>VWZF01004422.1:1518255-1707478 GCA_013396755.1 Sclerurus mexicanus
CAGCTGCCCGTTCCCGCCCGGTGCCCGCCCCGCTCCGTGACCGCCGCTCCGGGCGGGAAGGGGCGGTGCCTGTGCCTGTGGCTGTGCGCGCGCGCAAGATGGCGGCGCTGTGCGCGCGGCTGCGGGCGCTGTGCGGGCGGCACGCGCGGAGNCGGTGCAGGCGCTGCTGCGCGGGATGACGGGGCTGGAGCTGCGCAGGGTGTTCCGGCCCGAGAGGAGGGAGCTGAAGCCGCCGCAGTACAGGCTGATGACCGAGGCGCAGCTGCAGGAGGTAGGGAGGCTCCGCTCCCCCGGGCCCGGGGTCGGCCCCGGCCCAAAGCCCCCAGCAGCTCGTGATTCTGCCGTCTTTACTGCTGCTTTATGTCGTGCTTGCTTTCTTTTGTTTCGTGTCATTACCTAAAAGAGCGTAAGCTTTAAGCAGTTCGTTTTATCCAATTTCCCTCGATTTTTGTGGCATACGGAGGGAAATTGGATGCCTTTTCCCCTTGGGTGACACCTTCTCCTTATTATCCCGTTACTCTTCCTAACTGTGGTGGATGTTTGATGTGATATTTAAATTACAGCCCTGGGATTCCTTTGACTCCTTTTTTCCCCCTGAGGCCTGGCATTGTTCGGGGTGACAGAGGGGCCTGACCTAAGCAGGTTTTCCTACAGCCACAGTCACAGCCGCACACAAACTCTTGGTTGTGGTTTATGCTGTGGGGGAAATGTACTGTGAAAAAATAAACTCGGTGTTTGCAGTTTGTCCGTCGTAGTTTTGGAACTTCCCCCTGCGTTTTGCCCAGTGCTGGTAAAGTGTCCACATCTACCTGGGGCCTGAATTAGTGTATCACTTTTTTCCAACTGCAGGAGGAAAAAAAATAAATTAAAAATACCTCTCTAAATGAAAATATTTGTTCCAAAATTGTATGTTAGCTTTCCAATAGGATGATATTTTTAATTGTAAGATAAACTACTTTTTTCCCCCCTCCCCAAGGCCACGAAAAAAGCCATTGAGGAAGCTAAGGAAAAACTAGCCATGCCCCCTGTTTTGGATGAACGAGAACCAATCGATGATGTCTTAGCAGAAGACAAATTCCTTGAAGGAACTGAAACTACAAAATACGTGTTTACAGATTTAACATACTCTACTCCACATCGTGTAAGTAACACAAAAAACAGTACTAGTTTGTTTTCAGAATAAGCTTTAGGTTTTAATAAAAATGTAATTATACCAGTTTGCAAAAGGGCTGAGGAGTTGTAAATTTAGTCTGGTACAAGGCAATAGAGAAACCTGTTTCTAAAAGCTTGCTTCTAACTGATAATGATAAATTATGTTCTATTACTCAAAAGCAGGCATAAGGGGAAGCTGTGGGGTAGTGAGTTAATTATTTCATAAGCACATGCTTGTGATATGGAAGGAGTTCTGACTTCTTCCATATTTTCTAGAAGCTTTCTATGGAATTGGATTACTTTAGTACATAGACCAAAAGATGGAGCTACTTGACAGCAGCAGAGATCTGGTGGAAAGCTGTGCAAATGATGGATGAATTCACGGGACAACTGTAAAGAAATAGTTGTCAAGTAGAATTGTTGAGTATGGGAGTAGAATTTTCTTTGTATAATGAAACATCTGCATGGTCTTTAAGTGCCAGTATTCAGAGGCTCAAAAAATTCTTAGCAAATAGTTAGGATTTTAAGAAGTCTCCATGGTTCACACATGCATATAGTGATGATCCTGTGAAAGGAATTGCCCAGTCTTCCATCTGTGACTCCATCTGAGAGCTCTCCCCAGGAACCTGCTATTTCTACTTCAGTGTGTTGAAAGCTTCCTTGTCCCAACAAACTTTCCCATCTGCTGCCCTAAAGCTTGTGAACAGATCTGAGTATATAGTTTTATTGGTTGTACTTTTTTGTACTGCACTTGCCCTTACTTGATGCTAGCATCTACCTCTGAAACCAAGGTAAAAAAGTGCAAGACACTTGCATTCTTAATTTCACGTGTGTTATTAAGTGATAACATCAGGCCAGCAGCAAGGCCAACTCCATTGGCTGGGTATGACTTATGTTGTCTGTCTAAACTCCACAGAGCTGTAGCTTTTAGCATAGGCACGTGCATAGTTATGTCATACTGTAAAATTAAGATGCAAATGTAGCACTTAAATTAGCAGGTACCAAGGCAGAAATCATGAATCTAGCACATAGCAGCAATCAGTTACAAACTGGCATCGTGTGAGCTTCAGTATAGAAGGACTTTGACAAATAAGAATCTTTGTTTCCAGTGGTTCTGGCTAGGACAACAGAAGGCTTTGAGACATAATGCTCTTTATCCCCCTTGTTTTCAGGAACGTTTCATTGTAGTTAGAGAACCCAACGGTGTGTTACGCAAAGCGACCTGGGAAGAGAGAGACAGAATGATCCAGATATTCTTCCCCAAAGAAGGACGCAGAGTTATCCCCCCCGTGCTATTCAAGGATGAACACCTTGGGGTAAGCTCTTCCTGGTTTGCAAACTGGTCATTTTTACTTCATTGTACTCTGTTACTGGGCAGAAGAGCTCTGAGTAGGCCACTCTGAGCTTCTGTGTTTTAAGCTGCCTGAATTCTGGTTTGAACAGTTGTTTATCATTGTAATTTAGAATACTTACAATAAAGTTCCAGGTTAGGCCCAGGTAAATCCTGGGTAGGTGAAAATACTGTGTCATACTGGAAGTCCACATTGTTACATGTTTATGAAATAGTACATTTAATCTGAAAATGTGGCATTTCAGAAACAGAAATCACGAAACATTGTATTAATGTCAAGGCAGTTACAGTACTTCTGTGCATTGTCTTGCAATTAAGGGGTTACTCACTGTAAGTGTTGCCCAGAACAGAATGTTGCGACTGGTGTTTTGATTTTGGAGAGTTGGAATGGTGTGATACAGAACCTACTCCTGAATTTGAACTGTTGTTTCAGAATGTATTTCAGCAGGACCGTCACGAAGATCTCCTTAACAAGTGCATTGCTCAGTTTGAGCCAGATTCACCTGACTATATCAGAGTGAGTTCACCTTTCATTTTCCTAGTTAAAAAAAATATTTGTGAGGAACTTTAGGGTTTGTCTTGTAAACACAAATATCATCTGGGGCTCAAAGGTGTTGGTCACAGGCACTTCTTTTCCCCCCATATAGATTTTCAGTTATCCTTGTGATAAGCACTGATGTTTGTTTTTATGCAGAAAAGTAAAATGGGATCCTGTTTAAGTAATTTTCAACAGCATAGAAAAGTACTCCATATGCAAAAAAAAAAAGTATTTTTGTTATCAAAACAGAACTGATGATAACACCCCTGAGTGGTCACCAGCAGAGTTGTGATGCTGAAGTCATGGTAACTGCTCTGTTAGACTTGAAAGGACCAGGTAGATAAATGAAAATGCACTTTGAGAGAGAGAACTGTACACAAAGGATTGTTTTTGATAAAGACCAGGTACAAAAATGTAGTTTATTTAAAGTTAGTAGCTGTAGCTGCTGGTAAACATGTAAGTCTGCACTTGCCTTTAAAATGTTTACTACTCTTTACACTGTAATATTCTCAGTGATTTGAGAAATTGTAACTTCTATTAAGCAATTTTTCAAGTACCTTTTCTCAGAGTAAAATTTCACCTCTTTGCTCTAGCATTTTTCTCCTTACAGACCAGATCACAACTTGCCAGCAGTGCATTGAAGGTTATGTCCCTCCCTCCCCAAGTGTTCAGGACATACCTAGGATTTAGCTTCCTTTTACCATAAAGAAGTCTATGCCTAAGTACTGAGAACTGGGCTATCCCAGTGTCACCCTGAATTATAACATGCATGGTTCAGTCTGTGGCTTACTCCTGCGCTGCAGGGAAATAGAGAACAGGTTAAAAACCTAGCAAGAGGTAGAAAGAACTGTCAGCAAGCTGCAGGTGTGTGAATGGAACTGAACTCTTGTGTGTGTGTAGGTTCATCACCGGACTTACGATGACATTGATAAACATGGCAAGTATGATCTGCTGCGCTCGACGAGGCACTTCGGGGGCATGGTGTGGTACCTGGTCAACAGGAAGAGGACAGATGGCTTGCTGATAGATATGATCAACAGAGACTTGTGAGCACTGTTTGACACTTAACTAATTCAGCTTATCTAAACAAATACTAAACAACAGGCATGACTGAAAACAGTAGTTCTGTAAGATGTAGAAAAGTTTTAATTTGCATGAAATTTTAGGCTTTCTCTGTTAGCTGTATAGGGCTGTTAGCTAGTTAGAAGCACCAACCACAGTCCATTAAGTTGTAGGGTATTAACTAAATTTCTGCAGAAAGTGACCTTTTGTCGCTCTTGGGTTTCTGTTTCCCGTGTAATTGTCAAACACTTTCAGCAGTGCTGATCTTAAAAGCCTCCTAATTCTGTCTTGCAGTTTAGGCTTACAAGGTTGACACACTCTGGGTTTTAGAGCCATTCCTGAGTAACATAGGAACACATAAATACCCTTCCATTTTAAATGGGTGGATTTCTATAAGATATGCTGCTAATCTTATTCAATGCTCCATGAAGCAAACAATATGTAACTGTTCAAAATGTCACCAGAGCTGGAAGAAATTTGTACAGTCAGAACCCCAGGTTGCAATGATGGTGGCATTCATTTCCTGCTGTTGCAGTTAGGAACTTGAAACAGGTGGTCAGGTCTTTGAAGATATGGAGAAAGCAGAGAAATTTCTGTTTTGGAGTAGGATCATTAAAGGGAAAATTCAGCTATCTGGACAATTTAAATTACCAGAGTTTGGAGCATCTTTACCTGCCACTCACTTCAGTGGTTTTAAATTCATCAGAGAGTGAGCTGTCACAGGATTTCTAATGCTACTTCTGTAAAACATGCTAGTCACTGCAGTTCATGTGCTTCTGGTCTTCCTTCCCATGAAGGGGCTGCCGCTGCAGTAGGTGATGGGATGCCTCTTTCCCTGTTTACCATATTCCAGTGACTGGATACTCAGTGAAAGCAATTTATGACAGCCTGGGGTGTGCAAAGTACATCACAAAAAACACTTTCCCTGTATATGCTTAATTAAAAAGAGAGTAATTGCTACAACTGAGCCTTTATTTTTTTAGGCTGGATGATGCTACAAGTTTGATTACACTGTATCATATGGTACATCCTGAATGTCAGTCAGCAAAAGAAGCTAAAGAAGGGACACTTCAAGGAGTTGATCTGATCAAGGTATGCTTTCTGCTTTATGCTACTTAACTACAGAGGAGAAAGCTTTTGAACTGCAGAGCTGCATTTACTAGTCTAAATTTCTCCATTCCTTAAGAGGCAGGTATTTAACTACAACTGCTCTGCATGCCACGTTGGGGTTTTTAAAGATACATATATAGATAGATACATATATATAGCTGCACCAAGATTTCAGTTGTAGGTGGCTGATCTGCCACTGGCATGATGAAATCTCACTATGGAACTCTGCTGGTAACTGTACATTAATCTCTCTCCTGCTGTGGTTGCAGGTATTTGTGAAAACTGAATCCCAGAGAGAAGGCTACATACAGCTGGCCCTGCAGGCTTATGAAGAAGCAATGGCTACTTCTACAGCATCATGAAATAAACCTCAGTTCATTTCAGTTTTACGTCTGTTTATAAATATTCTCTGTACAGGATTCCACAATAAATACTTTAAACTGACTGTTCTAGATTTATTTTTTTACTGAAATGGGGAAAAATCACAACAGCAGTTTGTTATTTTGTAACATTCTGTAAAAGAACTTAAAACAGTCATCATGACTTTTTTTGGTGACAATATACCCTGAGTTTAATTTTTTTACCGTTACATCTTGAATCTAAAGAATTGCCCACAATTCATTTTACCTATTGAGGTAAGTGCAGGGTCTGAACAGCTGCATTAAGAGTGTAACACCATTTCCACCCCTTTAGCTCTTAGTGCTCTGTTAGATCTTTTAGCTAAAAGTGGTGTCTGAAAGAACAACTGAGCTAATGCTGATTGTTACCAAACCCAAGCTAAATAGCACAATGAAAACAACCATGTGCCTATGTGCATATGCTGAGAAAAGTCAGGCTAAAATACTAATGTTCAACTACTATGCTCCTGTTTCATACATTTCTAATACTAATCTTCTCAAGAATGACTATTCTTAGTAGAATTACTAGTAAATGGAGAACTGAGGAGGAGAACATTTAAAAGAATTTATTGAGTTGCTTGAAAAATGAAAACATTGTTTAGTACATGCTGGAGCAGGTTTTGAATTTCAACATACTGGAAGCTGATTCTCTTTGTACAGTTGCTGGGTCTACACTTCCTTCTACATGTACGTGGTCCACTTGTGGTATAAAAATCAAATTAACTTGGAGCACATAGTCCATGGAACTTCATTCCTTGGTTTGGAGTAACTGATTTGGTCATCTAAAAATGGATGTTCACTCATCTAAGATCTCTTCATCCAGATTGATATCTGTGGTATCAATATCCTCCAGATCCAAGTTATCTAAGTCATCTTCCAAGTCCAGCAGTGTCTAGGGAACGAAAAGACTAGATGAAGGGGATACTGCTACGGTTGCACGTCAGCCAGCTTATACGATGTATGTAGGCTGCACTTGCACAGTCTGCCAAGCCCCAGGTATGGCAGCTGTGTGCAGTACACGTGCTAAAAGGAGCTGTAGAGAGAAGCTTGGTGAGAAAGGCTTTCAGGAGTTGCAACTTTTTACCATGTTCTGACCAGCTGTATTTGAACCGCACCCTCGAACCCCCCCAGCTGCTGAACTGGTCTGTGTTACTGTGTGTGGCTTCTGCATCCACAGCAAGGGATCTGTACACTGCACGGGGCCTGAGCTGTCCACGTCTAGTAACATAGAGACATTTCCCAGTAGCTTTGTTAAATCACATTATGAATCAAAGTCTTTAACAGAAAATTAGTGCTTCTAGTGCTCCCCTTCATAGAAATATGTTTTGGTACCTTCTGATCTCTTGTTGGAAGTGTATCAGAACTCTGCAAAACTGTCTTCATCACTTCTTGTTGAGGAGCGGGAACTGGCTCTTCAGCCTTCTAACGACAAAGAATCCCTTTAGTTCTTTTGAATTAAAATTTTTTGACAAAAGCAAGTGAACGACAGCAAACCTACAATCGCCTCCTCCCAGTGATTCAAAGTTTCCCCTCAGTAATTCTTGAGCCACAGCCTGTAAGGGTTCTAGTCCTCACTCCACTGGAGGCTGCCATTTCCCTCCCCAGTTTATTTGAAGCAGCTGGACCTGCTTCAATGGATGGACCTGATAAAAGGAAAACAACCTTCAGAAAGTATGAGTTCACTTCAGCTACTGGAGACTGTGACAGCAAATCTCAGTAGTGGTACTGGGCTTTCTGTTCCATACCCTGTAATGGTTTAACACTTCATCTGCTCTTCACTGCTGCACAAGTTTTATATTAAGATAATTCATCAGTTAGTTTCATTACTGAGGCAATACTATCCAATAATTGTTTTTTGATTAATTCTATAATTATCTCCTACCCTGTAAAAGACAGCTGGTTTAGGGCCTCTGTGCAATCACAGCTGAGTGCAAAGATACACTTCTGACATTAGTGGCCTTGTTCCCAGCTTCTAATGCAGGCCAGTTCTCATTTGTTTCAGGGGACTTTTGCAGTGTTGATCATCTTTAACAACTGCACACAGAAGTTTGATTTCACTTTAATGATACTTGCTTTGATACACAACAAGCAAAATTCACTACAGCTACTTGAAAGTAAGCTAATTTCTCTGAACTGCCAGTGATGCCCTGTAGTGCATCTCCTACGAGGAAAAAAACACAGACAGAAAGGGGAGCTGTGGCTTTTCTGCTTCTCCCTCAGTTTCTGATGCAGTTCTAAGTTTAGATGTTTAGAGCCTCAAAAAGCTGGGCCTGTTTGAGAAACTCTCACATTCTAGTTTTCTTGTATAAATGTATTTGACATGGGCAAGAACCTCGTCTTTTAAGCTCTGAAAAGCATTTTAAATGTTTGTTTCAAGTCACGTTTTCTGCATAAAAATTGGACAACTGAGGTGGTTAAAAAAAAAATCAGTTTGTTACTTCGGGTATTGATCAGAACACCTGTTCAAGCACCTGAGCAGGATTCCTAATTGGTTAGCTATGAAACAGTGTTATTCCATAACCAGGCAGCACACTAGGAAAGAACATAAAGCATTTTTGACTGCTGTAATGCACAAGAATTTCCAGGTTCCAGCTAGTGAGGTTGTAGAAAACCAGCTGCAGTTAAAGCACTGTTTGTATGTGCAACTGAGATTGTTTTCCTGTAGGATTAATTCAGTGGTATGACTCTACAATTATTCTCACTACAAAGGGTGACCCAGCGTAAGGAAGCACACAGTTTTGCAGTCAAGAAGCTGTTGGTAGTTACAGGCACAGACTGATAGGATCTGAGGCAAAAGAACACGCACTCTGCTGCAGTGCTTAGTCAAGCCAGTGGGAGCAATAATTTGTCTGTTAGTGGTGCAATACTCCCCAGGGCAGATGTTCCCATCAAATAGCAAAGTTGGCTCCGGGAATTCATCACTAACTAACACTGACCTGAGATGCCAGTACTCCAGAAGGCTCAAACCCTTTTGCTTCTTCGAGTAAGTTTCTTTCTTCATTTGGCTACAAGTAAAAAAACACCAAAATGTGTATGTTTAAATGTTGCCCTGACTTGCTTAGAGCTGATCTGACACAGCACCAAATGTTTTTCTTCTAGAGACAAGAAAACCTCCCACTTACAGTGACAAGGGGGTATTCCCTGGCTGGCCGCAAGTCAGCGAGACTTTGTTTAACATATTCTTCAGCAACAAAAGCTTCCTTTAATCCAGGGAAAAGGTTTTCATATTCTGTAGGGTCAGCAAGGGACTCAGCAGCTTTTTGATTGACTTTAGAGAGGTTTTCCCGCCAGAGTTTAACAACCCTGGAGATACAAACCATGTTTGTTACAGACAGATAATTCTGACAACACTTTTTGTGCTCTGCACATGCTTGGAAATTACCTGGAAACTTGGCTTGGCAAATATGTCCGTGCAAGGAAAGCAGCTTCTGGGAGACGTCCAGTCTTAATCAGGAGTTCCAAACATGAGTCAAGCCTGGAAGGTTTTAAAATGTGATTTTAACCAGTAAATTTAGCAAAGACAAATGCCTGTATTAGATCAGCTGTTTATTCTGTTACAATAATTTAAAGTGCTTTCATTTCAGATTTTAAATCTAGTAGCCATCATAAAAAAGAGGCAGCTTTTCTGAGAAGGTACCTACCACCAGCCTTCTCCATCAAGTTTTGAGTTAGCTGTAGTTAACCATTTGAGGAACCTGAGGTACTCAGGAAAGCAGAAGAGAACAATTAGAGTCTCGTTTGTCACTTACTTTCCCTGCAGGAAGTAGCTCATAAATGCCACGTTATTCTTGCCATCTTTCTCTGCCCCTTCAGCTAACTTGTTCACCATGCTGGCATTTCCCGAAGCCGTGGCCAGGAGCAGCAGCCCTCCGTAGTCCTGTGCGTGGTGGAGACACTCCTGGGCTAAGCCAAACTGGCATTTACTAATGGCAAGCTCTGCAAGTTGCTTCCATTTCTGTTCTGACTAGTTGTACAAAAAGGGAAGAGAGGGAAAGAAAAAAAACCAAAACAACCACTCACATTTTTGAACAGCATTTCAAGATTTTAGTGAATGTTTCCTGGTGAAGGTGCTGTATCCCATCACTACACTTGTCTTCCCTTTGGGGTCCTGTGAGTACTGTGGCTTTGACAGCATGACAAAACTCAGGTCATAAGATCATTACATAGCTAGACCATTACATGAAATGAACAATTTGTTGGTAAACATTAGGTGGGAAGTAGGAATAACTCTGGAAATTTAAACAGTAATGATCTCTTAAAGCTCCCGTTACCCTGCAGGATGAAGAAAGGCATTTGTGTCTATAACCAAGTTAACACTCCTCATCACCAACTATTCTTTTACAACAGGAACTAGGAGATCAATTCCCTGACTAATGACTACGGGACAAATCACTGCTTTCCAGCCTTTCTAGTGCAGCAGTCAAAGTTTGCCAAGGCTGGAACAGAGGCCTAAAGACCTCAGCCCTGTCATTGCTCCTCTCACTGTTAGGTACTGGAGACTGGGGCTTGGTTCTTGGCTCAAGTTCTGCATTCTCTGAGCCCCTGTAGCTTTCTGGGCAGACAACACTTCTGTCCCCATCCCACAGCTTAGACGCCTCTGAATTACAGGCAGAAGAGCTTTGTTAAAGGAGTTGGAGGCATTTCTGTTGTGTTCAGGGAGTTGTACTGCATCCCTACATACCAACCACTGCCTTTTCGTTCAGGGGCTGAGATTCTTGCCAACACTAACATCAGTATGAATCACCAAAAATGATATACTTACCTCTGCTTCCACTGCAAGCTGATATGCTATTTTTAACTCTCCAAGTTGAAGAGCAAGTTCAAAACGATGCTCTGGATCTGTAGACACTGCAAGAGCTTGTTGTTTGAAGCCCTAGAAGAAAAATCTGAAAGTCAGGCTGGGATCTGTCAAGTCAAAGAGCATCCTAGATGTTTAAACAAAAGTATTCTCAACACAAGGTTAAAAGTATTCTCAAACAAACACAGATAATTAACAAGAGTTTATGCTTACAGATAACATGACTGGCTTTTGCTTAGCAAAGTCAAAAATTTGAATTAACTGATTTATTTATTTTGAAACTAAGAAGTAGTTTTCTTGCCTGTTTTTCAAGAAAATGTGCAACTCTGGTTCTCTGTTCCTTTGGAATTGTGGGAAGAACTTTGTCAGCCATACCAAAATCTCTTCTCATCACAGCAGTCTGATATTCAAGCACTGAGACCAGCAAAGAGTAACTAACAATGTTTAGCTCTTTATCACCCAAATAAAGTCGGTTGTCCTTGGGGATATACCCCAGAAGATACATTGTTCTGAAACAAAACAAAGAATATTCATCTTCAATAGATCCACTCTAAAACAGTCTATCAAAAAAATCCTCCAGCAATTCTTATGGTAGCAAGAATACTCACATAAAATATTCTACTTTCACTAGATATACACTTTCACTTAGTACTGTTTATTCCCTCCAGGACTACATTTCTGCCTCAGAATATACATCAGTATAATATAGAAGAACAAGCTGCAATGCACAGCAAGCAAGGTTTACCTTGCACTCACTCAGCTGAAAGAACCTCCAACACTTGCTCATGACCTGAAGCAGCAACTTACCTGTCTAAGTGGGCAATAGTGACAATCTCTCCTCCAACGTAGTAGTTGAGTCTGTTCACAGAACTGGTGTAAATAAAACAGTCACCGACCCACAAACCTGTTTTCACAATCTCCTGAATCTCACCAAGAACCTGCAAAGTAAGATTGGTTTAATGAGGGACATAAAAATGTACTTTTAGGTAGCAGAAAGACTTTTGCAAGTTGCAAAAATAAGTTTACTTAACAGATTAGAAGTATGCAAATGATGATTTAGTTCTACAAAAATGCTACCTTAATTCTTAACTAAAGCAGTTATAAATCTAGGAAACAAGCACCAAACTAAGCATTAAGCCAGGCAATCAAAGACAACTTTCCTTCTGAAATTTTCATTTCTGACATTTCACAGCATGAGATTTTTTTACTTCTCAAACTTAATTAACATTTCAAAACTTGAAAACTGCAGAAAAAAGGTTAAGGTATGCCCCAAAAGCGTGCTTTAAAAGAAATATTTGTAACAGTGAGAATAGTAAACAGGTAACTGAAGAGAAATGCAGGCATAAAGGTCTGCTATGGCGGGACTCAAACAGGGATAACTCTCCTCAGGAACCCAAAGAAAATGATTTACAATGTTCCCACGGCAGATGTGCCGTGTGGGACTCAGTGAGCTGGAAACCAAGGTTTAAACAGGACTGTGTTAAGGACTAAGTTTGCTACACTCTGGGAAGACTGGCCTCTACCATCTCTAATCTTAGCCCACTTTTTAAATAGCAGGTACCTCAAAGGCATCTTCAATTCCATCTTCAGTGACACCTTCATGTGTTTCCTGGGCTGCTGCCACTTTTTCTGACAGGTATTTCAGAATGAAGAACGACTCCTCTGTAGCAATGCACACAAGCTCACCCGAGTCAGACCAGAAAATCTGTACCATCAGAATCAACAACAGCACTTTCAGACACCCCAGCTTAAGAGAGGAGGACGTGTAAATTAAGGTTAAAACATACTAACTCTAGGAGCTTTAGGACCTGAGAAGCCAACACGTACAGGATTTTCTCTTTCTGCTACATGACTGAAACATTTTATGACTGACAGCTTGGCTTCATTCAAAATCAGCAGTTCAGTAAAAAAATTAAAATCCAGTAAACACAGACAGGAGAATACCTCCAGTCCCATCTAGAAACTTACGTGTTTGGGCTGAATTTCAATCCTGCGAATCAGTTCTGTGTTTTCCCAGTCATAGAATGCCAGGCCATTAACAGATCTGACTCCCAAGAGAAAGCCACCGTAGATGCCTGCAAGAAGATAAAGGTAAAAGAAATCCACGCTGTGCAAAAAAGGCACCAACATGTCTATTTTAACAGTAAATACTTACCTTCTGCTCCAAAATCAGGTTTGAACGACTTCTTCTCTTTGAAATTTTTAAATATCTTTACAACACTGTTGCTCTCCCTGATTGCATATCTAAATAGAGATTGAATTGTAAGAAAAACAAAGCGATTATTCACTTCCCAAAGGAACAAATTACCAAATCATAAGCTGCTACAAAACAGCTGCATTTCAGTTATCTTCTACAACTAGCAGAGTGCTACAAATAGAAAACTTTAAAGCAGGACAGTTATTGAAAGCTCATTGTCCCCACAGGTTTTAGTCTTCAGGTCAGTTTACTGTTTTCATGGCCCAAAAACGAGCAGCAGCAGAGTTAATACAAAGGAAAAAACGTGCACCACTTACTCTGAGGAATCGTGTGCCCAAACAAACTCCTGTGCAGAGCCAAAGCTCTTGTTTCTCAGAGCCATGGCTGTGTAGATGATGTACTCACCATCCCCACACACCACCACGAACCTGGAGCATGAGAAAGATGGAATTTGTCAGGTATCTCTGTTCAGCTCAATAGGCAACACCAAGAAGGCAAATTATCTAAAAAGTTAAAGGCCCCCATGCCCAATATAATCACTCCAAATGCAGACAGAGCATGAGCTTTATATATTCCCAAGTGTCATGGAAGTGTATTTTTTTTTGCATCATGCTGCTAGCTACTTGCTATTCCCTCTTCTGGTCCCCACTGAGCAGCTCTTGTGCCTTGCGTGCCATTCTTTTATTTTAGCCTACCTGTTAACACAAAAAGCCAATTGAAGAGAAGTGATAAACAACTGTATTACCGTCCATTAGGGTTGTGCTGAATTGTCTGGGGATAGATTTCACAGCTCCCCATATCCTTCACAGCCAGGGGCAGCCTCTCTCCATCTTTGATTTCAGCATCTCCCATGGCTTTCAAGTTAGCCTGTTGGACTTCGGAGTGTTTAGCCCAAATAATTTTTCCATTTGCATCCATGGACATGGCAGGTTCTTCACGACCAAGCTAGAAAGTGTAGTGTAAGGAGTTAGCAGATGGGAAAAATGCATTCTTGATTTTAAGTTTCTGTCTAAAAATGCCTATTAAACCACCAATATTCAGTATTTTACATATTCTCCCAGGATCAGGAATCGGTTGCTCTGAATCCCCATTTCTTACTTCAAATCAAGTGTACCTTGACAATAATGCTGCCCTCATCATATCCCAGAGCCACATTGTTGGATCCCCTCAGGCTGGCCACACACCACACTCTCTCCATGCCGTAGTTCAGGGTGCTCTCCAGGCGGTAGGTGCTCGAATGCCAAATGCGCACGGTTCCTACAGGAAAAAGGGAGGGATGGATGCCTTTCGTCTCCTCCCACTGCCACGGCAGGAGCTCTGCAGCCACACCACGAGAAGAGCTCCCCCGTAAGTTCTTTCCTTGTTCTTCTGTACATCAGAAAACACAAAATTACCATCTTCTGAGCCCGTGATGATGATGGGCAGTTCAGGGTGGAAGCTGACACACGACACATTTTGAGCGTGTCCTTCCAGTGTCTGTACACAGGTTTTGTTCTGCAAAAGAGAATGAGAAGTATAGGTACATACAGGCAATGAACACATGGAGACATTTCTTTACAAAAATCTCCCCAAAGTACAAAATTTGCCCGAAAACATATTTCCCTAGATTTCTTACGTTTATTTCCAAGATGCTCAAACAACAGCATTAACATATCAAAAACTATGACTGCACTGAGTTAATTTCTCCTGCCCAGAAGAAAATATTTATTTCCCTTGACAGAGGGAGTTCATTCACTCAACAACAGAACTGAATCCCTGGACTGATTCTCTTTGCTGCAGAGCATTCAAACGGGTCACCCCATGACTCCTGTCATGCATGTGTGTGCACGCACACATGTACCTGTGTAAATGTGCACAGGGTGACAAAGCACAGAGGGAAAGGAATAAAGGAAAAAAGAAAGCAATGAGAAGTGAAAGTATGGAAAAAGTTGATACATGAACAATATTTACACAATATTTACACTTGGATTAACATGCTACAAGAAAAAACCCTAACGCTAACAAAAGAAACCTTATGCCAGATTTAATTTCACAAATCATCTTTGAGGTTATTTAACTTCACAGCAGATTTTCTCTATGGTTAACCAATTTTCCATTAAACACACGTCATGAAACGTTCCTCTGCCTCTTCCTTCTTCCCAGTGGAGAACGAGGGAAGTCTGTAGGTGTATTCAAACCCAGGCCCAGATGGCTTTGCCATGGCAGGCTGCACACGGTTCCCGAGGAGCTGAGCACGTACCTGGTAGTCCCAGATCTTCACGAGCCGGTCGTCGGCCCCCGAGATGAGGTAGGGCTTGTCCCCACCACTGTAGTAGTCGATGCAGTTCACGCCCTTCTCGTGGCCTTCCAGCGTGAAGTTGGGGGAGGATGATCCCAGCTGCCACACCTTCCCAGGGAAAGACCCAACAAAACACCCAGCCACAAGTGGTTATTGAGCCTGTGCCTCCAGGCCAACCTTGCCAAACACAGCAGCTGTACTGCACAAGTCCAAAGATCAGTGCAATGGAATTCCAAAAGCATAATTGTTTTTTTTTTTAAATGTGAGAAATCTCAACAACTGCTCAAACTACCAGTCCTTCCCCCCAAATAAAAACACAAAAAACCCAACATGCTGAGCTGCACATGCCCTGCTCGTACCTCCTATCAATGGAATTGGTTTCTTCCAACCTTTTTTTAAGGACGTACAACCATCTAAGGCAGTGTGTGTAAGAAGCACTACCAGTTTATGGAATTACCTAAACACCTAGAAAAAGCAACAACTATTTGTGCAGACACGGATTGCCCCAACTGCGTCCTAAAGTTAATTTTTCCCCTGTTACATTAATAACAAATCTCACATTAAATGAGGATACAAAGTAAGTGCAGACATACTGCTCTTTTCTCATGTTGGTCTCATCAAGTCAACATTGACATGCGCCTGATCTCAACATCTGAGGACATCTGAAACCAAAACTGGCTTTTTACAGCCAATACACTGTAAATGTGAGGAAGTCTCACTGCTCAGGTGGCTGCAAATCTGTAGTCACAGATATTTAGTAACAGTTTCATGGCAAATCAGACTCATCAGGGTTAACCAGGAGAAGACTGAAGGCACCTTTGGAAACAATTCAACAGACAGCCAAGGACATGGAAGTAAAGGGAGAGACATCTTTGCCAGGATTTTGTTTTTCCTTTTTACTGCACAGTTGAAGTGTTTACCCTCTACAAAGTTTCAATACTCTCAAACCATTCATTGACAGTTTAACCATTACTCCTCTCTGTGTTTCTCTGTAATCCAAACAGAAAAGCAGCTCTTTAAAAAGTCTAAATAATTTCAATGACTAGTGGTGACAGGTAACCTGGTAAACTTATTGAATTACTTAGTAGGTGCATAGTAAGTCGACCAATGTTCAGGTCTCTGTTCAATTAAAATTCAGTTCTTGCACCTCCATTTAAGAATACTGACCCACTGTCCATACAGGATTATTGGTTTGTGTATGCTCATAATTACTTAATGACTAAAAAAATCCCCAAATACAGTTTCTTTACCTTAATTGTCCTATCCAAAGAGGCACTGGCAAACTGATTATTGTCTTTTGGGTTTATGACAATCTGCATGACATAATGGGTGTGTCCTTCAAACACCTGAGAACAAGACCATTTTTTATCCCAATCCCAGAGTTTAATGAGCATGTCATCTGAAAAAAAATTAATCACAAACAACAACCAACCAATCAGAGGGTGATGAGTATCTTCTTAAACTACATAATCCTCAACAGCTTCAAGCTAAAGGCTGGAAAGGAGGCACTGCTAATAATCAATATATTTTTCATCTGCAAGATTTTACCGGTCCCTCCTTGCAGAACAACCACAGCGAGTACAAGTTTCTCAAGAAGACTGCCCAGTAAAATGATGATAAAACTTAGAAATTAATTCATTTGTCTTTAAAAGGGAGATTAAGAATTGACATTAAGGGATTGAATTATTAATCTTAGAAGAATTAAGACAAATATTAAGTAATTGGACCCATGCTTTGTTCTGCAGCACCTACTCTGATGAGTGCTCAGGAATAGGAAGCAGAGACAGCCAAGCTCCTTAGAACTGTCATTGCAGGTGCTAAGCTTCAACAGCAAAACACAGAAATACATGGTGCTTGTGACTGACAAAGCTCTCTGCATTCTTGCAGAGCTCTGAATTAGTAAGGTTTCCAGGAACAAAAAGGACTGAGCAGCACAATCTGGGTGTTCTTGGGACACTGATCTTCCAATCCTGAGTAACACAGGTCACCTCCAATAACAGAAAGCTCAGTGATATTTTGGGAAAATGATTAAAGTTGCTCCCACGTCAGATTGCCAGCTGAAAACATACTCCAAACCACTGTTAATTTTTTAAAAAACAGAACTTGAGCTGTTATTTGAGAGTTTGCCACACTAATTAGCACATATAGGAACCACTCCCCTGGCAGATATTTAAGTGAGAAGGCTCTTTGCTCTTCTCTGACAAGAACATAAGCTATTACACTTCCAATTTTAAGTGCAGTCGATATTCCACCAAAGAAACAGAATTGCAAGTGACAAAGAAACAACCAAGTGACACCTGTCACATCGGCTACTGTTTGCTCAGAAAAAGGAGAAAATGCAATCCCTCAGGACACAGAAAAAGAGAAGCCTAAAAGGAGCTGGTTATTAAATATGAAATAAATCCAGAAACACCCTGAAGGGCTCTTACCACTGCTGGTGAGTATGAAGGGCTGTGTGGGATGCACAGCAATGCAGCGGATGTAATCGGAATGGGCCTCGAACATGTGAACCCTCTCCAAGGTGTTGTAATTAAAAACTCTGATTTGCATGTCATCCTGTGAGAGGGAAGGAAAGCCACCATCAAAATAAGGCTCTCTGTATAGTGCACCTTCCATGCAAAGCAGGAGAGTTAGAGAAAATATTCCAGCACTGAAGAGCCTCTAACAAAATGTTTAAGAAAATGTATTTTCTGCACATTGCTAATGATAAAAATTTTACCTTGATTCAGAAGTCTATAAATTACCCACTGCTATTCCAAGACCCTTAAGAATTGGAAAAACTTCAACCAAAATTTCATTTTTAGAAGTAACTTGGTCACAGCAGCATCAGACAACGAAATGACAAGAAATTTTTACTCTGTGTACAAGGCACAGGACTAGGAAGAGAAAATTGAGATAAAAGCATTTAGGCATTACCTCAATTTATGCAAAAAGTATTAATTCCATCAAGAAAATCATGTTACCAAGATTAGAATAAAACTGTTCCTCCCAAAGTAGACTCGTTGAATAAAAGCAGAGTTTTTTCCTAGAGGCGAGCAAAACTAAAAATTTCATTTTTAAAATAACCAAATGTGAAAGCGATTTCTAATTCACCTTCCCTAGGACTGCCAATACTTTCCCCTTGAAGTAGCACCACTAGTGAGTCAAAACTGGGTGCTGAGCACGTTCCAGGTGGCAGCAAAAGCTGACTCTAGATCTGCCTTTCACCACCTGCAGAGTCCGTCACCTTATCAGGCTGCTCTCTTTTGAAATGAAAAATTCAAGCTTCTAAGCTTACTTAACGGAGCAAACTTCTGGGAAACTGTAGTGCAGCTCTCTTCCATGAATTAGATTAGATTATTATGTGACAGACAAAGTAATGGCATGAAAATGAACCAGAGAAAGTACAACTGCACATGAAATCACAAGAGGACAGTATCTTACAGCTCCAGTGACAACCCAGTTCTTCCTCGCCACGAACTTGGCAGCTCTCACGGGCAGGTCACACACCTCAAAATTCTTCACCAGAGTCTAAAAATAAAAATAACAAGCTTCTATCACTGGAGAAAACACAAGCTTTGACAACAGCTCTTTATATTTTCTAAACAATGTTTCCTTCTTGTCTACTAATACAGTGACGTTTGTAACAGAGGAGAGCACAGTCCATTAGTGGCACTGACTGAAGGCTCTGGTACCGGTTCAGTTTCTCAGTCCCAGACACACAGGTGTCAGTCAGGAAGAGTTCACAACCAAGGAACAGCAAGCCCATCACCTGTGTCTCGTGGTTCCAAACGCAGACGCTGCCGTTGTAAAGGCTGGCCAGCATCCATGGCTCCGTGGGGTGCAGGTCCACGCTCTTCACCCGGTCGGAGCGAGCCGTCAGCTTCCGCTTTATGTCCAGTCGGAGAGGCTGGGGGGAAGGATGGGGAACAGCAGGTTATTTAACAGAACACCGGCACGGAAACACAATGGCAAAAGGAAAGCTGAAGTTAAACCTCAAAATAAAAGGGTCCAGTCTCGCTTTTCAGACAGACAGAAGGCTACTTCTCTTTTCTCTCCATGTGCTCGTTTGGTTTTGCAGGGAAATGTCACAACCCCACCAATAGCAATGGGTCTGTTTAATTTCCTTTTATGAAACTCAGAGTTTCCTCATACTGTAAAGTCTCTCCAGTACAGTAAAACCCCCAAACCCAAGATGCACTGCACATCCTCCTGGTGGCCCTGAACCCCTAAAGCAAAGAGAACTTGCTCCTAATACAAGAGTTAGAAGACTGATCTTCCTGCTGCTTCACCTGGACAAACAGGTAGGAAAGCCAATTACCACAACAGAGCATCACAGCATTTGCACATTATACATTGATTTCCACTCTCAATTCCAAAATTAAACTTTAGAATAGAATACTATATCATAGAAACTGAGAGGAGGGAAAAGTTGAAGTTTTTCCCTTACAAAGAAGGCTTTGACCTTCCACTTTCATCACTGGCAATGTACANGGCACGATCCGACCCGGCCCCTCCGACGTGGAGCTTCCGGGCCCGGCGCTCTCGCGAGAGCGGCGCGCGGGAAGGGCGCGGCGTGGGGGGTGCCGGGAGTTGTAGGCGGGAGGGGGGCCCGCCATGCCGGGGGTGTCCTGAGGGGGAAAGGACCCTAAAGCGTCATCCAGTGCGACTCTGTCGGGGTTGGTGCTGTGGCCGCTGCCCTGGGGAGCCCGTTCGGTGCCCGGCCACCCTCTGGGGGAAGAGCCTTTTCCTGAGATCCANCAGGTTATTTAACAGAACACCGGCACGGAAACACAATGGCAAAAGGAAAGCTGAAGTTAAACCTCAAAATAAAAGGGTCCAGTCTCGCTTTTCAGACAGACAGAAGGCTACTTCTCTTTTCTCTCCATGTGCTCGTTTGGTTTTGCAGGGAAATGTCACAACCCCACCAATAGCAATGGGTCTGTTTAATTTCCTTTTATGAAACTCAGAGTTTCCTCATACTGTAAAGTCTCTCCAGTACAGTAAAACCCCCAAACCCAAGATGCACTGCACATCCTCCTGGTGGCCCTGAACCCCTAAAGCAAAGAGAACTTGCTCCTAATACAAGAGTTAGAAGACTGATCTTCCTGCTGCTTCACCTGGACAAACAGGTAGGAAAGCCAATTACCACAACAGAGCATCACAGCATTTGCACATTATACATTGATTTCCACTCTCAATTCCAAAATTAAACTTTAGAATAGAATACTATATCATAGAAACTGAGAGGAGGGAAAAGTTGAAGTTTTTCCCTTACAAAGAAGGCTTTGACCTTCCACTTTCATCACTGGCAATGTACATCCCACAGTATTTACAAGGCACGAAGATGATTTTCTAAATTACTTTCTAAACTATTTGATGCATTACAGACTCATTTCGGCACTCAGCTGAGCTCGCTTCACGCTGATGACATTTCATCTCTGGGCATTCCATGGGTAATACCTGTGTTCAGTGGAGGAACAGTGCTAATAAAGCCCGCAGTTACACACATGACACACCAAAAGGAGGGCCAGGACACCCAGCGACCCCGCAGCGCTGCGACCCTCAGCCACGGCAGGGCGGCGGCGGCCGGAGCTGTGCTGTATTCCCTGCCACAAANTGCCCTGGCGCAGCCGCAGCCGTTCCGCGGGTGCTGTCCATGGTGCCCTCAGAGCGGAGACCGGGCCTGCCCCTCACGAGGGGCCTGTCACCGCAGGGAGGTGTGCCCTCAGCCTCCCCCTCCCCAGCCCAACACACCGAGTGCCCTCAGCTCCTCACCAGCCTCGTGGCCCTCCTTTAGACCCTAACAGTTCTTTTTTAATTTATATTATTCTGCTCCAAACTGCGTCCCCTCAGTGTCCCCTCAGTGTCCCCTCTGTCCCCAGCCGCAGTCCCCTGTGCGACCTTGGCCCTCTCTCAGAGACAGAGACACGGGTGTGGTCAGTCCTGCAGACCCTGTGACACNTCTCCTCCTCCCAACCATTTTGTCAGCCAGAGCTCCTGCAACCCCAAAGACAGAGACACGGGAATGTGAGGAAGCACCAAGGCACAAGGGGGTTTCTCCTGGTGCTGCTGGCAGGTTGAAGTTCCAACTCTAATTAAAAGCTGCACCCCTTCACATTTCATTGTATAAAGGAGAGGAGTAGCACAGGGGAGATTTATATTCACTGGGACTCGGTTAAAGGAAATTCTCCTTCCGAAAACAAGTGTTCACCTGGGGATTAGGAGCCCTGTGTGCGCCACCCCACAGCACAGCAGGAAGGATCACACCGACCCGGCGTGTTTGCAGTGTGAAGGACATAAACAAACCAGAAGGAGAGAGACAGAGAGGTTACTGCAGTTCTTGTTGTTTTCACGCCAGGAGAGCAAAGAAAGGCAGACAATTAAAAGCCTGGTGGAAAGTGACAAGAGAAACGCCTGAAGCAAGAAAAGGGGCACAGTATGGTGAACTGCTATGGGTGAGTTTAGACTTCCAGTTTTCTTTAAGACTTGTTTTTCACTTTCAATTCCTTATAGTGATGATTGTAGAATAACCCTGAAAAAGTTTGAATGCAGAATTCACCCAGGATGCAGAACCTGGATAACCTTGCTTAAATGTATTTATTAGAGTAAAATTTGTGACTTTTGAGTCTAGTTTACGATTTTTAGACAGCTGAGGGTGTAACAATGAAAGAAAAGATGTAGAGGAAAGATACCATATTAGAGAATGCAGGTAGTGGGGAATATAGAGCACACACTGTATATTTTTCATTGAAAAACTCAATGAGATCCTGTCCAGAGAAAGATGAGAGTATTACAGGAAAATCAAAGATGGTCAGGAAAGTAAGTGAAAGATGCAGTTATAGAGCTTATTAGTCAAGAAAATAACAGCAGGGAAAGGAAGAAATTATTTTGCTGTTAGCTGCTCCTGGAAAGTTGTAATAATAGAAAAACTAAAGGGCAGAAAAAAGGCACAGGGTATAAACCAAGGCTGACCTTACAGCAGGAGAGAAGAAATGAAAAAAAGCAATGAAATTAAAAATAAGAAATATCCCTCACAGCTGTTGGATGCAAGGGGACCAGTGGGGCAGCAATTCTGAGTCAAAACCGTGATCCATTGTGGAAATTAAATGGGTACAGAGAGGAAATACATTATATATTTGTTTTCCTTTCACATTCTTTCCTGTATATCTTGTACTGGCCACTGTTTCACCAAGGGTTATATACAAAACAGCTGGCACCACGGGGTGTCTCTAGGAGCACTTTCAATACAGGGATTAAATGAGAACAAAATCTTCAGGTTCTTTTGTGTGACCCAACAGCTTTTCTTATGCCTGTTTACTGAAAGATATTTCTCAGGTAAAAAACCCACACAATGTTTTATTCCAGAGCAGTGGCACAAGAAAACTTTGCCTCTTGTGGGCATTGCCCTGAAAGTCTTCATTGCCCATTTCATCCCTCTGCCTCCTTGGCTGTGCAGTAGCACTTGCTGCAGCTTACCTGGAACAACACCCATGTGCTGGGCATTTGGCTGTTTCCTCCTGGGCCTTAAAAGAAATCTGGCATTTTCTGTAACTCAGAATAAGGGCACAAACTTGGGTTTGTCTGTCTTCTGTGGCTACTTGATATCTTTAAGCCCACAGCCAGGGAAAGGGGAGAGGAGAGAATGATGCAGGGCCAATGATGAGATGGCAACACATCAGTAAAGTGCAGCCATAGGCCTTGCTTCCTGAAGAAACCAGAATAAAGCTGTACAGAATATTAACAATGCAGTGTCTGGTACCATCTTACACATGTTGGGAACACAAACAGCATTCCTGTCAAGTGTGGATAAATGTGTGTATGTAAGTGCATAATAAAGGAACTGGTAATAGGATTTTGCATGACACATTTCCTATGGGTGCAAAGCTACTTTTAAATGTCTTGAAAGTTCTCAACACAAAGCATTAAAAAGGACCTTTTTTATTACCAACAAAACAAACAAACAGGTAAGGAAACGGTGCTGTAAACAACTGGCCAGGTAAGTGCTGATGGTTGAAGCAGTTGCATTCTGACACGTTAAATTGTGTAAAGCTAAAAAATGACCAGAGGTCTGTAACAGAGGAATTCTGCCCGTTTTTACTGTTGGTGATTTAGTCAGAAACACAGCAGCTATAATGGGTTTGCAACAAGCAATACAACAGTTGTAAGGAGGAAGTAACTCTGGTACCATTTCAGCCTACTGGTAATTTCTTCTTTATAGAGTTTTTGCTTCTCAGGAGAGCCCATCCACTCAAGTTTGCTTTTCTGAGATTTCAGCTTAGATCCTTTTGGCTATGAAATTATTGGCGGGTTCTGAATTTGTATGGCAATAAGAAGTGCTTTCAGAAGCAGGATAGAGCATTCTAAAATAAAAAATTGTACAATGTCATTCTTCCAAAGAAAAAGATTAAAGCAGTTTGGGATACCAATCACAAGCACCTCTAGAGTGCTTTATCCTCAGAGTACCAAATGAATTTTAACTGGTGTTTTAACAATGCAACACAAGTCCACTTTCTTTTTCTCTCAGGTAGAGACTGAAGGTCTGGAAGTAAGAGCCATATCTATGTGGCTCATCCCATGTGTGTGAAAATTCATATTCAGGCAAAAATCAAATGCTGTTAAGTAGATCCACACCTGGTGTAACAACTATAGTGTGTGCTGCTGCTGCAGGAGATAGCTCAGTCCTGAGGGCCAATGTTTCCTTGCCTTGATTGTACCCAGGACACCATCCGTATTCTGTAAATTTGTTGTTTCCCCAGATTTCAGCCATTGCTGATGTTCCTTATGGGGTTATGTGGCACCTCCAAGACTCACTGCATTTCACTTTGGTTTTGCCAGTGCCTCCGAGCTTGACTAACTGGGATAGTGTTATGGATGTCTTATTAATTCCTTAAGTATGCTGTGAGTTATCTTGTAACCTGAAGTACTGTATTTTATCCTTGTAAGATCATTTCTTTTAGAATAAACAGAGGCACTTACATATTTAGGTCAGCTCTGCAGTATTGCAAAGTGTTTATTTCATATGCAAAATCAATGTGCTGTGCTGGTGATTGCCAGGAGTTAATACTTGCAGCGCAGTGAACTGAGGCAAAACTCATTGCAGCCTTAACTTGGAAGATAGTAAAGATTGATGGAACACAGTGAGTTTAAAGAAAAGGTGTTATTAACATGTAGGTGGCAGAGCTGTGAGACAAACCCCACTGTAAATCTGCATTAAAGCCTCCCTTGAAGCGCTAGCATTTCACTTTGTTGTAGATCAGGGACACAGCAGTGCTGTGGAATGCAGTTTGTCTCTCTCAGCCTGTCTTCCTCACTGTCTTGCAAACATACTACCCTTGGATACAATCCTGACTCAGATGCAGAGCATTAAACTCATAGGATAATGAGGAATTAAAATGCCAGTAAAGAAATGAGAACTGTCAAAAGTGTAGAGTTCATATATGAAAAAATATAATCCCTTCCTCTCCAAAACCTGCAACCTGTCAGAAGCAGCCTGATGGGGCATAAACTGATGGTTTCAAAAAGTGGTTGTTGCTTCAAATACAATCACATACATGGTGCATACAGAGAAAATAGATACTGCAATAAGTAAAGAAGGGATTGCAAGTTTTATATTTGATGTCATCTAAAATAATATCACCTGACATTTTCATTACAGGCCTGCCTTTTCAACTGGCAATTCTGCCAAATGTCGGCCGTGTGGGTTTGGATTTTTTGGTGCTGGATGTCTTCATCTGAACAAGGGGCCTATTTCAGCTTGTATTTTCATGTTTCACTAGAAAGGTTTAGTCATTTTTAAAAGGGTTTTAAGGGAGCACAAAATACCACCTTCCTTAAAATCAGCAACAGGATAATCATCAATATTTTTAGCATCATCTGATAGGAACTTAATTTGAAGTATTAGTCATGGTAGCACACTAATAAGTGGTACCCACATGCTAATAATGAGGAGAGAGATGTCCATACACAGGAAACTCTGATAAAAAAGAAGGATGTCAATGAGAGAGAACAAAGGGTTGTACATAATATAGAGACTCCAGTTCTTGACCTCTTGTGCTGCATCTTCTTTGGGTACATTTGGTTCATTAGTTAAGTGCTATCTTTCTATCATTCATTCACTTAGCAGCAATGATCTTGATTGACCTGTTAGTGCTTCTGATTTATTAACACTTGCCACTTGGTGTTTTATTTCCTGGAGGCTGTAGTCACAGTTTTGGCATGATTCCACTTCCATTAAGATCAGTGGCAAAAGGGCAGGCCTTGAAACCACAGAAGTGGTTCAGAAGGCAGCAGTATATATCCTCCCAGGTATTCCAAGATTGGAGCTTATAATTTCTTTCCTTATCAGATTTGCAATGCCTTTCACCATAGCTGAGTGTTGGTGTTAATGTTCTTTTATTGAGTTTTGAGCCTTCTGATAAACTTATTCCATTTTCTCTGCTCATCTTTAAACATGTCAAACTCTTTCTAAGATCTGATTCAGCAAGAAGTTTAGTTTGCCTTGAATATAGTCTTGAGATAACGTGAACTAGAAAACCTGTAAGATTATTTCTTCTTGTCTGAGGAGAATCAATCCAGTAGCTACTTAAAAGTTTCTATGATGATATTGATTTCAGAAGAAAAACATTCCATGGTTTTCACTTTTAATTGCTAGTATATATATTGCCTTATCACAGGTGACCACAAAATTGGAGCATTCTTGGGAAATGATTCAGCATCAGGTTTTCCATAAGCTTGCAAAAAAATGTTTATTGAATATTATGGGTTGCCAGCACTCTGGGAAATTGAAAACACTGAGTTTGTTTCCTATTAATGTTGGACAAAATTGACATAGATATATTTTTTATCCAGCTATAAAGCGGTAATAAAAGGTACTCTAAGGACAGCACTGTGGGCACTTAGTCAAGGTGAAAGGTTGCTGGCCACACTTTAATAATTGACTGTAGCTTGTGAAGGAACAAAGTGGGTTATTTTCTCTCGATGAGGCAGTTTCTCCAGATGGAGAGGTGAGGCTTCAACTCCTACTGTAACTTCTCTGCAATGTGCATAACAATACAGAATCCAACTGTCAAAGCATATTTATTTAGTAAAAGGGAACTGAACACTATTAATATCTAAATATTTTACATTAGGTCTGTTTCAAAGGAACAGTAATGATGTTCAAACTACTTGTATGGGACTGTAATGCTATGGAAGAGTATCTTTCATTGTGATTTCCCCAACAATGGGAAGGACACTGAGGTTGAAGCATAGCTGCCGTTCTTGTCACGGAGGTCCTATTGCTTAGGCACTCACCCCACATGACCCGCTGCTCTGCTGGGAGCAGCCTTTCGGTTTAGAGCTTGATAGCAGTTGTTTCACCACAGCCTCAAAGGCAGGTCGGGCTTGTGTTGTGCTGGCACAGAAAACTGAGCCCCTGCTACTGACTTTGGTTTCTGGTCAGGCTGATTTACACAGGGTGTCAGGAGAAGCTTTTAGAGCCCCAAAACGTGACTCTTCTCGCAAGATATGCGTGTCAGATGGAAAACGCCTCTGTCGATAGGTTTGGGCCTTTGTTAGAAGTCCTATTATTATTTTTTTTTTAGTTTGTTTTCAGTATGTGTAATATGCAGCTGGGTATTTTCAGGAAAGGTTAAGACCACTCTGTATTTTTGCTTTGAGCTGCATGGTTTATCCGTTTGCATTGTGTTCAGACAATCAACAATCACAGAATTGTGTGGCATTTCTGCAGCACCGAATGTACATCTTCATAATGGAAGCTTTTTCTTCCTAATGACACAGTAACAAGTTGTTTATGTAGGAGAGCAGGCAGTGATGAAAGCTATATTAAATTTTATCCCTGCTCTTTTAAAATAATCACACATAAATAACCCATTGCCAGAGGCAAATGGAACAATATATTTATATATATACAAGTCCTATATGGGAGCTGTTTATTTTGTCTTCCCGTTTCTAGTAGAACCTGAATCATTAATTTTTTACAGTCATATATATAATCCAATTATAACGTTGTGTGCTATGTACCCTCTTCATCTAGCCTGAAGACTGCAAGTTATCACAAGCATCCCTGTCCAATGTTTGAATTTTTAAACTCAGACTGTAGCAATTAATACTTTTATCTCTGAATGCCTCTTTTTCAGTCCTTTGTCAATATACTACAGAAATGGAACCTGACCTAGGATTTGCAGCATTCAGATCTTGTGGGCAAATTCACTCTCAAAGAGGAAGTATATAAACTGTTGATGAGTGAAGACCAACACAGAGTCTTGGTTTAGGCTAAGAAAGTGTGTGCTTTTAATCCTAGAGGTTTCTGGTACAACTCCTCTTACGCTGCCATTCTGCAATACAGTCAACATCCCCTCTCCCTCCAAGCAGGGATAATAATCATCACCTACACATAGTTTTATAACCTTTGTGAGTGATTCTATAAAAAATAGATATGCACTATTTTTAGATTGCTCTCCAAATTAAAACTGATGAATTTTAATAGTATGTAGCCAGCATGTGGTTGGAATTGCATCCCCTCGAAGAAAAACCATTTGTGAAGTTGTGATGTGGTTTAGAGTACCTACATTGTCTTAGTGGTTCTGCTCTTAAAAAGAAATCATAAGAATGTAATTTAGTTTACTCTAGAGATACAAAACGACAGTAGTGACGGTATTTGAGTTTGGGGCAGTGCCGGGGACAGTGTGATAACAAGATTCGCCACTCGATGGCGCCTTGATTCTGTTGATGTCTATTTGGTCTGTGATTGATGTCTGGGCGTGAGACCCCCAAACTGTTTCTGTGGTAAATCCGGCTGAGAAAGAATGCTTATCACGTATTTCTAAACGATGATTTTGAATGTTTTCTACTGAAATAAATAAGTTTATTTCAACGTTCACTGCTGCATTTAACTCCAGCCTTTCCGTGAAAGACAGTGAGTTTCCTCAGTTTTGGGGAAGCAGGACTTCAGTGTGGATGTTTGCAGGTGGGCGGTGGCCTAGGGGGGGTTCCGCCACCAACGTGACCAACAAGACCTATTTCCTTTGTGATATCTTTTGTGTATCAAAGGGCTGCACTAGACCTTCCATTACCCAAACCCTGATATAACAGATCTTGTGTTACATCTTTATGTTCTGTGCATAATCCAGGATCATTAGGTAGCTTTGTCACTGGAAGAGATGCCATCCGCTGCTTGAAACTTTTAGATTAGTTGCAGAATTACTTTAACAAAAATGCTTTCTGATTCTTTCTGTGAACTATTTGATGACACCTGATGATTATTGTTGTATTCAATGCATTAGAAATTAGTGATGGAGTTGTTTGAAGGGCTTCTCTGAGATGGGACTCAGAAGACTGACTGACTGACTGCAAATGGAAGCATTTATAAAATAACACTGGAGAGTGTTATTTGGTCAGCACTATTTTTGGTGACTGTTGGCTGAGACAATTCTGTTGCTTGGAAAAGTAGATTTGATTTGGACAAGACAAAAACTGGGCATTCCTGTCATACGTCGGATTTGTGTTTATAGTTTCAGTGACTAAAGGAGGTTTCTGGCAATAAGCCTTTGCAGTGTAGACCAGATTTTTGAGATAATATTTTCACGATGAAGATGATAGTATAGGAAAAAAATGCTCACTGCATTACTCATAAATAAGTTCCCTTCTAAAAAAAAGACTAAATTAAAGCATTTTTCTTCAGAGAAGAGGCTGCAAATTCTTCCATGGCTTCAAGTGACTTCCTAAAGGGCCATGGAGTGTGTTAGCATTGAGTATTGAAGGAAGGTTCTCTGTACCTTGCATCAGCTAGGAGAGTCATGCTGTACTTTGCAGCTCCTGTCACCTGGAGTGACGTGGTTACAATCTCACACATTCAAGAGAACTACATAAACCAAGATTTATTGGGTTTTTTTCTCTCTAATTAATACTGCCAGACAAGAACACCTGACATTGAACTAGATACAGAAGTTCTCAGATTAAATCTTCTCCTACGTAAAGTGCCTTTTTTTTGTTACCTAATCATTATAATCAGGGGGGGAAATGGTGATAAAAGCACCTTTATGCTCTCCAGTCAGTGGAGATTAATTGCTGCTGAGGCAGCCAGCAGGAAAGGATAGGAGCAGGAATGGTTTCATTACCAAAACCTAATGGAGTGGTCAGGAGAGAAGGATAACTTATAATTGAAATGTTTCCATGTTTTGTTTCTTTAGTCAAAGTGGAATCCAGAAAACACCCAAAACATGTCCCACAAATGCTCTGGCATTGATCTAGCATTTGAGAAAGTTATTTGGACTGTAAACTGCTTAAGGTGAAACTGTTTGGTGTGAGTCTGTGTACATACTTCACTGTAGAATTAGAGAGTGTATAGATTTAGAAGCCTTGGTTGTTACTAGTGTTGGTAATCCAGGCAAAAGACTACATATATTTGAAATATCATACATGTCCAGCGTTTTAGATAAACTGTTGCATTGTTGTTGTATCTAATAATGTAACAGTGATTTATTCTATGAAAGAATTTTAATCTGTGTCTAATTCCATTAGGAAACAAATTTGCAGTGTGAGGTGAATTATTTGAGCCAAGGTGCCAAAATATGTTCTACTTTTCACTGGAAGATTCCTAATATGTTCTGGGTCTCGTTTTATTTACATTACCTGCACTAGCACAGCTATAGATTTCTGTCACATATTTTATAAATAAAGCCACATATCTGAGATGTTATTATGATGTTTTCATGCACAGCTTTGCTTATAGTTTGTTGATATTGAGATCTACAATAAGCCAAATAGATTTTATCATGTGACTTCATGAAGGACTGACTTTCTTATTTGAAGCAAAAGAGAAACACAAACTGTCTGAACAGTATTCAGAGATTTATCCTTGTGAAAAAGGAAGTTATGAAAACCTGTAAACTCAAGTCTGAGCTCAGGGCCCCAAATCTTCATTGCCCTGCATTCACACTGTGTCAGTGGGACATTACAGAGGTTTAAACTACTATACTGAAATATGTTCTGCCATTCCTTTGTGTTAACGTGTAAGAGTGCAGCTGGTTGGTGTGAGATCATCTCCTGATAAATATTGCCCTCTTGTAGTGCTGCATCACCCCTGCAGGACCTCCTCGTGCAGGTGCAGTGCAGGCTGAGCCAGGCGAGTCAGGTGGGAAGAGCTGTGACCAAAGCAGCCTGACAACCCTCTCCCCACGAGCAGATGTTGAATTAGAAGTCCCGGTTGGGGCGAGGGCTGGAGCTGTGGAGGATTGCACTGGGCCCCCCGCTGGGTCCTGCAGCCCCATGGCCAAGAGTGAATTTATTCCTACCCCTGTCATTTGGGCCATTTGGCTCTGCTGCAGAATGACTGTGCAATCATCATGGCCATAGAAAATCTGCTTCTGCTTCTTTTAAATGACACAAGTTCACTAAGACAGAAACAGTTCAATTATGATCATACAAAGTCTTTCTGTGCAAAACAGTTATTTTCCTTTAGTGACTTTGATGTGCTAACATTTTAACTAAGTGTTCATGTTTGCTGTGTATTCAGTTTATGCCATCAAGGAAAGCAATTTGCTGTAATGCTACACAAGGCACCCATTAGTAGCAAACAGCAATCTGTGTTTTTAAAGAACCAAGGCTGTTATTTCACAAAGGGAGCAATCCAGCTCTGCCTTAATCCTCTAACCAGTAAAGCTCATCTTCCAGGTGTTATTTCTGACTATTTTACTGATAATGGCTTCTCAAAAATCTTTAGAGAATGAAAGTCTAATTTAAATTAAGTAGTTGGTGATTTATCTAAAAGAAATACAATGTGATATATGTCTATGTAAATAAATATAAAATTCCAATTTCTTTTTAAAATGACAGAAAAAATTGCCGTATGTCACATGCCTTTATTTTTAGTTGCTGGTTTTGAACATCTAATCAAAAAGAAAAATGTTTAACTTAAAATCCTGTTTCTAAACATTCGGAAACTTTATGTTATTTTGTTGTTGAATCTTTGAAGCGGGCGTCAAGAACCGTGAGCAGTAATACACATTTTTCTGACCCTGGCACTGTGAATGCATTAAAAGCTGCAGCTTCAGAGCCTGTAGTCTGCTGTGTTGGCACTAGATGTGTATGGCCGGACTCTGGAGCTGATCTGGCTGCATGGAATAAATGATCCCATGGAAGTGCTCTCACTTAAGTAGAACTACTTGCAAACCCAGCTCCAATATACTGTTAAAGGCCCTTATAATTATTTCAAAAGCTGACAATTAATTAAAAACTTATAAAGACAAGCTAAAGTGATATATCTTGAGATGTCATCCCAAGTGACTTTTATTACAGCTTTCCTCATTTTTGTGCCAAAGGCTCCATAGCCTCTCTCTGCTCAAGCAGGAGGGCATGACCACAGAGAGGGGTATTTTTCAGTCAGTGTCTCAATGTGTTGGAAAGGCACAGCACACTCTTCTGTTGGCCTTTGGCACTGCTGGCCTGGTTGGAGTGTTGGAAGAACACTGCTTTAGTCTGGCTTTCAGAAAATTGAAGCAATCTTTGGCTTTAGGGCACCTCCAGGAAAAGCATGTACTTATTCTTCAGTTATTGCAATTCTTTTTCCCTACACATGTGTAGGAAGAGGTGAGCAAGTTTTGAAAAAAACAGTGATTAGATACTAGAGATAGACAGCCAGGAAAAGGCAAATCAGATAACTAAGTAGCAAAAATATTAAATATTATGAAGTAGTCAGTAAGCACTCCTGTGAGCAGCAGGACTCCTGAAGCTTGGTTTGTAGTGGGTTTCGTCTCATGGTTGAATTCATTGGCATAAAAATCTGAGATCCAGCCGAAGGTTTTCCATGGTTATAGGCATTTATCCTAAATTATTTTTCTAGGACTTGATAAACATGAGTTCACTCAGCAGGCTGTCTTTTACTGAAGTCATTCTATCAGGCCATTAAATTTTACATAATATCGTAGAAATACGGTATCTTACAGACCTTATCTTTTACAGTCAGATTTGGTTGGCCAGTCTACACTGGGCAACTGGTTCAGAAGCTGTGGAGGTGTGGGCAAACAAATGCTGTGGACACCTATGCCTCATTCCCTTAACAAATGAGGCTACTGAGCCCCTCTGCCCCTGAATGGAAAGGAGCATCTGTATATCCCAAGTGAAGGAAATAGAGGTGACATAAACAAAAACAATTAGGAAACTATGCAAAGTGGAGTCTCTGTTTGCTGTCACATAAAGACAAAGATCCTCATCTTTCCAAGGATTCCTCCACCTCCAAGAACTCTGGAATATGCACTGTCATCTCTTTCATTCCCGTTTCCATTTAACAGTGACTGAAGCACTGCAGTGTGAGATATAGTCAAAGCAGATGTGATGCTTAGAGATTAACTGACAAAATTTTTGCAGATATTGAAAAGCTTGTCTGGTTAATTTTATTTTAAATCTCATTTTCACAATATGATTTCTTCTAATCTTCACCATCTGCATAGCAAGTGTAATCAGCAAGCTGAAATTAAAATCTCTGCAACCTCTGCTCTTCAAATCAATCACAAATTAAAACTGAAAACAATGTCTTCTAGTAGGAAAAAACCTTGCCAAGAAATCGCTTTTAAAATTTCTCTCATTAAAACCTTGCTTAAAAGAATACAAATAAATGTTATTAAGCGACTTATTTTTTTTTTTGTTGTTGAATTTTGTCCTCATCAGATCTTGAAATAAATGCTGGAATGTTATTGGTAGGAGCATTTACAGCATTATCCTCCAGCCTTTGCCTGCAGCATTGCTCTCTTCTTTCAGCAGCTGGCAAGAAAATGCAGTTAACTGTTTGGGAGAAAAACTGGCTGAATGCAGAGGATTTTGAGAAATCCACCATAAACTTTTCTTACACACAGCTTTGTCATTGTCATTGGAAAAGCCCAGTGACAGGTAATGGTACTGACTCTTTGCCCAGCACTCCACTCACTGGAAGTGCTTTTGTACAGTACAGGCGTTTTTGTTTTCTGGATCAGAAGGTTGCTGGTAAATTCCCTTCCTGGAGCTGTATTTGAGTAATATTCTCTGAGAGGAAAAGAATCCATGCAAATGGTAATCCTTCAAAAGAGCTGAGACAGCACTGTGTGCCAGAGGGCTGAAAACTGTGAATGAACATTCTCTGATTTACCAGCAAGGTCCGTTCCTCCAGTGCAAGTATTTAATCTGCTGACAAGGAGATAAGGGGCTTTGTACAGCTTAGAGACCAACCCAACACCACAAATAAGATACAAACAAGGATACCTTTGGAAGTAATTGTAATGCAGCGTAATGAATATCTCCTCTGTCTCCAGTTGTGTGCATACAGTTGTAAAGGATACTGCAGGGTCTTGCATATCAGTATGTGCAGAAACAAAATGTTGTTTAGGAGCATGAAAAACCTTGCTCATTTTCTCACTCCCTGTTAAAGAGTCTGGAATTTTCATTTCCAAAGTAGACAAAAAATAAGATCAGATCCAGTTTTCCCCTGATCCAAGTCTGCTCATGCTCAGTTCCCTACTTCATTTACTTCTGGACCATAACCATTAGACAGAACTAGTGTGCATAATAAGAAACCAGTTGAAGAGCATTTGCTTTCCATCTTCAAACTCATTATTTGTGAATTGACGAGAGTTCCTTTTGATATATGAAAGGTTTTCTTTTGCTTTATGATTTGGTGTGAAGTTACAAAACCCTGCATTGTGCTCACTCCTGGCAAGAACCAACTATGAGAAACATCACTGATTAAAACACGCACATTTTGTATCCTAGTGATTGCTTTCTTCTGATAACATTTTGAAAGCCTAATGAACTGCGGTACTTCTTATCCTTGTAACTAGCAAAGACTTAGAAACAGGAATTAAATATATTTCTACTGAAAAGTCCAAGTCAGAGCCAACTAACAAAAAATAAGTTTACTAATGCCAAGTGCAGATTCTTCTATGTGAACTAACATGAAAGCATTTCTCAGTTGAAGTACACAGGAAGTTTGATACCAGGTCAACTTTCATCAGGAGAAGCAAAGTCCAGTTCAGAAATATATCCTTACATATGCACTTACATGCCTGTCATGATTTAACCCCAGCTGGTAACTAAGCACCACACAGCCATTCGCCGAGAGAACTCATGTGTTGAGCTAAAGGCAGTTGAAAAGGTAAAGGAAAGCTGCACGCACAAGCAAAGCGGAACAAGGAATTCCTTCACCACTTCCCACGGGTAGGCAGGTGCTCAACCGTGTCCAGGACAGCAGGGCTCCATCCCGTGGAACAGTTCCTTGGGAAGACAGTGCTATCACAAAGACAACTGTCCCCCCTCTTCCTCCTTCTTCCAGCTTTATAAACCAAGCATGATGTTCTGACTATGGATATAAAACAAGCATGATGTTCTGACTATGGAATATCACTTCGGCCTGTTCAGGTCAGCTGTCCCAGCTCCCTCGCAGCTTCTTGTGCACCTCCTCACTGGCAGAGCATGGGAACCTGGAGTCTTTGACTTAGAGTAAGCACTACTTAGCAACAACTAAACCATCAGCGTGTTGGCAACATTATTCTCATGCTAAATCCAAAACACAGCACTGCACTGCTGTAGTGGGTTGGCCCTGGCTGGATGCCAGGTATTCACTAATGTTGCTCTCTCCCTCCCCTCTGCAACTGGACAGAGGAGAGAAAATATAACGAAGGGTTCATGAGCTGAGATGAGGACAGGGAGGGATCACTCACCAGTCACCTTCATGGGAAAAACAGACTCAAAGTGGGGATATTAATGAAATTTATTACTTACAGAATCAGAGCAGGAGAATGAGAAGTAAAGTAAATCTTAAAAACACCTTCCCCCCACCCCTCTCTCCTTCCAAATTCTACCTCCTCCCCCCAATTACACAGGAAGACAAGGAAATAGGGATTATGGTCAGGTTGTTTCTGCTGCTGCTCAGGGAGAGGAGTCCTTCCGCTGCTGTCCCATGGAGTCCCTCCCGTAGAACACAGTCTTTCACGAACTTTTCCAGTGTAAATCCATCCCGTGGGCAACAGCTCTTCACAAACTGCTACAACGTGGGTCACTTTTCCATGGGGTGCAGTCCTTCAGGCACAGGCTGCTCCAGCGTGGGTCCCCCATAGGCCCACAGATTCTACCAGGAAAACCTGCTCCGGCATGGGCCTCCCATGGGGTCACAGCCTCTTTCAGGCATCCACCTGCTCCATGTGGGCTCCTTGCTGGGCTGCAGGTGGATCTCTGCACCCCTGTGCTTCTCCACAGGCTGCAGGTGGATCTCTGCACACCCCTGCTCCTCCAGGGGCTGCAGGGGCACAGCTGTTGCACCAGGGGCTGCACCACGGGCTGCAGGGGAATCTCGGCTCTGGCACCTGGAGCACCTCCTGCCCCTCCTTCTGCGCTTACCTGGGTGTCTACTTTGTTGTTCACATTCTCACTCTGCTCTTCTCTGGCTGAAATTTTCATCTGCCCAATAACTCTTTTTTTTGCCTCCTTAAACATGTACCACAGGGGCATTACTGTCACTCCAGATTTGCTGGCCTTGGCCACCAGTGGGTCCGTCCTGGAGCTGCCTGGCATTGGCTCTGTCAGACAAGAGAAAGCCTCTGCAGCTTCTCACAGAAGCCTCCCCTGTAGACCCCTCACTACCAAAACCTGGACCCAGAAACCAAATAAAACTAGCTACTAAGAGGAAAATTAACTCAATCCCAGCTGGGACCAGGATAATGTCCATGTAAGTATTGGTGACAGAATAATCAGATTTTTGCAGATATAACCTAGTTTTCAGCTGTGAGACTGTCTCACTCCTTTCCTGTCGTGAGCTATTGACAGTGAGTGGGCTGAGCAGCAGGTGGGCATGAGGAGAAAGCATATGTTCCTCCATTCCTGCAGAATTTTTTCCCACATATTTTCTGTTCTTCCCTACCACTGATCTGTTTAGTGAATTTTCACTCCTCCCATACTAAACAGAAATGGGGACCTCTGGACGTGAGGTAACTTAAACAGTGATAAAGTTGATGTAAAAGTTTCTATATCTGAAAGGCAGGGTTGTAGGAAAGGCAGTATATATTATTAGAATAATTCATAGAGTTGGGAAAAGCAGATGAGCTTTTGGGCATACAGGCTCTCCTTCAGTTCCGTGGAAGGTGTGCACACACTCCATCCAATAATTTCAGCTCATCTACTGAAGTAGTGCTCATCATCCATGGTTAACGTGAGTGCGCCTTTAGCAAAGAACATGAATTCTTTTGAAAAACCTGGAATAAAACTGAGTAGAGTTGTATGCAAATTACTTTTCTTTTTAAAGTCTCTGACAGGTAGGTACAAGGTGAAGATTGCAGCATGCTGGGTGCTCTTTATGCACAGGGTACGTGCAGAATGTGTATCTTCTGGAGTTTCCCTCTCACAGTCCTAAGTATGCCTGAGTTTTCACACCGTGGAGCAACTCTGGCATGTAGAGGGTGCTTCAAACAGCAGATTTCTCCACTGGGATTATTAGTAGCATGCCAGTTCTAACTGGAGGTTACAGCGTCGTCACTGTTCCACTGTATTAAGGAGCTGCAGCATTTCACAGTGGCCATGAGACATTTATCAGGTGATAATTACTGGCAGCTACAGACCTGGGCCCAATTCAAGTGAACAGTCTAGACGTGAAAGGCCATGTATCGTGCTCAGTGAGCCAGTCTGGTACCTGAAACTGTGGACTTAGTGATCCAGGACTAAACTGAATAGAAACAGTCCAGTGAATGTCCGATTTTACTCAGTCATCCAAATATATTATGATAATACAGCACTATGGAGAGATATTCTGTGGTTGAGATAATTGTGACTGTTAATTTTCAGCCTTGTTGCTAGAGGACACTCCTCTGGAAATTATTATAAAGATGAAGGGAAGCGTTATTTGAAAGACAATTACTTTTATTTACCTCCAGACTGAAAGGCAAAGGAATTTATGAGGTTTGTAACTGTTTGATGTTGTTTCTATAAAATGTGTTTGTTTCCATAAACAGGAGCAAAATATATTCACGTAGCAGTGTCAAAGAAACAGAAATCTGGCTTCATTCTTCTTTTTAGATAAAACATAGCAGCAGACCAGTGTGGTGAAGATCTGGGCAGCTGCTGCTCAATTTTATTTCTTCTTCCTAAATGTCTGATGGCACACCTGGTCTTCACATGTCAGTTCCTACAGTATTAAAATAATGAGTGAGTATATAGTGGTAGAAGTTGTATTTTGCATACACAGCAGATCCCACCAGAAATTACTACAGCTGAGCCCCTGCATTAAAAACTTATGCTTATGAAAAAGAGAACAGAAAGCATAGTGTGCTATATGTAACCAAACAGCAGGCATGCACCTCATGTTGCAGTAATTAGGTTTTGGCACTTGAATTGAACTGTAAGGAGAATAAACATGAAAAATACATAAAAATCGTACTTTAATGCAAGTTTTTTTCATGCTCTGTTATGAAAACAATATACTGCACTGGTTTATAATTCACATGTTACCTCATAATTCATGAGAAGCAATGAAACAAGGAAGTAAAAAAAAAAAGAGGAATGTTTCAAAAAGATTGTTTGCTTCAGAGGTGTGCCCAGCCCTTTCTCAGGGCCAGAACAATACACCAGTTCTGCCCGGGGTTGCAGCTGACCCCTTGAAGGCTGGCACAGCTGCTCGTGGCAATGAGTCAGTTTGGTTAGTCTGACCAGCCAGTGTTCCTGTGCAAACAGGACTTCGAAGGGAGCTGGAGCTGGCTTTTTGGCCAGCAATGGGCCAGATCTGCAGTACAGTTTCTGAAGGCTGTTGTAAGGATCTACTTGGCCTCTCTGTTTCCACCAGGCTTAGCCTGAATCCTGGTGCCAGCATGTAGAGCCTTTGTTAGGTGAGCTCTTGAGTATAGATTTGGAGAAGTGTACCGGACAGTCTGGTGGCAGATTGTGGTTTTTAGTTCAGAGCTTTGAGCTTTCAGGGGCACAGACCTGAGCCACTGTGGCTGCCCACACCAACCATGTGCACAGGAAACTTGTGGAGGAGCAGATGTCTAGATGCAAACCATGGGAGAGGAGAATGAGCTCTCCCCCAGAATCTTCACCCACCCACTGTGCCATCCAACACTATCGTGGCCTTTTCTTCATTGCTCTCCCAGCAAACTTTGGAATCATTATCATTATGTGAAATGTTCAAAAAATGAGTAGATGCAGCACTTTCTGATATGGTTTAGTGGAGATGGAGTTTATTCAGTCAAAGCTGATGGTCTTGGAGGTTTTTTCCAACCTTAATGACTCTCTGGTTTTATTATTTTGAAATCTTTCTGGACTTCACTGACTGCTTATTTCCTGCACAGGCTTTTCAGGCCTCTCTTGGACTCACCTCTGTCTTTGGGCTCCAGCTTACCACCTCAGATATATAGCTATTTTGAATTTTCTATTGTACTAACAAAAACAATTGCAGTATAGGTGGTTTGTGGGATCCTCTTGAGTGTCCAGGGGTTTCTGCTCTGTATTATAGCATAGTGTGCTAAAACTTCATAGTGCTTCTTTCATAACAAAAAATAATATTTTTCTTGCAATATGTCTGATTGCTATTTTGTTATTCCTCCTTTTTTTTCTTTTTTTTTTCCTACTAGTGATTATATAAAAATGAGACTATGTTAGAGGTGCAATGTAACAGGAAGGGTTAATAGCTGGAGGGCAGTGGAGTGGAGCAAAAAACCCACTGCAGGACTATGGCTTAACTGGGAGCAGGTGGAAAGAGATTGAGCACTCCTGAGTTGAAGCACAGGGGGAATTTCCTTAGAGTTCAGAGATCAGAACTGTCTAAATAAAGAGCTTTCTAACTAGAAAAAGGATCCTTTGCGATAGAAAACCCGGGAGTGTTGCAGCCTCGTTGATGAGCCATGTATCTGCATAGCAGCCCTTACCAGATGCAGAATGTCTCCTTCAATCCAGTGCTTCCAGCCCCTGTTGTTCTTTTCACCCTTCTGAACACAGACCAGTTTGTCACCATCCCAGGTCACTAGTGTCTGCATGAATCAGATAATTAACGCAGCTGTGTTAATGAGAAGTTAATGAATACATGAAAATAAGTTCAGTCAAACGATGGGAATACACAATTGCACAATTGCTTCTATCATTCTCTATCTTCCTCATAAATGACCCCAAATGCATTTAACCAAAACCCAAATGCATTCAAGATGACAACAGCATTTTGATGGGAAGCTTTTGCAGTGCTCTGCTGCCATTTCCATGTGTTTCTTCACATGCACAAATACCAGGTGTTCGTACTAACTAGTGAATTGCTGAGTGAGTAAACAGACACTTGTGCAATGCATGCAAATTGTATTTTTTGCTTGCTGTTTAAAACCATGAATAAGATGGGTGAAGACCTGGGGGCTTACACCAACTAGTACAGGGCTAACACCTTTTCCAACTCTGCACTTAGGAGCACTTCCACAAAGACAATTAAAGAAATCAGAAGATGGGCAATGTGCCGAGCTGACCCTGCTTGAGCAGAGGGCTTGGACAAGGTGACCTCAAGAGGTCCCTTCCATCCTCAGTCATTTCCTGATTTGGTGTGATTCAGTCTGTCACTAGCAGACAGGGTATTGGGGATGCTGATTCTTGTCCAGGAGCAGGATAATCCTGTCAGTAAGGAAAAGTTCTCTTTACGGGCTAAATCCTCTCTAATATCTACAGATGTGCTAGAGTACATGCAAAGCAACTTTGTTTGAATTGTTCTAGATTTGAACCACTGAACTTGAGGGACTTATTTAACCATGGATCAGACAAATCCTTATTAGAGACCAGTTACAATCCAAGATGCAAGCCCAGTTATTCCAAAGCTCCAAGGGTACTGGGACCTTAACTCATTTTCTAGTTCAGCACTGGATGATTTATTTCTCTTATGAGGGAGCTTTCTATTAGTGAGACAAAACTCATTCCATTTCAGTTAATTTCTTTCTTATTTACGGAATTTTCAAGCTACATGCTCTTTAAATTATCCATGCCCTCTTTACATTTAAATGTTGCCTACCAATTTCATTACCTTCATCTAACTTTAATGTGTTTGAGGCATTGTTTTGTTAATAAAGCGACCAGAAAATTCTTTTAGAGCAGTTCAGAGAATAACAGCATGACATGCTTTCATTTTCCTTCCCTTCTTATTAGAAACAAATAATAAGTTTAGAAAAGACTATTAGGCCAAAGTAATTAAACCAGGTAGGAATATAAACGTACAAACTGTTTCCTTCCTCCCTTCCTCCCTTCCTTCTCCTTAGATCCTTTGTAATGCCTTCAACTGATCTAAAGAGGTGTGGGAGCAATGTTTTAAAGTACAGACTTTGTCACAGGAATATGTCCCACCCAGTGCTCACTGGAGGAAGAGATAGGAAGAAAATTTCGAGATAAGGATATTCGGGATAGTGGAAAAAAATGGGTCTTATTGTTTGATGGCTTGCAGTACTGTCAGTGAGAAATAATTTGGAAGAAGTCATAGGAATTACACTGCACAAAGTTAGTTTGGAAATGAAAAGTGATCCGTGATGAATAAACAATGCCTTGTGTTAAATTTGTGCCACTCCAGTGAAGGATGATGTGAGTTCCAATGTAAACATGTCCTTTATGCTGCCAATTTCCTGTGGCAATTGCCAAAACAAAATAGGTCTTGTTGACAGTGAGCTTTAAGCTCAGCTGCTCAGGGTTTGGCAAGGAGAGCCGAGTGGCGGAACCCAACCGTGGCAATCGGCAAAGGTGGAGTCAGTGAAGGATGGCAAAAGGAGGCAGGTGATGCATGATTAGCAAGGCTCTGAACGGGACAGTCTATGGAAATTCAAGGTCTAAGGCCTTTCTACCTTTGAAAATCTTGTTCAATTATTTTAGGGGTGAGAAGAAAGTAAACCAGCAGCAGTATTGAAAAGGAAACATGAAGCTGGATTCAGTAAATGAATTAGTTCTCAACTGTGTTCTTTTCCTCCCTGACTTCTCTGACAGACTTGTTTGAACACCCACAGGAACCCACCCCCTGCCTCTGCCACAGGAGGGAGGGAAGGGGCTGAGGCACAACATGGCCCTTGATCCAAACGTTACCTGGCCCCATGTCTCACTGAAAGGTGTCTGCACATCTCCCCCAGATTCCCGGGGGAATTCTGAGCTCAGGTGACTCCTGTAATCCTAAAAAAGGTATTACTGCGTGCCCTGCTGGCCTTCCTTGCCACTCTGCCCCTGGCAGTAGTCCTGCCACCGGGATCACTGGCAGCTCTGGCTCCTGTTTCTTTCCTGCCCCTTCCCAGAGCTCCCTTAATGTTAATAGTCAAGTGCAGGTTTATTTTTAACAGTGTCCAACTGTCAAACTGCCCAACTGAGGCTGAGGAGGCTCAGATTAAACATACACAGTGAATGCAGCCATTCCAAACTCGTCCAAACAGTCCTAAATTCAAAGGGATGAATTTAGAGTTTCATTAAAGAGGATACCTGGGTAAAAACAAGTTTTCCTACTTTCTAATTACATAAAGATCTATCCTGAAAAAGCTGGAAAAATTCCTTATTAGAAAAGCATGTAATTACTGATTGTCCTCATGAATCCAAGTAACATCCTGATTCACATTTCTAATAAATGCTTGTAGCAGGAAAGAAAACTGTCTCAAGATGCAAGCTATTTCTGCTTTATAAAAATCCTCTGATACCTGTAAAAATTGGGGTGTTATTTAATGTATTCAGCTGACAGTGCTGACTCCTGGTGCTGACTGTGGAGCAAACCGGTATCAGGTACCAGATTCTTACCTTTACCACTCGGTTATCCAGTCCTTTGGTATGTTCCTCAAACTCCACTCCCACTGTGTAATCCAGATCGTAGTTTCTGAAAGTGCTGAGTGTTTTTGTTTTAAAAGTATCTCCATTTTGGGTAATCTCCTTTGTTTGCTTCAGGTGTTTTGCAATCTTACGAGTTGCAAAATCAATACCTGTCAAAAACCAGAGGAGAGAGTATCACAATGAAAATTCCAGTATTTCATACCAAAAATAAAGAAAACAACCCCACAGAACATATTCCTTTGCCATTCCCTGCCCTAAGCACGCAGGAACTCAGGGAGCTCCTCAGGCACATGAGGGTACTGGTGTGTGTCCTGCAGGGTTACAGATGGTGGCCACCCCTAAAGAAGGATCTCAGTATAATGTTCTTTTTCAGAAATTAAGCATGTTTCAATGAGTATGTAACCAAGGGAGAACTGGGATGTAATCAAGGGAATTTGGGGCATGTTACTTGTATGGTGAACCTACAGTCTCTGGGAGTATACAAGAGGTTAATTAATGAACCTAAAATAATAAAAATTATAGTAATGAAAGAAAAGAAGCGATCAAATAAAAGCCTGATTTATCCATTATTGTTAGACAGCAGACACAGAAATAATTTGCAGTTTAAAAGGAGACAAATTCCACATCCAAAGTCAAAAAGGCATCCATGCAGAGCATTTTCCAGTTGCTGTTTAACATTCTGTGAACATGTAAGGCAGTACTGATCTCCTTAACATCCTTATTTTGTCGGTGATGGAGACTAACATTACAGTGTAAACAGCTGCTTGCACTGGAAGTTACCAAAGGGGGAAATACGTGACCCTGATGACAGTTTGCCCCACACCGTCCCCCCAGTGCCAGCAGCATTTCCAGCTGCAATAAATATTTCTGCCCAGCTGGCAGGGAATCTTATTACGGTGCTCTATGCAAATGAAATCATCTCACATGCTGCTGCAAGAGATGGAAGAACAGGCTTGGTTTGCCAGCCATCCTGCAGTGGCTTCGCGTGGGAGTTAATCACTGTCACCTCAGCAATGCCACGTTCCGAAGCAGCCCTTTCTCTTCCGGGAGATTCATTATACTACTTGTGAAGTACTAATCGAGTGCAGTAAGAGGATTGGCTTGGGAGAAAAAGTGGCTTTTTAACATGGGGAGTAACGTTCGGTATTTATATTCAAGACTTCTTGGGTATATTTTATCTGCTGTGGTGGATTAAAGGTATCTCTGGGTCTGATTTATAGCAGACAACATAAAATTTAGTTCTCTCTGAAGGGAAAAAAAAATGTCTAGACCTCTAAAGAAATGCTGTTTCTGACTAATATATTAGTCTGGAAGCTCCTGGAGAAAATTAGGGGAGGTTTTATTAAAGCATGGTTTTCATAACTGCATTTTGAACAATACAAGCAATAAAAATGATATATTGTTCTATTATAGTAAATTAAAATACTTTTTAACATGTTTATGATAAAATCAAAGTTCCTGACTTAAAGGGCAAAACTAGTCTTTAATTAAAGTATAGAAGTGTGTATGCATTAATTAAAAGGATGGATGAATTTAAAAAAAAACACCAAAACCTCAGTGTGCTTTGAGTTTGAGCACTTTCAGACTTCAAATCCCAACTACATGTGAAATTGTGAGAAGCAGAGCAGAAGAATCCCTTTTGACCCTTTCCCTGTAATTTCTTTTCCTTCTGAGAGTTGCCTGTAGCATGTGGATCTTTGTGTCGGTTTTGGTGTTGGGTTTGTTTGCCAATTCCCTGGCAGTTTTAAATTAGTATAATTTATAGTATATATATACACGCATACACAAAAAATCATGATGGACTTGTGAGAGGCCAGATCCAGATAATTGATAATTTTCAAAAAAGTTCTCAAAACCAGTGAAATTTATGACTACAGAGGGCTGGAGTCTGGACAGGACTGGAGCAAGATGACCATCATGACTGGTACTATAATAACAGCCCACCCGGGCAGGTCTGGCCTTGGAGCAGAGAACTGAGCCAGGACTGAAGCCGAGGGAACTAGGCTGGAGGCAGCAACTGGAGCAAGAGCAGAAGCCAAGGCGGGCAGGGAGGGAAGGCTGTGTTAGATGAAGATGGCCTGGAACAGTCAATTTGTGACATCTAGGAGTTGAGTTAAGCATCAGCCACACTCCACATTTAAAGCTGAAATCACATTTCAGTCGCATCTAAAATAGCAATTATTCTTCCTGTTAAACTGCCAAACCCCAGCACTCAAATCTCTTCAGCCAGTGTGTGTCTTTCCCCTGAAATTCAGGATATTGGCTTAATCACTCTTATTCTTTAAAAATTGTTTTGTACCTCACAGGTCCGTGTGTACATTATTTACAGGTGTCCCTGAAGTTATTGGTCTTTTTTCCATAAATGCAAAGGCTAATAACCGCAAATAGTGAAACTCGCCTTTCTCTCTTAAAAGAGCTGAAGCTTTGAGGAAATCGTAGCTATTTCCAATTGTGGGTGAATAATGATAAGAGTTTCTTTCTTTCAGTGTATTTCAGTCTGAACAGATAAATCAATTAGGGCTAAGATTCTTTGCTAAGGGTACAACTAGTACAAAATCAGTTAAACCAGCAATTTTTTTCATCTATATAACATAGAATTTTATTAGTTCAAGGCACTAATTAGGTGTTAGCATTATTGTTGCTTTAGTGATCTAGAATATCCAATTCCTCTTTAGCAGAGCTAACCTAGATCATTGTAATTATAAGTACATTACAATTAATTAATTTTAAATGTGACTGGCAGAAACCCTTATGCCACAACACACATTACAGAAATAATCTCATTAATCTTTAGAAGGATTTTACTTATAATTGAAGCATTTTCTCTCTATATAGTTAATATTTTTTATTACCTAGAGCAACCATGTAGCCTTCGAAGTTTTCATTGCTTTCCATTTCCCATGTCCCATTGTAATCAGCAGGCATGGTGGCAAGAGCTCAAAACCAACTTCAGCTCAAGAGGTGAGGCTGGAAACAGGATCTGCTAAGAGAACGTTTTATAAAGCTTTTCGTATCTTTTTTTAATAAGGTTTATGGTTTTCTAGATAATACAGTGTAAGGGGCAGAGTGATAACCCTGGAAACTTTGCCTTCATTAACAAAGTTCACTTGAACAACTGGCAGACAAGGAACACTTTCAGAAATGTGTGGTAATACAGGATATGATTTTACAGTGACCTTTGTAAAGAACTACAAGCTATTATGGGATACCTTTGAAATATATTGAACACAGTGGCAAATTGTACAACCCAGTTAAAGCTCCCAAGGTGAATTCTCTTTTTCAGGTCCTTTCTCTGTCACTTTTCCCTGAGAGGAGGCAGTTTTACAGAGCTGTCACATCCAGAACTCCCATTTAAAATTTATGGAAGTCTTGAATGTGCTACAAATGTAACACAGGGCAGAAAAGGGAATATTCCTGTTGAAAATATTTTTGTTTTCCTTTGATTTTCGAAGTATCTATATCCCAATAGCTGTACTTTTACCAACTACACTTCCATATTTTTCTTTCAGTTTAACAGCAAGTTTATCAAATGTAAAGTAAATCAAAATCAATGATAATTAGTATCAATCCTGCCTTAAGAATGCTTTTTAAATTGCTCCGAAACACGGCAGTTTGTGTTAAAAGGGTATTTTTCATCCACTGGCACTACATTGTTGTGGAGCAAAACACAGATTGTGCAAATAAGCACATTCAGAATGTGTCTGAATGGAGAATTTGAATGTGCAGTCAAACTTGGTTTTACATTATGTGGCTTTAATCAGTCGAGATAACTTACAGATGGCTTTATACAGAGAGTAATTGAAAAGATCAGAAGTCAAAAACTCCTCAAACTTCTTGTCTTTCTTTCCCTCCTCTTCTTTTTTTTTTTTTCTTTTAATGGGAATATTATTAAAAAAATTACTAGAAAAAGTATTAAGAACTAGAACTCCAACTCAGAAATAAGCAAATTGAATAGTTACTGATCTTGTGAGATCTCCTCAATGCCTGCACTTTGTTAAAATTGAATAGTGGTATTATGTAATAGCTCTGCAATAGGTTTGATTTTCCATATCTTTGTGGACTTTCTTTGCCTCCGTGTTGCACCCATGTCAAGAAATACATTATTACTATTTCTGCATTTTATATATGTACGAAAAGGTTCCCTAAAAACAAGAAGAAGAAAAGGTTATCATTCCCAAGTCAACCACTCACAACCACTCAAAGTCTGCTGTGTGACCACCATCAGTTCCCTTGGGCACATGCATAATGATCTTTGCCTTCTCACTCTGTTTTTCCAACGGGAAGCTATTCTCTCCTTCAGGGTGCTGAAGGCACGATGTACAGCTCCTAAGCAGGTACTCGGTGTTTCACTTTATATCTCCAAATGCCTTGGGGTGGATTTATGAGGAGTGAATCAGACTGAATGTCTACAATCACCTCCAAAAACCAGAGCATTTGCTCGGAGCTCATGGGGAGGGATTTTATGTGCTCGTTGATTTTAGTTCGGATGTAGTTTGCTTCCTACATGACAGGCATGGTTTGGTGAGATGCGGAGGAGGCTGAAGCTGTATCATATGACGATCAACAATTACTGCCCATTAACAGCTAATGAAGTCACAGAGGGTCCTGTTGCTGTAGATATGCAGAGCTAGGCACATTCAGAGAAAGTTAATTATGAGTACATCCTTTGCATAAAACACCATAATTAATTAACAGCACACACATATAATTGGACAGGCTTTCCCTATGATGTTTCGGTCATATTCATCCCTTATTGTTTTTTTCTAATATTTTTTTTTCCCAATGTGTATATTTTCGTGTTTCTCCATTAGACTAAAACAGCATTTTGAGCCTTTTCAGGTAAATATACAACTAGAGATTTACAAACACGAAGTTTAACCAATCAAAGGACTGGCTAAGGAGGGAGTTAATAAAACATGAAATACTGACTTGACAGAGTTCTGTGATGCTTCATGAGCTTTTTAAGAGTGTTGTGTTAAGGTCCACAAAGAGAATTTTCTGTTTACAAATCAGTATCTTGGTGGACAGTAAAACCTCTACCACAGTCAGGCACCTGCCTAAATCAGCCAGTGCCACGGTACAGTTTGCATACTGTTCACACAAGTCTTTTTAAAGCCTTTGGTGGATAATTGCAAGTCTCGGATCTGTGCCTTGCTAGTTATACTGACCTGCCTCTCATCACATTTCAGCTTTAAAATCTTGATTAATTATTCACTTGAAATCTTAGAAATTATCCAGTGTGCTCTGTATTTATTGTTTATGTACTGCATACATAGAGACAAACTTTCAAAATGGCAAAATAATATTTCCTTCCCATGGGACAAGCCTACGTTTGGGCAAATGAAGATAAGGGTGCCGCCTTCTAATTTCCATGACTGTCTTGTTCTCAGCATCCTTTTCTTGCCAAGAGGGATGCCATATATGCCATGTACTGAACCCCAGGAATGGGGAGAGGGAGGTGTTTTCTCTGTTTTCAATATCTATGTTAAAAACCAAAGCTGTGAGCTCGTATCTTTTGTGTCAGGTTTCAACACAGGCATAAATTTTATGGCTGAATAGCGAGACCTTGGAAATAAAGCAAATCATGAAAAATCAAATTACTTTTGCTAAAAGCCTAAGTAACATTTTCAGTCTTTATTTGTGTGTGAAAAACCAAAGATGGCATTGCTTCTTTCCAAGGAATCAGTATTAATTAGTGGGAGTTTGAGAAAAATAATCTCATAGAAAGAATCTATGCTGAAAAGTGAGGCCCAAATGCTGTTTGTGTGGAAGGAGTCAGCAGTCACGGATGCTGCTCCTGACATTGGCCTCCAGTTCCTCTCCCTGTGTCTGAGTCCTGCCCAGAGGAGAAATTCCATCCAGGTGGCTGAACAAAGCTCAGCCTTGTTGCTCTCTGAAAGAGCTGGTGGTGCCTCCTCCTTGGAGAGGTTCTGCTGCAAAGCACAGAAGGGCCGGTCACACGGAATCTGTCCTGTAAACTTCTGGGTGTGGAATTTTGGAGAGGTGGCAGCATGCTTCCCACTCTGTCATTGCCTTCTTTCATTTTCCTTTTAGATTATCTAATATGCATATATAACACAGGAGAAAAATGTCTTGTACTCCCCCGATCAGCCCCTGCACTCCTCATGCTTGACAGCTGGGACTTTTGCCTATAGTTATTTGGTTGTTGTTTAACACATGGAAATATGGCAAGCTGTGGAAGTTGTTCTTAGCAACTCAGTTCCCCTGAAGGATCCAGACAGAAGCAGCATGGTCACAGACACCTATTATTATTTTTAGCTTGTTATCACATGTGCACTCACTAGCTTTTTTGTTATTTTAAAGAAAATTAATTGCTTGAAATGTATTCAGTGATGGCTGTTGCTGCAGAAGCTGTCAGAGGTGCTGTCTCACCAGGCTTGGGGCTCTGTTCTGCACAAACACAAGGAGTCACATGGTGACAACTGAAAGCGCACTGGAGGGAGGCAACTTGCTTTGTGTCACTGTGTTGGATGGCTTGGGGTTTCAGCTGCTGGGCAGAGAGCTTGGCAAGAAATGGCAGGAACAGCAGGAGAGGGCAGAATGAAAAGCTGTTCTTTGCAAAATGAGCTCAGCAGAGAGGACTTGACAACCGCCCTTGTTGGCTGCCCCCTCCCCAGTATCAGATGTCACTGAACTCCCTTGGATATCCCTGGCTGATAAGCTTTCTTGCTGGCTCAGACTTAGCTAAGTACGAACCCACCTCAGTGCCTTGCAGTTGGAGTTTTGGGTTCTGACTCTGGAGCTTGGTTTGTTCAGGCCTGGGCCCTCCAGGGAAGGACTGGGAGTCTGACCAGTTCTGCTTATATTGTTGGCTAAACACTTATTATTGACAACAGTTGTCACTGGTCATGCAAACAGAAATCTGCAGGAACAAACTATTTGTTGACAGCCAAGAGAAGGAAGGGAGAATTCCTTCCTTCATATGCCAGGAGAGGAACAGGTCTGACATCTCGCTGACAGCACGGGAGGGACAGGCTGCCAGCACTGGGGGGGTGAGGGCGTGCACACAGCCACCTTATGCCACCTTAGCACTTTGTGTTTACCTTCAGCTTAAACAAGGAAGCACGAAAATGTGGGTTTAATCACTCAGAGATAAAATAATTGGCTTTCAGCCACTGGATTTTTTTTTTTTTAATCAATGACTGTGTTCAGTCATTCAGTCATTCCTGTCTTACCCCATCTGATTCTGCTGGAGTTGGATGCAGATGTTACACACTTTATTAATTAGAAGTCTTCTTCCTCTCTAACTAAGGACTTTGGCTTTGCATTTATTCATAATGCCACTAGTGATCACTTTACTGAGTTTGATAATGTTAAAAATATCATTCAGTGGATCCTACTTGGTTGAGAACTCACTTTTATTAAAGTGGTTTGCATTATGACAAATTATGCTGTAGAGAAATGTTAGCCAAGGGATAAAGCTGACCTTGGTTTTCAAAATAAATGGGGAATACTGAATTTATTTGTTCCTTAATTCTCCTGAGCACTTATTCAATGCTCTTTACCGAGGAAGCAGGCAAAAATCATTAGCCTTGTTGAAATCAGAAAAACCTGGGGAGTGACATGGTCTGGCCAAGGTCATGAAAGAAGCCACTGGGCAGGGTCAGTTAGTGAGTATAACCCTGTATGTTATCCCCTAAAATCCTTCTTCCTCCTGGGCTAACTTCAGGGTGGATGGAAAACCTGGACCCAGTTGAAATGCTTTGTCATTGCCATTAAGGCTGCTTAAATTCTCCCTTCAAAGATTTTTTTCAGGACCTGAATTCCCCACATGAGCTGCACATTAATATCTGTAACTGTAATCTATAACGTAATTGTATTTATTCTGTGGCAAAGTTTTGTAATTGCAACTGCCACTTCTTATCTTCATCAGATAAAGGTTGCATTACTCAGACATTGGACTGGAATACTGATGGATGGGTTTGGAATGAAAAGAATCTATACAAAGCAACGTGAGGTCTTTCCTTTGGTACTTCTATGACAAGCACAATTTAGCCTAGAAAATGTGGATCTCCTTTAGCTTGTTCACACCTGACCATAAACGCTGAAATGCCATTTTAATGCGGGGTCTCATCCATTAGAAGAATATTTTAAAGAATCAATTTTGTCAAACAGAAAAAGCCCTTTTTACCTCATCTGAAGAACACTATAGGATACTTTCAAATATCTTAGACCTCAAGTTTTCACATACCTCATAAATTGTTTAATTTGATGACGGAAAGATTTTGATTCAAGTTCTATAATCCAGATGAACAGAAAAAGTTGTACCAGCTGTTGCAATTAGTGCACAAATTTCAGTTCATTGTAACCTTTTAGAAAGAGATTAAAACCATTCTTTTGATAACCTGAAGGGCCCAAAGCCACTGTCCCAGAAGAACTGTGAGTTGGGTCCACACATATTGATGAAAATCCACAATAATATTCCGTGTTCTTTCACCGTGCTGCTACCAGTGTGGAGCAGTTACAGAACTGTTACCTTAGTCCTAGGGAAACTCCTAGAGTGAGTGTATTTATTTCCTGAATGCTTTCTTTTTGTCACAAATCAGTTTTTTACTGCTTCAAATAGAAAAAAACCCACTAGCTCAGTAACCCAGGGGCAAAGTCTTCCTGGTAACTGCATGCAATCATCCCGTGTTGTTTCATATCTCGCAGAGCACAGGCACAAGTTGCTATTTCCCATTGATTAAGGGATGCTCTGTGTTGTAAATCTCCTCAATTTACTCCTCTCCCAGCGCTGTGTGGTTATTCTTTTCTTTTCTGGCTGCATCTCCAGCTCCACAGCAGCACCCCTGCTGTGGGAAGGGCTCTGGCTTCATCCTCCCTGCATCTGTTTGAGGGATGAACCAGCATTTAACTCTCCAGTGCACCTTGGAACTTATTAGAAAATAATTTGTTGTAGTAACAGTGGTGTTTAGGTGTCTGTCTGTCCTTGTGGTGAATTTCTGGCTCTGAGCTGGCAAGTATTAGATGGAAACAGCATTTAAGATGGAAATTTATAGTGATCTTTAAAGAAATGTAACTTGAAAAATCCAGGTATTGCCTGATGTGGTGAAATGAGCTGGCATGCTCTGTGTTACTCAAATGCAACATGCTTGGCACTGCAGGCCGGTTCCTATGGCATGTGTATTATCAGTCCATTTAAGAAGCACTGGTGCTGGGCCAAGCAGTGTCATTCAGGACACGTTGCTGGAGGTAGGATTTCTCCCAGGCATTGACAGGATGGGTTCTGAACAGCAGTGACACCACAATGCTTCAGGAACTGGATGCACAGGCATGCAAAGCAGGGGGAAGGATCATTTGTATTTGATTTATTGATATTGCCACTGGATGTCTGAATTGAAATAAAGAATTGATAACTATGGGAATAGCAGTTTTCAGTAAAAAGCACCAAGTGCATTTAATATGGAAGAAGATAGAAAGTAAAGTTTCTTAAAATGTGCATTTTAGAAGAAAATGTGTACATGTAGATATAGATATACCTGTACCTACATATATAACAGAATGGCAGACTGTATTTCACCAGAAGAGTAAAAGGAAAGATAAAAGTAATTGAAAATTGAAAACCTGAGGCCTAAATAAAATCTCGGATTAGGAAAGGATTTCCCAGAAACTCAGTCATGTTCATGATGATATGTTTCTCTAGTTTATATGTGAAAATAAAATTAATCAATTGATCAGGAGAGCACTTTCAAGAGAGCATTTGAAAGTTACTTTACAGATTTCCCTTAGATGCTTCCTAGAAACTGGAGAACTATATCACTGTTTTTAAATAAGGGAAGGGAGGGAGGAAGGAAGGGAGGAAGGATCCTTATTGATGGATGTGCAATTACATTTTTATCTGCTATATAATTAGTATAACAGCTTTCCTAGAATATTGACAAAAGGGACTTAAGGAAGCGGAATGAATAAGGCAGAACAACCATGTTTATCTCTGCCTTGCTAAAACTATTTGCTACTTAGTGCAAAATGAAAGCATCCACACTGCTCTCTATTCCCATTTGCCCTTTTCACACTGTATATGAAGTGAAAGTTATTTTGGTTATTTGGCTTCATCTCGATTGTATGGAAATTTCCAAATGATGGGAGGCTTGAGCAGAGCAAAAATCAATATAGAAACAAGCATGTCCTTTTTATGACCGTAGACACAGACTGTCAGGTGTGTGAAAGCAGTGCAAGTGAAGTGCCAGCTTTGACCTCTGTGACAGCAGCCAGGAGAAAAGAGTTTGAGCTGGGCAGTATTTCTTCAGTACCATTAGACTCCTTAAGGGAGCCTCCCTTCCTGACAGTGGGAAAACAGAGCCCTGTGCTGAAATGAAACGTGTTACTTCTAAGAATAGAGATAACTGGGCAGTTTTTCCTAACTTGCCAAACATGAACAGAAGTCGCTGCAGTAAGCTATATATCTGTTGGAATGATGTTTATCATTGCCTTTGTTGCTAGTAAAAGACAACCCTGTCAGGGAAAAGAAAGTGTGTTGGGTACCAGGGTATTGTGCTCCATTGCTTCCCAGCTGAAAGATGAGCCTTTTGGGGAGAGCACTGCTGCCTGGATTCGCTCTCTTATCAAGAGATTGCAACTAACAGGCATTTCAAGGTAGGAAAAATGTCTGTTGGAACAATATTCAGCACGAGAGGGGGAAAAATGATGATGCCTTTTCCTCCTCATGACTATTACAGCTACATCTTCAGCCAGCAGTGCTCAAACAGCATTCAAACAGTGTTCCAACAGTGACGGTGACAAAGTACAGTGTGGCTGGAAGGTCTGGGAGCCCTGTTAACAGACAGCTGTGACACTGCCTTGTGCCTGCCATTCCTTGGAATGCGCTCAGGGCCTTGGAAGGCTGATCTGCTGGCTCTGCTCAGCAACAGACCCTTCACTCCTGAGCAAAGGTTGTGTTACTGCGTGGCAATGGCACAGCTGAAGGTACAAAGAAGGCATCGGATCATTATTATAACCCTTTATATGGTGTCTGTTAAACACACACTCATTAGGCCGAGCCTCTCATTGGATGTGCTGAAAGTTTGGATTTAGAGGAAGGAGCCCCGAACTGTTCCTTTCCCCTCAATCATATATTTTTGCTCAGGGTCTGACCACACAGGCTGCTGAGTAACCTGCCTTTTATCTGGCCAGCTCAGAGCAGAACTTTTTACTTTCTCTCCGTGCATAGCATTGTGTTTTAATAGCTTTCATATCAAGGTAGAGATCTCAGTACTTTGCAGAATCCTCTACAAGCTCATTTGCAATGCAGACAGTAGACTGAATTTAGATGTTTAATTACAGCAAGAAAACATACCTGCATTAATCTTAAACATGGAAATAACCTACTTTTGAAACTCTTGGTGAAATTGCAGGGAGTTTTGCTATCTTTTCAAGAAAAACCAAATGTTATTTCAAAAATACTTTCGTTGTGAAAAGATAAGCACCAAAATGACCCATGGTGCATCTTTACAAAACTGAATTATCTAAAAACAAGGAGAACTTGCACCACAAAGAAAAGAAGTATGAAGGAAAAGCTTCTTGCTTTGCCAAGCTGTTTCATCAACAAATTTTTTGTCCGATGGGATGCACATGTTTCACAACAAAATGCGCTCCATAAAAAGTTGTGGCAGGCCCAGGAAGAGCTTTACTTCACAAGGAAACCCCTCTTAAGAAAAGTGCCCTTTTCTGCTGACACTTTTACATTTATTTTTCTCTCTTGGCTCACGCAGACTTGTTTAGGGGGAGGATTTACCAGGCCAGGTGAGCAGTGTGCCACCCTGTGTTTGGGCACATGATCCAGGGGCTTGAGGTTTTATGTTTCAGAGATGAGCTGGAGGGAACCTTTGGGCAGCTCTCTAATGGAAAGCTCGACTCATTTTGCTATTGGTGATTTGGCTGTTGTGGAGCTTTGGCTTCTGTTTCATTGCACAGGGAGGACTTTAGAGAAAAACACAGTTATTTTTCTGGGACTTACTCCACACTTACCTCCACTTCACTACGATTTAGGCATTCCTTTTCCAAATTTTTACTGTCTGATGAGTACTGAAAACCAGTCACTTCAGGGGAATATATGACTGAGAAGGCAGCAAGATGCTTCTGAAGTTACATGAGCTGGAGGGGAAAGTGCTGCAGGTCACTGGGCCAGCTTTTCAAAGCATTTTTGTCCCTGAAGAGGGAAAAAGGCTCTCCTAAAAAAAAATCCATGTGATGTTCAAGCCGATTGGGTACTTGTTACCTGTAAATTTTAACAAAACAGTTAAGCAACTGGTAAGGATTTTGACTGACCTTCAGCAGCCTGAGTGCCTCCCTGTTTCTTTGGTCCCCAAAATACTTTTGGAAATATGGTCAAAAATAGATGCCACCATGCTGGGAGTTGGAAACAGAAATGGAATTTCGTGTAAAGTGATACTTCAAATGTTTACAAGGTGGAATTGCTGTGTGAGAAAAATACATTAGAAAGGGCTGTGCATTTGTTGAAAAAACCATTATCTGAAATAATTCTGCGTCTGGGTTTGTGTTCAATTGTACAAGAGATGACAAGGGAAGTTTCTAATGGAAATTGGGAGGGGAGGGTTTGGTCCTGAAGGAGGTAGAACCAGCCTGTTCACAGACTATTTTGCTATGGAACAATAATGTTCTATTTCTTCTCTGTTTTGCTTGATAGGGAATGAGTCATCTGTTTCTGCATGGTTTAGGACAGTGTGAGATCTAGTTTGCAGCTCTTGTTTGTCTGGCTCCTCAGTCAGCCCCCGTGTCTGGGATTGGTTGAGGTTGGTATGATGTGTTGCTGCTGCAGAGTGTTGTGAAAGCCTGTTCTGTGCTTTTGGCTGTTTTTTAGGTATAATAGGTCTAAACCTCTCAAGTAATTCTTTGAGAGTCATCTGTGAGCAGCTCTTGGGAACTGAGACAGTGTCTGTGTTTATAGCTGAAATAATGGAACATATGTGTCGGAATAAAGGAGTAGTGATGACTAACTTTCCAAGTAGTGCTATTTTAGACCATATGTTGCCCTCAAGGATTGTCCTGAGTAATGAAGTGTCTCTGATGAACACTGGCATCAGTGATACAGTGGAGAGGACCGACTGCACCTCAGGGAACTACACTGTTGTACCTAAAAGTGAGGGTTTGGAGGGGCTGCTTGGTGCTGTGTTTGAGTCAGTTCTTTATTGCTGTAACATATATATAAAATGGCACCTTTCTCTCCTTTTCCTCTACAAAAATAAACTTGGAAATGTCAGCATCAAGAATGGCAGCATGTTTCTTGACAGGATGAGTGAAAGATCACGCAGTCATTTCACACAAGTGCTGCTGAATTGTGTTAAACTCCTTTTGCGTGCCCTGAACATGCCCAGCTGGAGACAAGTGTTGGAAATTGTAATGGTTATGGATAATAAGTGTTAGTGTTTTGGTAAGAAAATATAAACTGAATCATGCTGATTTAGAATTAGAGGAGGGGAGTAAGGAAGTCCTGTGAGTCTTGTTGCACTTGGCTGAATGTTAAATTTCAGTGAGCTCTCCCCACATGCTTTGGTTCTAAGCCCCACCAGTTAAAATGGCAACTGCATTGCATGATAAACACCTCCTTTTTCAGTAAGTCCACTGAGTGGCACTAGAGAAAAATGTGGTGGGAACATCAGGAGAGAGAGGAACTTCCCAGTTTAAGTGTAACTTCAAATTTCAGTACGATTTTGCATTAGCTCTTTCATCTAATGCAAAGCTAAAGAGCTTTGCATTAGCTCTTTTCACCTTTTCTCCTATTTCAGGTCTGCACTTCTGTACTGTTGCTTTGTGCAGCTGAAAGAGGCGGGGGGGAAAGAAGGGCCAGTCCAGCAGTTACAGGAAAACTTTGAAAGTGAGTCCACAGTGCCGACAGAAGCCTTTCTAAGGACTTTGCAGGGCACTGCTAATAATGCTCTGTATGTTTCTGCACATGCACAAACCCCTTCTAAATGTTAGCTACTCCATATGCTTATGGACCCATAAATAAATAACTGCTCATGTTCTGCTCCAGTCTTTAACTGTCAAACAGCTGAACGTTTAAATAAAATAGTTTTAATTAGAAATGCTCCTGTCACAACATTGGCCTTTTAATTTGCTCAGCATGGAAATAGTGGTGTACCATGAGACAAATGGTCTCTTTTTATGTAAATGACTGCAGAGTCAATAACCACAGACCACTTTCTATCCTTCTTTCCTCCAATCCTCTAGTAAGAACGTTGCCATTGAAAGAGGGAATATTTTTGCCTCCAGGGTGCAGGAACTTACTTGTCAGGTGGTCCTATTGAAGGGTTTGGTGAAGAACAGAAATGCCATTCTGTGTAAGTGTTCAGTGTGGATAATTATTCTAATTAGCTATTAATACAGACAAAGTGCTGGCCCTGCTAATAGAACACACGGAACTGAAGTAAAATATTCAAATAAATATTTGCTTTGAGGTTAAAAAAACCTCCCCAAAATAGCAGCTATACCACATAGATAGTATTCCAACAAATGTGCTACTAATAGAGGAGGAAAGGATGAACAGCTGTGAGTCTGTTCTCTGATGACAGATGAGGCTGGCCAAAAAAATATAATACAATGGTACATACTAGGAAGTCTTATTAATGTTGTAGTGGAGAATTGTTGCTTTTTACTGTCAACTTTTTGCCTTTCCATTCACATTGCTGCTGTAGGCACTGATCTTTCCCTAGAAACTAAAAAACATCCAGTCTCTGGTAGTAATGCAGTTGTACAGAAATGCAGACTGGAAATTGGCAAACCAAAGCTGAAATCCTGTGAAAGATCAAGAAACTCAATATGAAGTTTGATTCCTGACTAGTATGAAAATCTAGATATGAATTCACTGTGAAGGTCTTGGCTACCTAGTAGTTATGAAAGCAGTCAGGGAGGCTGATGTTTGTTGGATGTTATACATTCAGCAAACATCTGTTTTGTGGAGAAAGTTTTAAAGGGCATTTTTATGGTAACAGGTTGTTAAAGGTTCATGGGAACAGCATGGTTAATTTTATGCACATCAACTGGAAGGCAGCGTCGTGGAAGCAATGAATGAACATAATTTCCTCTTGCAAGGGAAGGGGTTGCTGCAGTAGAGACACGAGGTTACAATTATGATGAGAAGCAATTGGGATGATTTGAAGTGAATGTATTCAAAGTGAAATGTTCCTGAAGTTCCTGTCTTTTCCACCCATGAGCTGTGGAAGTGCTCTGTGAGCTTGCCTCTTCTCCATAATTAGCAGCAGGTTACATTGCTTGTGGTTGATAAGCCATTAGTTATTAGTACAGTGCTAAATGTGCCCTTGTACCAAATGACCCAAAGAGGAAAAGCTGTCTGTTTGATTACAATAATAATAGCTTTTAACAATTGGATTTACTTAGCTAGATGTTAAGTGATCCTCTTACAACCTTCTGCAAAAAGAGTTTGTGACTGTTACACAAGACTGCAGAGAGCTGCAGGCAAAAATTAGAAGACAGCTGGTGAATTAAGGGTTATGAACTGCCAAGTTCTATTGTACGAAAACTACATTTCAAAAAAGGTCTCAGTCACTGCTGAACATTGAAAGGATTATGCAAAGTTTAACTTTGGATAGTGGTGTGAACCATCACTTTATGACATAGTTTTCCACTGAGGCTGAATAGTGGCTCTGGCTGACCAAACCCAGGTATCATTCCCAGACTTCCTTAGGCATGAGCATTGCCAAGAAAAAGCATTACAGGGGAACGTAAAGTAAGCAATTGCATTACATGTCTGTAATTCTACATAGCATGAACCACAGCTGTTGCTATGGTAATCCAAGAATTTACATGGAGAGGGAGTATTTTTCACCTGTTTATCACATGGGGATGCTTAAATCTTCATGGGTAATATATCCCGTGTACTTTCTGAAGTAAAACAACCCCCAAACCTTTAGAAGATTGAATGAGATGTCCACTACAGCACATCTGGTGCTACACTCACCGCACATGCAGTACTACTGAAATACCATCATTCAGAAAGTTCATCATCCCTGCTGTGCTGACTTCAGAGTTTACAATGACTTTTCTTCCTGTTACATCAGGCTCCTAACTTTTCCAAACAAGATTAATAATGGTGCATCTTTTAAAACAGTCTCTGGTTAGTAGAGAGTGCAGTCATTTGTTCCCATTTCCATGCACTGGGTCCCCAGGGAAGGCAAAGGCAATGCTGTGCACAGGAGTCACAGCCAAGCAGGGAAAGGTAGAACACCTTAGAACACTTTCAAACACCTCAGGCTCTGCCACAGCGACTCCCCCACTGACTGAGTCCCTGGAAATGGCTGGGAGTTGTTCTAGGAGACACTCAGAATTGCTAAAGGTCTGATCCAACCAGGCACCCTGGGTCCTCGTTTCTGTTTCATCTTGATGCGAAGTGGTGGTGCTGGGCTGAAAGTACAACAGTATGGTTTGCAGATTACTCCTCCAAGTAAAGTTTAAATCAGTGTTGGAAACTGCTCAGCCCAAGCCTTGCTACACGCTCAGTCTACACAGAAGGGCTGTGATGGGTCATAAAAAACTCTGCAAATGATGTTGTACAAAGCAATGCCAGTCAGTGCGGTGTCTTTACAACTATATACAGTTTCTAGCAATGATCTTACTCTTAGTTTCTCCACAATAAGAAAAAAAATGCACGGGCAGATATTTGCTAAAGCATTTAGAAAAGAACTGCCCCTCAGCCATGCTTCCGTAAGTACTGTTTTTCCAGACTATTGATCCATAACTTTACTCGTTTTGAGAAATGAGGTTTTTATTTTTGGTGGAACACTTCCAGTGGAGTATTGCTCTGGTGGAGCTGATGGCCAAACGCTCATTGGCTTCAGTGAATTCAGGATTTAAGTGTAAGCTCATCCTCCAGCTCCCATTTGCTTCCCCACAGCTACAGTTCAGCTTTTGGGAACAAGACCACCTGGAAGCCCCTTGCTAAGGCCATGAAAGGCTGATCTCTACTGGGAGGAAAAATTAGCTTACAAGACCTTAAACTCCAACCTGCTGTTTCACACCTAACAATCCTATTTTGACGTAGTCAAGTATTATGGTATGCACACATTTATAGCATTTAGTATCTTTATTGATATTTCTAAAAATACTTGTATTTGCAGTTATTTTTTTCAAAATTATTTCTTAAAAATATTTTATTCTAACTATACAGTTCTAATGTGATCTTCATTTCTGTTTGCTCTTGTCACTGATGATGTTCAGTAGTAGCATTTGGAGATTTGGTGGTGAGTCTGTAAATTCTACTGTTCTTCTCTTCTGTGCAGCAGCAGCTCACTGTACCTTCTTGAAGACCTGCTTACACGTGACTCCACACACTCTTATTTCCTAGGAAGAGAAAACAGTTTAAAAATACAACTTTTACTTAGAACACATAATTATAGATTCGTGTGTATGTCCACCATAATTTGAACCCACAATTTTTTATTAGACTGGGATGTGTGCATGTGGGATGTGTCCATGTGGGATGTGTGCATGGGTCAACTGGTTGAAGTGGAAGAAAAGTAGCATGGAAACTCTTAAGTGACACAAAGGTGATGGATGACCCAGCAGAAGGGATGTACTTTTAATAAAGCCGTCAGAATATTTGGGGGAAGGTATGCACATTTCTTAGGGGGGACTTTGATAAAGTGACATTAAAAAGCCTTACATTGAGTCAGTAACCTTACTGACATACGTTGCTGGACCCCAGTAAGAGGACGTGCTTCATGAGGAATTGGTGCGACAAGCAGAGCAGAGCAGTGATTCCAGTTAGGACCTGTTTGTTCGGTCCTCTATAGGTAACCCAGGAGAAGGAGTGTGCAATAAGGGCTGAGAGATCTGCTGTCAGTGACAGAACTCCAGAGCAATCAATACAATCGAAAAGGGCAATAAAACTCAGAAGGAAATGGAGAATGGTCAAATAAGTCACTCACATAAAATAAAATCTAAGGAGGAAAAGGAACTACAAAGTGCAGACCATAGAATGAAATGAAGAAAATAGGAAGCAATGAACTACTAAAGGATGTGGTACTACTCTCTACAGAACTGGGTAGAATTAACACTTGGCTCATTGTGGAAAGTTCAGTAGGATCATAAAGCTATGGAAGTATCAATTTTTTGGAGGTAACTGCTCCTTGTATCAAAAGTACGGGCCCTAGTAATATTAGCTGGTCAAAGATAAGATACTAAATGGGACTCCTTACTGTATTTTTAATGGACAGAGTTACATTAACAAGGATTCCGAGTAATAAAGAAGACATCTTTTGAAGTTCATGAAATATAAAAAGTGGCAAAATTGAAATATTGGGGAGTGGACTCTAAAACACTTTTTGCATGAAGTAATTTTGTACTGAGTTCTGAGACAGATTGTGATAAACTGTGCAAGTGCAACGAGTGCACAGATGTCTGCATGAGCTGGCAGGTGTGACAGAGCCCTTCACAGCCTTCCAGAAGGAGCCTCAGACCAGCCAGATTACCTTGGGGTGCCTAAAGTGGCACCAGACACACGTATTTGAGAAAATGGGTCTGAATTTCTGACTTCCAAAATCAACCTCTTGACAGAGACAAGTGCAAAGATTTCATAACTCTGCTTCTGATTTGAATATTTCGAGGACATCCATTTAGACTGCTGAATGCTAATAGTCCTGAGCGGTGAGCAGAAATGGAGGCTGGATTTTATCATCTCAGCAGGAAGACTGCCTTTTACCCACACTGATGAGAGAGCGAGGACGCTCTAAAGAGTTATAGGATAAAAGAGGCATCTTCTTTCAGGTCCTGTTAATTTAGGAAGATAAAAATGACGATCTGAAAGAACATACATTTCAAAAACTTAATGCTCCTTTAGTTGTCTAGGCTACAATGCAGTGTTGCCTGTAATTATTTTAAAGGAACAATGGTGCGTTTTCCCTTTATTGTCGGGTGTGCAATTTCAGCAGCTCCCACAGTGTGTATTCACAGACTCCATGAGGGACACTGCTAAATGCTTGTTAAATGTTAAATGAACATTCCAGCCTGGCATGTCTGGACAGACAGAGCTGTGCTTTGGCCCTGCCAGTCTTTGTAAGGGACACAACAGTGTCGGCTCCAGCTGAAATTGTTGCTTTAGAAACAAGTCAAATGCTGCACCAATACATAATCATGGCCAAGGAAGCCAAACCAACAGCACATCCCCTCCTGTGTTACATCTAACCATTTCAACAGAGTGCCATTTAAAACCTCTTACATGATCTTACCAGGTGCATTTCATCTCCTTCAATCCACTGGGTCCAACCACGGCCTTCTTTTTCTCCATTCTGTACACAAAGAAGCTTATCTCCATCCCAAGAGACAGTGGTCTAACAAAACAGACATGTTCAGTGTTACTGCAGTATTCTCTGATACTGTGATTAGTTTCAATGAAGCAAAACTTATCTCTAACATAGTTAATGATTAATATATCTCATAAGAATTGTATGTTACGATAACTACAAAAGAACAGAAAGTTGCTGCCCAATTGCCTGCCAAAAACCTGGAAGGATGAGATAAAGCTGTTTGAATGGAAGCAAAAATATCATCAAAATCACTGATGATGAGAGCACACTCCTCCCTCCCTGCTGACAAGCACAGCAGCAGAAGGCTCTGCAGCCCAACACTGCATTTACAAAAGCAGCTGAAAACTTGAGGCTCAGCTTGGTTTTCCCACCCTAAGAATGATTCCCCAGTTTCTCTGCCTGGAAACAATTCCCACTTACTGGCATTGTGGATGAGCAAAGCTTTTGAATACCGAGCTGGTTTTATCTCTTGTCTTAATCTGGCTTCCTTTATTGAGCAGAGTGGTTTGGAAGGATCAGCCAAGTGGGAACTTCCCCAGCATCCTGCCTTTGTACCTGAGGCTGGGGAACCCCTTGAGCCAGGGCTGGCAGAAGGAGAGTGAGAGCAGGGGTTGCAGTGTTCAACACAGCACTTCTGTGAATATTGGAGCAGTTCAGTAAAACTTCATTCCTAAAACTTCTTAAGTGTGTGACAGTGCATCCCACAGCTTCTTACTCTGCTTAGTGTTCACTGACAACTTGCCTTTCACATCTCCCTGGGATAAACAGGAACAATACCCTGTAAAATACTTTGAGAGGGAAGAGCAGTGACAGGTTGTGCTCCATGAGGATAGTTTAACATCAATATTAGCACATGGCTTTTAAATCAGCTTGTTTGAAGTGACTCTGAGGACTAAATATGGAATTACTGTCTATCTTGTAAAAGCCTTCAGCCACTGCCTGCATGAGTAGCCAAATCCAGAGCGATGATGAATTCTGATGTGTCATTAAAGGAAACTTACTGCTTCCATCCTGGGCAGTTTCTAAGAGAAGAAGTCAGCCTCCATTTTTCATTCTGGGAATTAATACCAGTTCAACACTCAGGAGCTGTGCAGTCCTATTTATTTAATCTGTGTATGTCACAAACAATTAGTTCTTAAATGATAACCCTGATAGCCACTATCTCTGCAGGAGCACAGCCAGCACGCTGCTCCCATGGGAAGCTTTAGACTAAACAAGCATGGAAGATGAATCAGTAGGAAGAGTGCCAGAACAGACAATCATAGGCAAGGCATTGGGATTGACCCCATATAGTCTGTTTGCACCACACCGGGTCTCTGAAAGACAACTCAGGTGTCCTTGCTAAAAATCCCTTCAATATGGAAAATGCAGTCACAAATTCCTCTGTTTGCTTTTGTAAAATGATGTATTTGAACCAAGTAGAAAACATTTTAATGAAACCATATCCTCTTGATGTAAAAAATGTTAATGCAGGAAGGAGCAACACATTCGGGTAAAACTGTAGTTTATGTGCTCACCCATAACATAAATCCTCTCCCGTATCTGTTTGAATCTGCAGAACATCCACTTAGAGAGAGAAGATAACAAATAATAGCAGGCAAAGTGAAAAATGTTTAATTTATAAGCTAACATATCTGAGAATTTCTGAGTCTAAAACTGAATGTAACAGAAAATGAATGATAACTTGTACATGTGAGGAATACTGTGGAATGAAGCATTTGTACACGTAACTTTGCTTCGTAACTGCACTTATTTGTATCCGTTGAGTATTAGCATAGCATAGTTCAATCATTAGACTAGCTTGGTAGTTAATTTTTGTGGGTTTATATGTGAATTCAAAGGCAACATACCATGCCAAAGTAAGATCCAACTTTATTAGTGCTGCTAATGCTCAAAGTCAGCTGTGAAAGTTGTTAGGCCTGATAACATTCCCTGCCTTAGCACATTTGGGGGCAATTGACAAATATGTGTAGCAGTGCAAGGAAATGTTAACTTTTTAGCCTCCAAGGGTGATTGAAATTGTTTCATCTCAGAAAACAATGCACTTTTTTCTGTGGCTTTCTTGTTCTCCCAGTCAAGATTAGATATTGCTTTTTGCAATTTGGTGATAACCACAAAGAGTGTAATACCACAGGCCGTTAACCAAGCTGTTTATCGGACAACATTCTCTGTTATCACCCTCTGCCTTCCCTTTGAGAAACATCAATACTGAGGGGATATGAGTAAACCATCCCATTTCTGATTTTTGAATGTAGCTATTTTGCTCTGAAGGTTAGAAAGGACAGAATATTGCAGAAGAACATAATGTCCTTCTCTTTGTTAGCAGAACAACCCCTTTATGACAGTGACATTAATCAGCAGCACCTGTATCTTTTCCTTCTTTAGGTCAAACTGTAACGTCTCAATGTCTCTTTTATTAAAGACACACTAATACAGAAGACAGAAAATTCTCTTTCAACTCGGATTGAAACAAGTTCTTCCACTCCAGATACCTCTATTGAGACACACATTGAGTGTTAGTTGAGGCTGGAGTTGCTCCACGTGCACCCTCTACCAACACCTAAGACAAAGCAATGCTTGCCTTAAAACATTCCCAAATATTTGAGTCAGAACATAAAAACAATACTCCAAAAACACCACTCTTGGTGTATATATCATCTCCTTTGCTTTATGTAAGAGCAAAGATTTATATTTAAGGACTAGATCAGGATCTCACCACAGTGTAATCAGGAGCCAAGCACTTGAATAGATTGAGGCAGCTCTGTATGACCCTTGAATTGCTATTGTTTCCCTCTGCTGGCGCTATCAAGATAAAGAAACGCTTTACCTTTTATGTCAAGCTACTTTTCTTAGAAAAGCAGGCATTTTAATTAACCTAGTTTGCCCTCATTTTGATAACAGTGTTACTGAGGTTTGCCTGATCACACACACCGAGCCACTGCTGCCCACCGGACTGGCTGGAAACCTTGGCCAGGCGTTGGTGGGCACAGCACAGCCAGGCAGGCACTCCCTGCTCTTCATCCTCCTCCACTCACTACCTGGGCATGCTTAAACCTAAGATGAATACTTCTTGGGTCAAATGCTTCTAATTCTGCAGGAAACTTCAACAGAGAACGCTGATTAATGCAATTAGTGGACAGTGCTATTAAAAATACTGAAGGAAAACAAGAAAAGGTAATGGGGTAAGATAAATAAGAGTGAGTCTTGCCTTAATTTAACTCTTCTCAAAAATTCTACCCACCAATATTGCCCATTGTTCAGACTATATACTCTTTGTTCTCGAGGTGTAATAATAGAGAATGGAGCTCCTCTGGGAAGTGCAAAAGCATTTGAAGCCTGAGAACACAAAAATAGTTCAAGTTTTCTTTAATTACATGGTATGAATTCTGTAGTCTTACACTTTTTGTATACTCTGATATTTTCCTTTCATTACTTGGTCATTCACACACTTCTGTTAGTGATTTAATCTCTGTGCTGTGAAGATTTAAATTCATGGGCATAGCAACACCGTCTTCCTGAAAATTAAAGCTGGAAGAAATTATGATTCAAGTATTCTCATTACTGTTTTCAGTTATGAGACAAGCTAGATTTATTAAATGAAATATTTAATGAAACCAAATCCCCTTATTGACTACGTATTTGCTTTCTCTCCAGCAGCAGTAGCAGTAGTGAAGTCTTGCACAATTCCAGCTTCTAGTGGCAAGTCAGATTGCCCCTTAGGCAGAGAGGGTGACTTTTGTCATTTACTGAAACAGTCACCCAGCATGTTATCAGAGAACTTGCATTTCCCAGGCAGGCCCAAGTGCAAAGACATGTGATGCTGGCTCTGCACGGTGTTTCCCCTTCCCCCGAGGCTGTCCCTGCTGTGCTGGCCTGTGGCAGGTGCTCTGCAGCTGAAGGTGCATAAAGTATTTTACAGACAAATGAAAGAAAATAACTTTCTTTCGAAGTAGTTCATGAACATTTTGTGTTAATGCTCCATAGATTTTTGACACATTGCATTTACAAATACGAATTGCAGCATCAAAAGTATGTTATTGATTTCCCATCTGGAGGAGAAACACAGCAGTAGCAGCTCTATTTTTCTCCTACTTCCCTTCAGTGTTGTCTCTGCGCGTGGGGCAGCAAATGACTGCAAAGCTCTGAAAGTGTACAGCACACTCCGTGCTCCGTCTTCAGCCACTGATACCCTGCTTGTGAGAATGACATGCCATCTTACAACTGTAATTATGATTTTAGAAGGATCAAACAATGGAAAGCCTTTTTTTAAGGTCAGATGACACAGGAAAATCCATTTTGAGCTGTGTCCTGTATGGTGTTTACAAATAACACCACAGAAAATACCCTAGAACCTTTGGTCAAGCACAGCAATATATCCAACAAGGTATTAATAGCTTCTCAAGATAAAGCCTTTTCATCTGTACTAAGTATCAAAGTGATACAAAAACCTCTGGCAAGCAGTTTGCAGGGGGAATTTTCATCCAAGGAAGTGCTGATGGAATAACCAATACTGATGTCACAGCCAAAGTCTAATGCAGCCGTGAAGGGGCACTCTGTGGTGCTGTGAGCTGGGGAGGAGGCTGCAGCCACGGCCACCGTTTGTCATCTCTTGTGTCCTGTGTTCCTTTAATCTTTTCAAGTCTGCATCCGGCAGGTTGGTGACAGAGACATAAACTACTGGGAAAACATCAAACCCAGCAGAAAAATTAGTGGCAGGATTCCTGGACTTTCCCCCACGGCCCCGCTGCTGGGCAAAGGGTGTACGTACGCAGCCACACCGGACCCAGGTCAGGAGAGTGCTCTTTGCTTCTATTGCTGTCAGCATCTCCACTGCTAGAATTGCTAGAAAAGGGGCTTAGCACCGGGTTGACACATTTTGGATCAAAGGTAAGCTGCTGTCAGATAGCAGCAGATCTTAGATGCTCAAATTCCTTATTTTGAATCCTTGCTCATAAGAGCAGAAAAGGAAAGCAATGACTAGAGATGTGTTCCAGGGAGTAGTGCTAAAGCTCCAGGCTATGCAGTTGACAATATGTGGGAGAAAGAGTAGAATCAGTATTTTGGACACTGATATTGCTTCATTTCTTAGAAATGGTGGATTTCTTTTTTTCTTACTGAAATAAAATTGTATACAAATAATGCAAAAAATAGGAGGATTTGTGCATATCCAATGCCAGAAAAAAAGTAAAAACCAGCACATCCAATTCACTTTGTGCCAGTATCAGAATCGATTCTAAGACACTTACTGTTTAAATTAACGTGTATAATTGATTTATCCCCTGTGTAATTTTAGCAAGATGCAATTGTACATATCACTAATGGCTTGTCATTCAAATTTGGATTTGTTACATCTGGTCCTCAGCTTTTCAGCTGATTCCTTTCCGATTGCACTCTCTGCATTCATAACTCTCAGAGCTTTGTAGAATTCACAAAAAGCTGAAATGCCAAAGCCATCCAAACCCACCCTCCCTTCAGAGGTTCAGGGTGCTAGCAGTGGTTTTGTGAATAACTAGCTCAAAAGCTTCTGATCAGTCTCAGATTTTAGACATGAATCCAGCAGGGCAAAATTTGAAGCTTATGACATCTTAAATGATACAGCAAAAGATCTGGGAGATCTCGTTTGATATCACTGCACAATGTGCTGAGCATGTCACTTACAGGTCATAAGCAGGAATGCCGACAGAGCAGGCAGGGAGGGACGAGGCAGGGAGGAGGGAACAGCTCCTCTTGGCTGAGGCACAGAGACAGGAGGAACCAGAGTTCTGGAGAGCCTGAGACAGACCTCTGTTCTCTGCACCTCAAAGGGCCTCACTGGGCTTTTCTTCCTCACTTGTGGAGAGCAGTTTGTAAAAGGTCAGAAATATCAACAGAAAAGTGCATGAAGTCTACCTCTTTTAAATTATTAAAAAATAAATTAAAAAGTCAGTGATTATGCCAGTGAGGAGCTGGGGAAATTACAGTGCTGCAGAGAGAGAGGAGACACTAAAGTTGCGAGAAGACTCAAATTCTAGAAGACTGTTTTCCCAGCAACAGTGATTCTAGAACAATGCTTGATCCAACCAAGTATATGAGAAAATACCCACAAGCTACAAGTGAAGGGTGCAGAAACAGAGCAGCTCAATCAGAGGCATCAAGTAAAGACACATTGATGATCTTGCATCTTACTAGACAGGCACAATTTATTTTGAGTCTTCTCATCCTGATCCCCACTGAAATTCCAAGTACTTGGAGTGTTGTTTCTTGGTTGTTGTTTTTCTGGGAACAAAGTCTTAATTCCAAAACCTACTCTAAATTAGATTAAGACCTGTGAATGCCATTTGTGTAACAGAGTCCCTGCCTAAATAGTTAAATAAGCTTCATGAGCCATGTGATTTTGTAACAGGGCTTTACTCTGACCTTGTAGTGGTATAAATCAAATTATGTCCAGAACAACTAAACTTCAGACAAACCAGAGAGGAATCAATGTCACGTTAGGCATGTTTGTTAATTAAAACTGCAGTTACAAAGAACTTATCTCCCTTCAGTAGGGTAAGGCACATGGAGCACAATGGCCAGGCCTATGAACAGTCCTTACGTGGCTGTCTTAAACATTAATTGACTCTATTTCAGGAGGATACTTCCTATGGTCAGATGGATGATAGATCTGGTGAGTGAACTCTACAACTCCCAAATCCTCACCCTATCTCCCCCCAGCAAGTCTTAACCATGACTAGAAGTTATGTTAGTTCCAATAAAGGAGCCCCAAACACCCATTTGATAACTTATTCATGGTTATACTCTGCTTGCACTCAATTTTTGTGAACTAAATGGTTAATATGGTTAATATGTATTATTTCTCACATCCCGTTTAAAATTCCTGCTGGTTTCTCTGTTTACCAGCTCCCAGTCATTTCATTTCCTGCTTCAATGGAAGGAGAAAATTACTGTGCCAGAGAGCACAAGGTTCTGAATTACCAGAGCATCCCTCACTTGCTTGGCCAAATATTCAGTTCTGATGCAACTAACACTGTTTTTCAGCTATCCAAGAAATTCTGCTGCTCTATATTTAGAACATAAAATCTTGCTTGATTTTTTAAACAGATCACTTGCCCTTAGCCTCTGTCAAAGGTCAGATTCATTCTGCATAGTGTGAGCTAAAGCAATTCAGTCAAACGCTTAAGCAGCAGAGAAAAATTATAATACAGAAGCTTCCTCTGACCTCAGCAGCAAAATTGTTAGAAAAGTAAAAATTTAGTAATTTTTGCATCTGAGCTACCCCATTCTCAAAGTGCTTTGATTCATTGGGTGCAAAGACTTGGAATGTGAAACTTCAGCCTTTGTGTTTTTCCAGTTCACTTTTTCATAAATTTTTTACCATGTACTAAGCAGATACACTTTGGAGGTACATCAGGTTTGTATCTTCTGCTTAATGTCAGATCCTGCCCTGTTATGTGTTCTGGGACTGATTTCACATTACAGATGTTTTCCCAGCTCCACTGTTTACTCCTGATGGTGAAAAAGGGAAGCAAAACTATCTGCTGATGAATGAGATGTATTTTCAGAGATGGCTTTGAATTAATTGTTGTTTCAATACAGTCTTGCCTGTTTTGTGCACAGTAAATGTTTTCCACAGTAATATTTACATCCAGGAAACAAAGTTTCTTACTTAGTGCAATACCTGAAACACTCACTAAATTAGTCACAGTGAGAGATTGTAGACATATTTAAAATGGAGGAAATTTCATGATAAGACTGGAACTCCACTGAGAACTAAGATAGCAGGATCAAATACTCAGTGCAGGAAATACCAGAGCCAGAGTTATCCATTTAACTTTAAAGTTCTGTCTTGGTACATTATGCATCTGATCTGTGATACCAATTAAATCTATAAACAAACTCTTCCAAGTAGCAGAAACTTTACTACATGGTCCAATTCACATCATGTGAGAAAAAATGTAGTACAATGTTCTCAACTTCTTTCTACACCATCCAATGTGCACCTTGTAACTTTTGCAAAGAATAGAAGACGCTCCTAAACATGAAAACTTGTTTTACCTTTGTACTTCAAACTGCCAAGTCTTCAACAACCCCGAATATTACGTATGATTAAACCTGCAGAAAGTTTTGAGTTTCTAAAGATTCCAAAGTAGCCAATTTTCACTTCCCCACAGAAACAAAATCTTAAAGGACCTGATGTCACCAGCTGCTGTTCCCTACACCCCTAAGAAAACAGCCACCTAAAAACACATGCATACAAGAAAAAGACAGTTAAGGGTCCAAAGGAGGACAAATTGAAAACTCCTAAGGTTTATCCTGCTCAATTAACTCGTTGATCCAGAAAGCTCAGACAGGCTTCCAGGAGTGACCAACTCTGAAAATGAGAAAGCCCTCAGTGAAATGAAGCAGAGGGCCTGTAGTGCCACAGGAGCACCAATTCCCAGTGTCAGAGCGTCACCTTACATCCACAATAGGGATCAGCAAAGCTTTGGAGCCTTTCCTCATTATGGACAGTATTGATTTGGAATTACTGTAGTTACACTCTACCCTGAGCGACTCAAGGATGTTTTACAGCTGAAAGGGAACACAATTTCAGTGAATTACACCCAAGATGTAACCTGTTCACTGTGCTAACATTATGTTAACTCTGGCTAGATGATATATTCTTCATTAAAAGAAAAAACAATCTATACCTATAGGGTGAATACCCCTAAGGTTATTTTTTCTAGTCTCCTGATGATTGCTCTGCTATATAGATTAATGTTTAATGTGTAATTTGTCTTATCCATGTTACTTTGTACTGCTCATACATTGAGCTACGTGGATAAAACTTGCCCAGTGGTCTGCTCAGTCCACATTATAAATAACAATAATTGGTTCACAATCTCTCCCATTACACAGGCTGACTAGTAATGATTAAGCCATTTATGGCATGCAGTTCCACAAGCTCTAGATGAGCAAAGGAAACACCAAGAATCATATTCAACCTTTGCTTTTATGGTGCTTTTCTTCGTAACACCACTCGGGGAGCGGCCCAGTATCTCTTACAACCCCCATGACCCTTCTCTGATGAGATTTTCTGCACTGCTGGGAGTTATTTTGTGGGAGTTGCTTTACAACGCAAATTCCACCCGACATCATGTTTATCAGATTTGGACTAAGTGGCTTCAGAAAGACAGTTTCTGGTACTGTTTTGCCTTTGACAAAACAGAGGCTTCACGTAGAAATCTTTAATGAGAAAATCGTGTGTGACACGTTGCCACCAGGCAACTAAAGGACCAGTGATGGGTGCCCTGAACTGCACAGCCCCAGGGGGCATTTGCTCTTGGGGGCCACACAGAGACGTGGACATCTCTGGCGGGTTTGGCAGAGTTACGTCCCTAAGTCATTCTTAACAAAAAGTCCAGCCAGGATTAGTGACTACCCTGGTTTGTTTTCTTTTACCTTCTGTTTCCAGGCTGAATAAGCATTTTGCACTAAACAGTAAACAGATAAAATGTTGGAGTAACCTTTGAAAGTAGGGTGAATTAGGTTCTACTCCAAATCAAATAGCTGCTCCTGAGATAATTGTCTTTTGTTTATCAGCTCCTTCCCTGCAGAGTATTGCCAGTGTCATGCTTTCAAACTATCAGGTGAGAACTTGGTATTCTCAAGTTTTCCCCGTTAATTGATATGTTTCAGTCATAAGATAAAAAATACTGTCTCCTTGGCAAGCAAAAAGAGCTCGTGAGGGTCAGAGTTCAGAGACAGAGACCTCGGTGTTTATTCATTTCAATAAGAGTTGTTCCAGTAATTAACGTGTCTGCTCTAATGAATGCTTATAATAATTTTAATTAATACATATTTATAATTTTAATTAACATATATGAATGTTTCAAGCACGTGGCCATTCTTGCACATGGGGCCAATTGCCTGGTCCTGCAATCAGTGGATTTCCTCTACTAAAAACATCACCCAGTGAAGAGATTCTGAAAACGAACCGAGAACTTTTTGACTAACATATGTCCCTGATAAAATTGCTTTGTGCTCCTGACTAAAACCAGGAGAGGCATGCTCAGAACCATAGGTACATCTTGGCAAACTGAGGGTGCAGAAGCAATTTTAGGAATAGCCACATGGAAAGGTTAGCAGATGAGGCCTCACATTAGTACTGTTCTTATGTTTTGCCCATTGTTACAGTTCTAATTCTTACCATGCACTTGCGATCATCCACCCCAGATAAATCCTCCTCAAACTCCTTTCCTACATCAAATTCCATGATGTAGTTTCTAAACGTGCTTAGAGTTTTAATGATCATATGATCCCCGTTCTGAAGGATTTCTTTGTCAGGCTTTAGCAAGTTTGCTATTTTCCTTACAGCAACATTCACATCTGAAAAAGCAAAAGAACAGTTTTTATGCAGAAAAGTCTTCCCCAAAAAGAACCTTGTCACTTTTAGGGAGAAGTAAAATGAACAAATATAAATAAAGTGTCCAGATCTTTCAGGCCAGCCTTCCCATCAGGAAAAAGTCCATAACCTAATTCTTTTAACTTAAATAACTGGATGTTTCGATTTTCTCATTATGTGGAATCTTTTAAAAATACCATTTGTACTGGACAGTTAATAAGGCCTTCAATATTTCTATAGAAATACTGACAACATAAAATACAGACACAAAATTGCATTGTGTGCAGTATTGATTCTTTATTAAAGACAAAAATTTTACTTTTTTTTTTAAATAATGGTTGTTTTTTCCAAGTTTGAAATCTGCCACTTACCTCTTAAAGCTATGTAGTTTAATCGCTGTGAACATAAGCTTCAAGACGGTAAAAAGTAAAAATAATTTTGCTTAAGGCAGTTCTTAAAGTGCATTCCTGACAAAAATATTTCTCCCCAAAATGATTTATGGCTGTACAAGAAAAAATAGATTAATGCAAAGACCAAGGTGGCATTTCTTGATTATTTATTGAAGAAGTACGAAGGGAACCTTACCCAGTGCTTTCAGATACTCCTCAAAATTGTCATTGCTGACCATTTTCCAGTAGCCATTGAAATCTGCAGGCATCCCTGCGTGGGGCAATCGGGCAAAGGGAAGGCTCAGAACCCCGTGCTGCCTCTCACCACACAGCTTGGGGCACGCTGGGCCTCTGCTTTCTTTTATCTCTGTTTCAGCCCATGCAGCTCTGCGAGCCCTCCTAATCCGATTACTGCTCAAGGGCTGCCTTTCAGTCCTTCCACAAGGCTGAACCTCTGGGGTTTCTAATGACAGCAGGATGGTTTGATTTAAACTGAATGGAACACGCACCTTTTGTACAACTTCCGTAAGGCAGATCCATTTGAACCATATTACCCCTCCATTTCTCATGCCACTCGGAAAAACAACCCTTTTAAATAGCTTTAGTTTAGAATATCAGCCAAAGCTACACAAGTGCTTATCTTGTGTGGCTTTGAGGCAAATTCTTCTTTCTTGAATATGTTTCAGCTACTTTATACCTTCTTCTTTCCAGAAAATGATCATAGAGATTCTTTCAGTGAAACCAGCTTGGGGCTGGCTTTACTTCAACTTGTTCCCCAAGCTCCCTAATTCTAGAGAACCACCAGTGGAAGCTGTTTGGCCAACCGAGGGCTCAAAAGGGGCCAGTTAGGTGGGAGCCTGTACTGAGAAACAGTGGTTAACTCTATATATTGATAAATGCCACATCACTACTGAATGCACGCTTTCAGTTAATTGAAGAAACGTGGAAACACAAACATATGTAGAGTGTCTGTATTCTTTGAAGGTGTCTTCTGTCAGCAATGACAAACACTGAATCAGCACAGCAGGCAACCAACATAGAAGAGAACAGACCTTTTCTGGATAAAATTATGGCTCAAAAACTGAACTCTTAGATATTTTCATTTATAATTCCACTGTGTATTTTCAAATGGAATAACTGAATCTCCTCTTGGATATATTATCTACTCCAGGGCTTTGACAATTACTTGCCCTTATAGGAGACTCTGGATCAGAGAAGGAAAGAAACCCACTTTAAATGAGGGGATGAGGATTGTCTGTCATTTGAGAATCCAGGGCTTAAAAGTGGCATAAGTGGTCCATGTGTCTTCAAGTGCTTGCAAGAAAAAAGTTTTATTTCCATCTCTAGGCCAAACTGCCAAAACTCAAAAAGTTATTCAGGTCTTACAAAGTCAAAGTTTAGCAGTAATATATATTTAAACATATCTTCACAGATATATAAAGTTATGGTTCATTATATTTTAGTTTCAAACAGTAAGGCATCTTCATGCTAAAACTGTCTGTAGGATTACAGAATTACAATTTAGGAAAGTACTATGTTTGACCCTACTAAAGATGAATATTTCTTGGGAAGATCTCCCTTATTTTCACAAGGAAGCTGTTCTTTCTAAATTTTAAGTTATGCAGCTGAGCATCCCAACTTGCTCAAGCACCACCGCACAAGGATTCACATATTTAAAACACCACATGATTTCAAGGAATTGTGGACTGATGTGCTATCTTTTTATTAGCAAGAAACAACTTTCTGAAGGAATTTACACCACAAAACTCCCTGTGCGCGCAGGTGAGACCCTGCAGCCATCAGTCACTCAGAGGGCTCCCCTCGCGCTGTGCAGCCGGAGAGGCTGGAGCAGCTGCCCTTGGTTGCTGCGCTCGCTCTGCTCCGTGTAGACGTTGTGCTGTGCGATGTACGATATCACAGGGTCTGGCAGGAGGTATTTCACACTCAGCCCCCTGCACAAGGCAGAGCGGATCTGCGTTGCACTGATTTCATTCTGGACCCACTCCCTCACCAGAAAGATGTTGTGCTGGAATCGAGTTAAAAGCTCTGATTCCTTGATATACTGGGATGGGTCGGAGCCAGCCCGGCTAATACCGACCAAACCAAACTTCTCCACTATTTCTTTGATGTCTTCTTCCTTCCAGAGATTGGGTGTCTTAAAGGTCTCCAGGAAATCAGCCCCACAGAGCAGCTTTAATTCTGGTAGAACTGGAAAGATGAAAGGAAATAAGAGATGTCTATCCGTGCTCAGTTTTCTAGAAAATTTATACTTAAAATTGGGTTTAACTCATCCCTTCCTTATTTCCATCCCATCTCAGGCATTTAAAAAATAATTTTAGCTTTACGGCAGTTTGGTTTTTGTAATTTTTTCAAAAAGTTGCAAGAAAAATCCAGTTTAGATTTTACGTGTCTGGTCACAATTACTTTACCAGCTACTCCATCACTCAGCATATCGAATATTATCTGTACAAAGTTAAAGGAGAATTCTTCCCCCACTCAAGCCAGTCAAAAGGGAGGAGAAGCAAATAAAGAGGCTTATGACAAACTGTATCTAAGCAAGTACCTTACTGGTACAATAAGCCAGTTAAATGACTTAAATTTTATTTCATTTTTAGACAAATTTGAATCAGCAGAATATTTTACTCATATTTTGTGTCATGTGGCCATGGCATTTTCACTCTGGCACAAATTTGCTGCACCTTGAATAATGACCAAGAATGATAATTCACCAGTACAATATTTTTGGTTTTCTCTCCATTTCTTATTTGCTGTCCACTGCTTAAGCACCAGCACAGAATTATCTCCTTCCTCAGATCTTTTCTGTAACTCATCGTTATTCCCTCTGAGTATTTTACAAACATTGACTAGGTATTGTCAGAGCCTTGTATTCCTGTGAAATGAAGGGGAAGGATGGGGTATTGCCTCCATTTTACACTTATTTCTGGTTGTAAATGGTTAACACATCTGCAAGTCTTCCACAAACGCCTTAACTGAGCAATTCAGAGAACAAGAAACATCTCAGTGATGGTGCACAAAAAACAGACCTTTTCTCCTCTACCAACTGTAAAGATCCAACTCCTCAACAACCATGAACAACTTGCATGTATTATTCATGTCCAAGAAATGCTGCAACACTACAGGAAAAATGCAATATATCAAAAATCTAGCAGCATCCTAGCAAGTCAAAGGGCTGGGGAATATGATTAAATAGCAAACTGAAAACTGACATTGCTGCAGAACCTGCCACACTTCTACTGTCAGCAGAAGCTTTTCTGGCCAGAAACACAGTAAACATCAAGGCATCAGCAGCACTCCTGTGGTATCCATATACTTGTCTGTTGTATAATACTAGAATTAGAATTCTAAGTAATCCCTGTATTTCTGATACTTTTTATTCATACTTTCTGTGCTTTGCAAAACGAGCAGGGCACAACATACATCTCTGACATAGCTAGAGGGATGCTTGTAAACCCAAGAATTAACACAAGCCCAAGGTCTCCTGTCCGAGCAGGAGTTATTACAAAACACAGCACCAGCAGTTACACTGGCATTTGGCATGGCCTGGTTTTGGCAGGCAGCTCCAACCCTCAAAACTCAGCAGCCACTCTGCTCGAGTTTTTCACTGACCGGTGTAATCTGCCAAAGCTGCACAGTTTTTAAAGCTAAACAAAGAGTCATGTTTACAGTCCTGAACCAACCTGGGTGCTGGCAAGAAAGGGAATCCCCTGCAGATGTTTCGGTGGGATGCTGGGTTTTCATCAATTCCTTCTTGCACTGGAGCGATCTGAGTGATTCATTATAATGGTGCCTGCATTTAAAATAAAGGCTTCTGTGTGAGATAATCCTCTCAGAGATGCAACAAAGCGATTACCTGGCACTTTCTGATTCAAGAACAGAGTCTGCTTTTATGCACTTTGGATTTGAATACAGTTTGTTAAGAATCTGGCATATTCATTCTGCCACGAGCTTAGTAGCAATGTAGTTAACGTTTTGTGGAATTCACAAGCGACCTCCTTTAATGGCACTCTGGTTTTTAAATCCTTTTTGAAATTCTAGCGCTATGGCAATTTTGGTAGCAAGACTACATTAAAAACACTGTGGAAGCTTTTGCTTGAAGAAGGATTACATCACACTTTAATCACTAGATTTAATGTCTTGATTAAATACGATCTCTCATGATCATGTTTTCAGAACACGTGCTCAGTTTTCAGGAGGAGGCATTTTTGTTCTCTCTCCTCGTCTTCTCCATAAAAACATGTTCCCTGAGTTTTCAACTTGTGGTTTTCCCCTTCATTTTAATTAAAAGAACTCGGAGAAACTAAAAATATGCAATTCTCGTAAGATTTTTGACATCTGCTGTACTTCTAATTTTACTGAGTTCAGATCCATGAAGGCAGTCAAGGAACCCTTTGTCATTTTTTTCAGGTTTTTATTTCTTTACTCTTTTGCTGCTCCCGATCCCTGGTGCTCCCCCACAATACTGATATTGCTACCTCTGGCAGTGGCCTTTTCTTTGATCATGAGGGCAGGTGGCAGTGTTAGATCCAAACACCTGGACTCCCTTCCTCCCAAATCGGCACAGCCTTGCCTCTTCAGCACAGTCCCTGACTTGCACCACCCCGAGCCATGCTCAAGCGTTGCTCAGATTGGCACGAGCCAAAATTGTTTCAGGAGAGAAGCTCATGGTTAGACAGGACAGGCAGACAATCTGCCTAGCACATATAGAGCTGGAACGACCATCAGCTCTTGTATAACTATCAAAGCAAAGATGAGGAGTTACAAGGTACAGTCCCAACTCAGTCCGTGGACAAAGCCACAGATCGCCCTTGGAATGTCTGGTGTGAGGAGTGGATTTATACTTTAGGGACTTAAAAGTACACTCTTCAGATCATGCCAATGCTTTAGCCACAGGAATAAGCTGCACACGTGCCCAGGACCTACACCCAGACAGACTGCAAAGCAACCCCAGTAATCTTTGGTGCTCAGCCACTGGCTAAAGAAACTGCGCAGACAAGAGGTGAGGGACATATGGGAGCAGAAAGTAGGTACCAGTAGGTTGGTCTGTGCCTTCCTACAGTTCTAATTTTAATCCTGACTTGTTGTAAACAGGCTGATGCTATGTATAGTCAGGCACACTAACTGTGTATCGTGGTCTGACATTCTTGGGCCACGATTCAAAAAGAAGAACATTTGGCAAAGAGCTCCCTGCAGGAATGACGTTACAGGCACGGCAAAACCTGAACTGCACATGGGCTGTTCAGCTTCAAGGGCTGTAAAGATACAGCAGAAAGTACAGACCAATCTGCCAGTTTATTAAGCATTTTCTGAAGTGCCTAAGACGCTTTGAACAACTATAGAACTCACTCCCAAGCGCAACCCAACAGAAGCTGGGTACTGCAGCTCTTTGCCAACTCTTAATTACTTCAGATGTATCTGCACCACAATCAAATCTACAACACAAGGGGAAGGACTGTAGCTCTTTGGTTACTGACAATACCGTTTCCTTGTCTAGGAAGAATATGCACAAGTGGAAATTAGCTCTATTTTGTTTCCTCCTCCTCTTGAAAAAAGCCTTGGGATAGTCTCCAAAATTTCCATGCTCATTTAACAGCACCACCATAAGTGGGCTATGAGCTTTGCTGCTTAAAATTCTTTTATGTCACAGCTATCTGGGAGCCTCTGCAAAATCCACAGATTTTGATGAAATGTGACATTTTTATCATGCTCGATTAAAACAAGTACTGTAGGAAAAGGCCATTCACGTACCTCAGGACAAAATGTTCTACTGCAGTTAAGTGTACAACTCAAAATACTGATAAGAAGAGACATTTAAGTACAATAATGATTTTTACCATTGCCTTGCAATAGGAAAATCTCTTTGTATTGGTACTGAAATTTCCTGCCTGAGGGAGCTTATGGTGAAGGCAGCAATTGGTTCTTGGTTCTTTGAGGGAAGAATCTATAGACTAACCTTGAAAACACGTGAAGAACAACAACTGCACTATAAACCATTGTCAGTTTATACTCACTAAGGATCTAGCTCTAAAACCAGCTCCTTCTTATCTTTTTTTACACCTGTGACACTTAAAACACAATCTAAAGCACAAACACCCCAGGTCAATATTTGGGGAAAAAAATTATTGAAGCTCATTTCTCTCCTGAACAAGCAGCCATTTCAACATTCTGTGAACTTACAAAACTAGAGGTTCACTTTCTAGGCAGACAAGAAGACTGGCTGTTCATACCACATTGATACTACCTTGCCTGGGCAGAAAATGATAGGTATATAATTATATATGTGGGTTTTGTTTACTGTACCTCTTTCCGTAAAGAACTCTGAAGGGGATTTATAACTTTCAAACCCAATCTTGCAAGCAGTACTCGCTTCACTGGGAGCTGTGCAAGATCAAAGCCTTCGTAAGTAGGATCACCTGATCCATAAGATTTGTGACTGTTCCCTCTGGAGTTTAGGACAAAAATGCCATACCCAGTCAATACTGCAGGAGAGACCTTTTGGTGATTCCTCACATTGGAATATACAGTTGGGATTAGAGAAAAAAACAGTTTCCTGCAGAGACAGGGTAGCATTGCCTAGTCTTCCTCCTGCCCCAATCCTATTCTGCTGCCTCGAGGGAAGGGGCAAAAGGAGCAACTGGATGTCTGTGTTCCCTCCGTGAGGCAAACAGAAGCAGAACTAAAAGGCTCCTCTAGCTGTTTTGTAAATATGTAGTGAGTTCTTATGTATGCTTTCCTAAAGTACCAGGTCTGGCTCTTAATTGCTTTCGCCTAGGGCCATAAGAGCTTTAGAGGCAGTTGTTGGAAGGCACAATTTAGAGCCTTAAGCTACACCAACACCTGTTTCCACTTGGAAAGTAACTTAAAAAATGTGGCTAGAAATGAAGAATCAGTGCCAGCTCTTCCAGCACACTTGCTGTAGACATCAGGAAGTCTTTCAGTTTAACTCTGTCTGTTGACTCCTGTAGCACCTGTGTTTCCGAAAGGTGGTTAGCACAAAAGGTTGTGTTTTCATACTTTGCCCCAAAATACATTTATTACCATATGGGAAGAGACATGTTTCAAGGTCCTTGCATCAAGTTAACAGGTTTTGGACAAATTGTTCAGTTTTTCCTTCCAGCACAAAGCCACAGCCAACTCAAGAGATTTTGCAGAAAACAGCAGTTATGAGCTTGGGTTTAATTTGCCAGTAGTGTTAATAAGAGAACTTTTCAAGGATGTGTGAATAGATCAACCTGGAGGCACAGTAACGCTAACATAGCTAATCTGGAATAGGGGTGCTCCTGAAGAACAGAATTGTTTCTAAACTCTCACTTCCTGATTACGATCTCTCTATCACCTGTTTAGAGATTTAAACCCCAGAAAAATAACATGAGAGCCAAGAACTTTTCCTGCAGAACTCTTTCAGTGGCCATAATTTTGCAGAGTCTTTCCACATGAATCTAACCACTTAAAGGGCATTAGCGCACTGCTGTGGTTACTGCAGAGGTTTGGGGGTCTGGAAGACTGACAGATTTTTGGCAGTCAGTAATTTCATAAAGACAGGAAAAAGATAATGTAATTACCTTAACACTTTGACTGTCTCTGTCCATGTCTCCTGCTCGCTCTCCCATGGATCAACTCGAATCCAGTCAGATGTCTCCAGAGCTAGTTTAGCCATTGCTATCCTGTGCCTGGCTGAAACCAGGCCTTTCTTTCCATAGTTGTCATTCACAGGAGACACGATGCCTTCAATCACCCGATACCTTCCTTTAGAAAAAAAAGAAAAGAAAAACAGAGAATTACTTCCTCTTCACGGAACCTTGAATATTTTGGGTGGATTGGACCTTGGGTGCTCATCCAATCCAGCCTCTTCAAAGGGTAACTTCCACGGCTAACTTCAAAATTATAAGACACTATGAACACCTTGATTTGGGTATTGGTGTTAATACATTAACAGCAATGACAAAATTAAAATGCAGCCTTTCTGTTCCTCTGGGAACTTCTCACAATTACTATCAATATGTTTATCCTATTACATGATCCAAAAAGGAAAGCTGGATGAACTGACAGTTTGAAAGCAAGTAGAGATATTCATAATTTATGTTTCAAAGGTTCACAGCTGTTAGACATGATTAAGTTTCATAGTCCAATAAGTATAGCTCTGACACAGCCAGAGCAATGAGTGACTTAACTGACCACTACTTTGTTCTCAAACACCAGATGCTTGTTGATCAAAACCATTGTGCCTTCTCCTTGTGTTAAAGAACGAATTACAGCATATTCCTGCAGCTGTGATTAATGTGATTCGGGCAGATCAGAAGATGCAGGAACAAAGATGGGGCTAATGGAGTCTAAAATGAGACTTACAAGCATCAGCTCAGCAGCCACTAAAGACCCTTTCTATGTGGCTGGTCATGTTAATTAGATTTGAAAATATGCCCATATTTTTCTACTGCTGTAACATCGTGCAATCATTAACACAACAGGCTCTTTTTGTTAGATTCAGTTCTGTCCTCAAATCAGGAAACAGAAATGTAGCTCTCACTTTGATAAATCATCAGGGAAATAAATCATTACCCTACACTGCAACCCCCAAGAAATGGAGAGGACAGAAGGGGTGTTTCAACTGGACAAAAATAAAATTATTTCTAATGTAACAAATGTATTTTAAATAGCTGTGCTAAATGTGATACAGAAGGGGGAAAAATCATCTTCCTTTTTTCTAATTCAATTGTTTTAGCAAAGAAACTCAAATGCAACATGTTACCTCTGTTGTTCTGTAATGAAAACAATACCCCTGGACTCAATTTCTGATACTGGCATATGACAATTTAATATTCTAAAATTACAATCCAGTAACTTCACATTTATTTTGATGCAATAGGGTAAAAATTTTCAAAAGAAATTCACTGAGCTGGACTTAAAAAAATAGTATTAAGATTTGATGAAACTTGCATCCTAAGATGTCAGTTCAAACCATCCTCTGTTTTAAAACATTCTCATTATAGGCAAATTGAGTGAGATAAAACCTTCCGGAAACATGCAAAGATGTGCATATAATTAAGTCTATCTCTTGATCTGAAATTGGAAATAATTTCACTTGATATATGAACAACAATGATTCTCTGGTACTCTGGTATTATACAGTGCTGTAACAAAGTTAAAGGGAAAGAAATTTTGAAGTAATGTCAGTAATGCCAGTTTGAAGTAATTTCTCATTTAACGGGAAAGAAGCTACAGTTTGAATTCATTAGTATGTTAACCTCATTAGAAGCTTTCTCCTACACAATGATTTCATTTCCCGTTTCAGTTTCTACAGATATAAGTTGTTCCCTTACATTTGAAATGAATGTACTCAATGTAAACCTTCAGTTTCTGTGCGACCGTGCTGCCCAGGAGTGACACGGGTCTGCCATATCCCTGTGAGCTGCGAAGGTTTCAGTCCCTAGTCTGGCCTAGAACTGCACAGATGGGATAAGAGCTCCTGATGCCGTATCCGCTTGTTCCAAAGCAGAAATGAAACCAAGTGGAAGAGAAAAACAAAGGCTGATAACACTCCAGGTACCAAGAGTCAAACACAGGAACTGTCTGAGATGATTCACAACTCAGTAACCCACACTATGCAAACACGAGGCACACGGGAGCCCTCCACCTAAACATACCAGCTTGAGCTGTCAAAACAGAGGAAAACATTTTATTACTGGCTCTAAATAACTTGTGGCCTCCTGAGTAATTTAAAAATTCACCTATTCAAACATGCCCCTCAATTTTGGCAGGCATGCAAAGAGGAAATCACTAAATTCTGTCACCTTGGGCTTTCCTCAATGTCCATTGCAACTCTCTTCTCTGCCCCATAAATTATTACAGGTATCTTCAAACCTTTCTTGGACCAGAATTATCTTCTAATTCTTTCTCTTTGGAATGGTATTTGTTTTCATCATGAAGTATGTTACTACTGCTTGACCTAAGTATGTGCAAAACTCCTTTAGGCCCTTAAGTGGCTTTGTTTTTCAAAACACAACTGTCAAAAGCACCAAAGAATTTCCTCTTGCTATGAACTAATATTCTCTGAGAACTGTTTAGGAAAACTTGTTAGTGGCTAGAAAACTAAGTATAACAAAAGCAATGAAATAAAACCTGTCCCTTAAACATGTTAAAGTAGGCTCTTAAGGAAAATAGGTATTTAATTTTCTCTTACAAAGGTCACTGTCGATTGTCACAAATGCTAGCACAATTTGTAATGCTGAATTAGTTTATTAATAGTAAAGCAAATTTATCACACGCCAATTTCATATTAAATTGTATGTGTACTCTGGGGGGGCTCCTAAAGAGGATTCACAAAAAAGGCAGAGTTAAACTTGCTGGCAGCTTCTGTGACATCAGTGAAACGTGACACCAACTCAGAAACACGAGTTTTCCCTCCCTTCAGATATGGGCATTAAAGACCATGTACCTCTCAAGGGCAACCAAGGAAAACCCAACACCCCCTCCCAAAGCCATACCCAAAGCAAACCACCAAAAAACTCCAAACCACCAAACCAAAAACCCTCAACACACACACACAAATGGAAACCAAAACCACACCAGAGTTCAAACACCAAAAAACCCCTCCACCAACCCAAACACAGAAACCCCAGACCCACTGAAGACCAACAAACCTCCCCTCGATGCCCACACACTTTACTCAAGGTGGCAGTTTTTAACTCATCGCTTATCTAAGGTTTCTGTCCTGTGCATCCAGCCTGTAAGCACGAGCCATTTCTTCTTTTGGAGACTCTCCCCATTTCCTCTTAAGCCCTGGACAACAGGCTGACTTGTACATATTAGTGCATTAATGTGAACAATTGTAGGACGCAGGATCGCAAAGTTTTGGTTTGGGCTTTGGAAGGTTTCTCCAGGAATAAGGATTTTCTCTGCCCCACTACGTCTGTTCTAAGGGCATAAAGTTACCTACACATCTCAGATTTAAGCAGAGGAGTCTGATGAATACTTGAATGCTTTCTGCCTAGTACATACACCTCATCAAAGAGAAAAATAACAAACATCACTCTGATTGCTGAGGAGTCAGTCCTCCTTTGTGAGGGAAGTTATTTCAAAATGTAAAATGATGCAAAACTTGCTATCAGTAGTGAAACATGTTGGAAAATAAGTTACAATATAATGCTCTAACCATCTAAATTGCAGCAAGAGCTCACATTAATGTAAGTTTTCATTTTCTCATTGAAACAGCAACTGGCACACTTGGTTTTACAAATGCAGATAATTACGAGGTTATTTAATTTCTTTTATCAGCCTTCTGTGTGATTAAAATCACATGATGAAAGTCTGTATTGAAGCAATAGCAATGGTTTCCCTTGAGCCCACCAGAAAGCCACAATAATCCTCCCAGAACTCTCAGCCTACTAATGCTAGGAAAACAAATACGTGAATTTGTCATTGTTCCTTTTAAACTAAAATGCTACTTTTATTTATAGGTTATAATTAGCTGGGGTGGAGGGAGGCATATCTAACATCCTTGTTCAGATTAAATATCAAAAGGACATCATCCTATGCTTACCTTCCCACAACATGTACGTAGGGATTGCCAAGCATGAAAAAGGAAAAGAGAACGAGCAAGACTTTTTTAACTTCATGTTCTGATACCTTCTGCAAAGGGAGTTCAACAGAAGGAAAATCAAAGGGGTAAACAATTCAGAAACCACTGCGTTGAAAGTCAACATAAACAAGGAATACATCGGAGCAGTAATGGACAATCTTTGAGGAGAGCTCTCCACAGGATACGTGGCTTTGGCTGCACCACTTCAGAGTGCTTGAAAGACGCACTCACTGAATTAGTCCCCAGACAAACGCTCAGCCATCTCCACACACCACATCTACAATAAACCATTCATATCAAGAGCTCAAAATACACCTTCACTTCTACAGCCTTCACTGGGTCTGCACAAAAAGAAGGAAAGGCAGTATCTATGAAAATGAGTATTTCCTCTGGGAAGGATGGATAAAACCATCATCTTGTGAGAAACAAAATACTGTAGCTCTACTCAGGAGACACTTTATCCTGAAATGCTCTCATCCATGTAACATGACCGGGAAGCAAGCGCTCTGCCCAGCGATGTCACAGAACAGAAGGCGACGATTCCAAAGCCCAGTGCAGGGAGAACACAAACAGCACCGCAAGCTGGGGATGCCCAGCCTTTGTTCTGCTGGGTTCCACAGTAAGACAACAAAACCTGTGGAACACAAACACACCCACACTTCTTCCACTTAGGAAAGCATAATTCAGAGAGAGGTTAGAACCTAAACTGTATGCACTGGTGACAGTGTTCAGAAAATGGAGTTTGATGTAACAGAAGTATTTTCATTAGGGATGTGGTGTGTCTTGAGATGTCTTAAATTTATGCTTTTTGCTGCTTTGATTTTCACCTCTGCGGAGTGCACTCTAATTCTTTTGTAATGCTAAGCCACGTGTCCCTCTTCATGCACCTTTCAAGGGTAAAGCCTAATACAATTAACCAGGTACTGCTCTAGTCAAGCAAGCACTGTTGGAAATCTTGTAATGAAAAGAAAATAATCAAATATTTGTTTCCTTTTCATTTTTAAGCTGAGGCAGTTTTAACTAATGTCTGTCAATATTTATTGTACATGCAGTGAGTAACTACAGCTGACCTGGTCCTCTTTCAGTCCTGTATCTATACTATCAAAACAGTAGCATCAAACTGGGGGGGTTGTGCTGTTTTTAAACTCCAGCTTTTAGATTTGTTGCAGCAAAAACTGAAGTCTGCATTTCTGCACTTGCTGGTGTTACAATCTGGTCCTGTCCCTTTCTTGGAAATATCATTCCACTTCAGTCAGATGCAGCCCTTGAACAACATAAACTTTCAAATTCTCAAGGCTGGTTAGTGACTAATTGTTCCTTGGAGTTCTCAGCTCTGCTGTCCAGCACTGCCCCTGACACAACCCATTGATGGTGTCACATTTTTCCCCAGTTTTTGAGATAGTGATTCATTATCCTACATCTCCCCCTTGCATGTCTTGGCACAGATAGAAACAGCTCGTCTTTCATCCCCTTCTCCTTTGGCCTCTCTTCCTTTTGGTCTTACCTGGAAACTTGGTGACCTAAATATCCTCCACTAGCAATACCTGGGGAACAAGATTACAAATATCTTACCTAGATTGATTCTAGTAATATTTCTTTGGACTTCATGGTCAAATGACAAATACAGTGAAAGAGAAATAAAAGCACCTGACACGGGGTATTAACAGACTGGAAAGGTATTTGCCACAGTCACAGCAAGTTTCAAGAAACAATTTTAAAACAAGGGATTGAATCTCAGAAAATTTTAGCAGCGTGTAAGGATGTGTAAAGCATGAGTAGATTCCAAATCCAGATAAAGAGGTTCATTAGAGTATCCAGGCACACATAACTACGCCTGTTGTATTTGAAAGGCAGCATGACAAGATTTGTTGGCTGATATTAGCAGAGAAAGGATGAATTACTTGACATGTGGCAATGAAACTGTAGATCCTGCTTAAAGTACCAGAAACTCAATAACATTTCCTACTTGGAATAGGGATGTATGAAAAATAAGATTAGGCAGCATTCACAACTGAAGTGATGTACAAAAAACTGGCAGACAGGCTCATCGGAGATGTCAGTCAGGGTGCACATCAGGGATAGCCATGACATTCAGAACAGTAAAACCTGACTGAAGTCACAGAATCACAGAATTGCCAAGGTTGGAAAAGACCCCGAAGATGACAGAGTCCCCTGGTTAATGCACCATTCCTGGGTAGGAACAGTTCTGCTATAAAACAGGCCTCCAGAACCAGTCATTTTACAGCATGTTGCCAACCTCTCCTGCTTGGGAAACTATCTTCAGTGTGGCGAGAAGGACCACGCAGGAGATTTGTATGTCCTCACATAAAATGGGCTGGGTAACTGAGGGTGTTTGCTTTGCAGACCTGCCGGGTTAAGCACTCAGTGCAGTGACAACACTGAGGCAATGCAGACACAAACGAAGGTCTCTTTGATGCATAAAGCCCTTACACTAGTTAGCCTTCACACATTGAACCAAGAAGTCAAAAGGCAAGACACATCCTGTTCAGAACTAAGCACTGACATTAGAGAGGTGCAATGTAATGCAAGATTTCCATTCCAGCTTTTCACAGTTTCATTTTTAATATGATTTTTACTGGGCTTCTTTAAGTGACCTGCCCTGAGTAAGGGGTGGAGTCTTGGCACACAGACCCTGGAGCAGACTAAACGATGAATTGTGATTCACAGAGAATCGTAATTAATTTCCCAGTTCAATCCTTCTTTCAAGGTAAAGAAATGCACTGGCCTATAATATATGACGTAAATAGAATTCCTAATTGGTCTGATATTACCTTTCTACTCCTTGCACACCTGGGCAGCAGAATCAGTTATAAAATTACAGTGAGACAAGTCAATTAAAATATTTTTTTAACCCTTTATTTCCAGTGCTGCAGAAGTAACAAAATAATTTCACAGCTATAGGGCAGTAGAGATTGGATCTGGATGTTAGCCTCTGTAGAGGCTTCCCTCAGAGCCAGCTCTGCAATTCTTCCCCCTGAGAGTCCGGGTATTCTCACAGTACACAGAGACTATGTAGTTGCTGCATTGACTGCACAATGGTATCAGTGGGTTGCCAGATTTCCTCCCCTCTGTCAATGTGAAAGCCAAATTGCTTTTATTATTATTTGCTGTTCAGGTTCCTACTGAACCACCTCTCTAGGAACTTCTGTCAGATTCCAATAAACTAGAATTCCCTCCCAACTCCTTCCAGAAACATAAATGCGTATTTTAGCTGCCAAATGAAAAAAATAAAACTAAAAATAACCCTCTCAGCAACTAAGAAGCTGATCAAGCTTAGAGTTCAATGCTTCTCAGTAGCTCCTCTGATTCTTGCTTAAGTTCCTGATGTTACCCATTTTCTCCTTTGTTGCCAAAACGCTCCAGCCTGCTGACATCTCACCTTTCTGATCTCCCTTATGAAGAAATTATTTTTCTAGGATAGATAAAATGCCTCTTCATGAAGATGGATAACGAATAATTAATGTTTCATCTTTTTTCCAGTTTCACCTGTCAGAATTGCTACCTGTAACACAGGTATTTTTTAATCATTATTAAAACACAGGGTATCATAAAAGCATGACATTTCAACAGAAATTATTCTTCTACATTTCAGAATTACTAAGCATACTCCTTCAGAAGGCTCAGCCAGTTTCATGAATCTGATCCTAAAACTGCTGCTAAAACCTTTGCTTTATTTGCATGAACACTCATTATCCTTGTTTATACACTGAACCAAAGGAAGAGGTAATGCTAGACTTCCCATGTTGAATATGCCATGAAAGCCTCATATGAAACAATCAGTAAAGAGAATTACAATTGAGCCAGCCATAAAGTGACAGCTTTTCCAACAAAATCCCTTCTTCCTTTTCCCAGCAAGCCCCTGGGAGTGCGACCCCCAGCCCACCTTACCGACCTGTTTGGTGCAGGTGGTCTCTAGCCAGCTCAAACAACCGCATGTGCATGTTTGTGATGGGGTTAAAGGAGCCACAGGCCAGAAGAATGACAGGTATCCTGCTCTTCATCCTGACAGCAAAACATTAAAACTCCACCCTGAAGGAAAAAAAAATTAACAGCTCTTACTCATTTATATCCCGGAGACTCTAGGAGTTCAACCCCTAATTCCTAATGATAATCAGGCAGTACCAATAATGGAAACTCTCAAAAATCAAACCACCACCACCACCAAAAACACTAGAAGAAGAAAACAAACCCAACAAACCAAGAATAGTAAACACGTAATGAAGACGTGTTTCGTAAAGTGTTTTTATACATATATCACCTCCCCACACACCATATATAAAAAATAACTATATACGAAAAAAAAAATCAAGAGTGGTTTTATTCCTACCATCCTCAATACAGTGTATCTTAAACCTATTCAACAGGTCTTGTACAACTTTTATGATTTCAAACAAAACTTTCTGATTCAGCCACTATCTCAGCTAGTATTCATTACCCAAATGTTTAAATCATTAGAACACCACTCAAAATAACAGAAAAAAACCCGCCAAAAATAAGATCATTTAATGGTTTTTCAGCTAGGCTGTCTTAAGCAATAAACCCCAGGAGACAACTCTGCACACAGAGCCTGCGTGCCCGGCCCTGGGCAGATGTGCCAACAGCCCTGGCCAAGCAGGTGTCTTTCTGTGAGGGCCAGTTCCCACACACCCAAGTGTCTGCAGCTGGGAAAGCTTTCAACAACACGGTACATCATGTGGCAATACATAAAAGGGCAGCTACCATCAAACTGAAGCCATATAAGAAAGGGTTTATGATGGACAAATCATTATAACCTTCATTAGAGAATTCCTGCACGCTCTTTTCCTGTTGCCTGTATCCCTACAATATGTCAATAATAGATGATGTTACAGATGACCACAGTTAAGTTGTGCTGAAAGTCAGGAATGAGAGCCATATCTGATTAATTATCAGCAGCACAATGGAGTGCTGGGCAGCGCAGGCTGATTCAGGGGCTGTTAAATGAGTAAACTGGAGAACGAGACACGGACACGTGCACGCTCTGAGGCACTCAGCCTTGACGTAACACTTCTGCAGAGAGCACAAATAAACCAAATCCTAGCAGAGGATTAAAGTGCTATCTCCTCCTGCGAGGGTGAGTCGAGATTAATTTAGATGAAATTTAGATTTGAACAAGTTCAAAGCTGCCCCTTTCCATTCTCTTACTGGGCCACATCATTACCTCATATATATGCATGGAGATGCACTGAGTCCAGCTGAGTTACACCCGGTGACATTCTAAGAATATTATGGTGGTGAGACATATTTTCAAAGTCAGAAAATAAAAAGTACATTTTAGCAGCTGACCAAAATTACAGGAAATCACAATACACAAACGTCCCTTAAAAATACAACTGGATATCAGATTTTCTCACATTCTGAATAATGAGAGCAACTCCCATAACAGAAGTTACTCCGGTCAGTAAGTTCCCAGCATGTGCCATCACTGAAATCAATCCTCCACAACGGTGCCAAATATTTACCAGTGCATCCTCACCTCCCACTTTAATAATGAACATAAATACCTGGATGAGAGAGAAAATGACAAATGTGTAATCTAGGGTGGTATTTTATTTACTTGGCCAAAAGTTGCTCCTCCCAGCCAAGAGGAGTTTTGCAAGGTGCACACATGCGTATTACACGTAGCCCAATACGGCACTCTAATCCTCTAAAACAGCTTCTTCAGGGCCACAGGGTGAGTCCTATTGTTGTTGCAGTGCAGTGACTCAGGTGCACCTCACTTCTTTGGAAAGTCACAAACAAAGTGCATGATAGGAAACATGATTTTCTACCAGATCCAGTGTATCAGAAGTACAAAGTTGATCCTTCCAATCCCCACACCAGACTTTCAGTCACAGAATGCAAGTCTCACTGCAGCTTCAAAGAAACCCCAAAATCTAACCACCACCTCCAAACTGGTTGCAGTATTCGCTAGAGCAGCAGTTTGTACACCCTTATAAAAATCATCCCAGCTTTTCCACATGTATCTTTGAAGTTGGCTCAAAGCACAACAAGTATTGTCTTTAATAATGCATAGGGTTCTCTTGCTTAAGACAGAAGATCTGCTTAATTTAGGGGTACTCACTATTTTTATTTCATCTCTGTCCAGGCAGCAATTTTCCCAGAGGAAAAAAAGCTTTCCGTGTACAAGTTCCCTCACAGAAAACTGTGATATGTCTGTGGTCCAAACTCCAAGTGCCCTGGTGGCAGAGAAGGCAGCCTCAGCAGAAGTGTCTCTTCCTCTCCTGAGATTATAATCCTTCAAATCACACTTTGATACTTCACTCTTGCAATTCCTTTACTTCAGGCTCTATCAGTGGGGAAATTTCCTCTCACAGAAGAGCCAACAAAACCTCTTCATCAGTTACATCTCTGAAATCAACCTAAAGGTGACTTACAGTTGCTTTTACTTTTAATGATTTTTTTTTCTATTGAATATAAACTAGTTCTCTGTTTTCAAATACCATTCCCAACTGTTTCTGCTCCATTGCTACAAAGAACCTGCAGCTGAAAGGCACTAAACAAAAAAAATCACCACAAAAAGTACACATGGACAAAGAACAAAACCCATAAATAATAAATTGAGCACAGGACTCAAGCAATCTGGAATACACGCAAATATTGAATCTCCAGTTAATAATGAGCATGGTATTGCCTTCAGTGAGTTTCAAGTGCAAAAAATTTGAGCAGAAATCTTCTTTAGCACAACTTTAAAAAGACAGCACTCACACCACACACTAAACAGTGTGGTGAGCTCAGGTCAACAATGTAGTTTTTTAAGCCTGTGAGCAAGTTTAGAACTGGTGACTAGAATTACACAGTGGGGCGCAGAGTGTGTGGTCCCAGAGTTCAGCCAGTAAGAAGTCCACACAGATGCTCCTAGGGTAATAACCCATAGGATCTATTTTTCTTAATATTAAGAATATTATATTTTATTAATAGTCTTAATCATCCTGCAAAATAATCATGCTTACAGGCTGCTTATTGCTTGAACAGCAATAAGGGATGCAACAACTCGGCAACAGGGAATTGAGAAACCACCATTCCTGCACATCAACAGTAAACTCCCGTATTTTTAACGTGCCTATACGTGCATTTACTAAATATTTTGAGGTCATTAGATTATCTGTTATCCTTAAACAGTAAACATGTAAAGAAAAAACAAAGCATAATGCTCTTAATGTTCTTCCTCTACATTCTCTGACAAACTAATGAAATAATTCCCATTTTGTAAAAAAGGCTTTGCATCCTAATTGCCCATAAAGCATTTGACCATATTTAAGCACAGAGGTCTGCAGCAGTTCCATCTGCTTACAAAGCCAATGATACCTCACCAATACAGAAAGATGCAGAAATTAGGTTAAAAAAGAGCAGCTTGTCCAACTCCCCATGGGCAGTTTGGTGAGCGGTGCAGGATCTCAGCCTGCATTACACCCCAGCAGCCCCTGCACACTTTGCAGCATTTCCACAAGGTCACAGGGATACAATCAGCTCCCGGCATCTTCTTGTATTTACTGCAGTATGAGCCTTATAACTACTTATCCAATAATCCCCAGTGATCACTTAACATCTAACACTCAACTGCTTTCCTATTCCCTGTGCTCATATCACGCTAATAAATAAGCTTTTTCTTCTCCTACACTTGTATAAACTACTCTAAGTAAAGCCAATAATCATTCTTCTGCTTCCATGTATGAGTCAGTCATCCACAAAGAACAATATATTGATTTACAGAAAAAAGAAGATACATGCAGAACTGCAACCAAGGGTGGATATTTTTAAACAAACAAACTGCTGATTTAGTGAAAACACCAACTTGTCTGTCAAAACAGTCTCTTGCTAAGATTTCAAGTTTCTGTTGAGAAGCCACTCAGAGTGCTTTTTTATCAACATCGTTGTAATTTTCTTACAACCAGTGAGATACACTTAGCATAACCTAAGGCAAATCTCAGAAACACAGCGTGCACACAAATGGAAGATATTTAAGTGGTAAAGAAAGCCTCTTCAATCACTAGAATCTGCTCTTATAAAGCTGGCTTTAAAAGGTAGCAAACTAATGAAACATCTAAAAGTGCCACTGCAGAACATTCAGATGCAAAATAATCATACGCAGCAACTAGAGGGAATTGCAGGATTTCCAGAACAAACAGCAAGACCAAAGTTAAAACATCAACATCCATAATCCCACTGATTACTTTTTGGTTTCCAAAAAGGGATAACTATTTGTCATCATGCTGTGTTAGGAGCAACTAATTCCGGACACTTTAAGTTGTTAGGAAAGAACATCTCACTGGCTCTACAGTTACACGGAGCAAAGTAAAGAATTAAAAAATAACAATTAAAATCACGACTAAGAGGACTATATTTCTGCACTTCAAGGTTTACCTGACCACCTGCAGGAAGCAAGAAGGAACTCTGCAATATATAGAGCTGCTCAGTTTGTTAAGTGCATGATGGGTCTCCTTTTCCTTTGAAACTTCATCTGTTGGTTACTACCAGAGGCAACAAACCCAGCTCAGCAATTGAGGGTAATAATGAATATATAAAGCTGCTGCTTGAAACAATGTGCCCTGCTGCACCCACTCAGTAGCATCCAGGTGCCCCTAAGTGTGGCAGACTCGACAGTGAGAAAGCTATTTGCAGCTAAGGTTTTAAGCCATGAAAATGCAAAGCATTATGTGCATTTCTTGTACTAATATATTAATTTTTCCTATGAAGGCTGAGGATTTTGCATAGCAATGAAGCAGTTTAAGTAAATGGCTCCTAGGCTGAAGAGTTCACATTGCTTCTTATCTTTATATTTTAATTAAATGATTGCTTTAGAACTTTATTTTGTCTTGTACAACCAAAGAATTCAGAAACCATACAAGCATTTATGTGCCCTGCCTATTTTCCAAAATGTTTTGCTTCCTCTTTAAGAACTTCTTACCTATGTGGGGATTTCTGTCCATGCAAAGAAGAGAGATTCTGAAACAATGAAATTAGGCACTTAATTACAACTGCAATCACACTGCAACTACCACCTAAATGTTTGTAAGTTGTTATGATAATTAAAGTATACACGAATAACCACACACTCACATTATCTTCAACACTTTGCACCTCCTCTTTTTTTGGTGGCAGACAAAAAAGCCAACAAGATGCATCGTGAGGAGAAGTACCAAAACCATCACACAGGGTATGGTTTTAGCACTACGGAAAACCTGGGTGGGACCAGTCTTGACTGCTATGAGCAGTTTTGGTCTCAGCTGAGGATGGCCAAGTTCAAACGGAGCTACCACTCTTCAGGAGAGGCAAAAAATGTCAGGGACTGTTTGGTTTGAAGAGGAGGAGCTTGGGGGAGGCTACAGCTGAGTTCTACAGAATGATGAAGGCACTGGTTACACTGAATGCACTTCTCCCTGCAATACCAGATCTAGAGGGCAGTCAGTGAAAGCACTGACACATTTTATAACAGGCAGAAAGAGCACCCTGAGAGGATACAACCATGGATGGTATCCCTAAGGAGGCAGCTTTGGCTGGCGGCAGGAACACAAGGCCAAGCAAGAGGCCACGTTAGGTCCCCTAATTCCATCTCCTCTCTCCATTGCCTGTGACAGATCACTGGGCTGGACAGCATTTCTTCTGTCTTTGAAGCTCTCCATCATCCTTTGTGACCCTAAATGGCTCTTTTCTTAGTTTCTTCTAGTTATTGTTACGAAAAATGCTCAATTCTTGGTGTCACATTTTTTTGAGGGGCAATGGAACTAAAACAACACCATGGGAGGGGGAAATAAAGCCGTGAACTTGGCTGGTGGGATTCAGGCACTGCTCCTTCAGGGCAGGGCAGCCTCTCCCAGCCAATTTAACCTGCTCCACGAGCAGCAATAGCTGCTGAGACATCTTACGAATTAAACCCTTAGAGATCACCCCTGCAATGAAATCCAAGTCGCCTCATTAAATTATTTTAAAATAATTCCACCTCAAACGGGTGGAATCCCCCTCCGACAGGGCTGCCACCGCTGTGTCCCAGTGCCCCCTCAGACAGCCCCGACTTCCCAAAGGTCTCCTCGACCATCAGAGCGCTCAGTTGGCTGTAGTGTAAGACGTGCGTGTCTGGCAGAAGGTGATGCACCGCTGGGGCCGATGCCAGCCGGGCTGGGGAACACCGGGCTGTCCCGGACCTGCACAGGGCACACACCCCCGGGCAGGGCACTGGGGACACGAGCACGTTACATTTCAGAGAAACTGTAAAACCAGGCTAACCAGATACGCCCTCGTTCCTCTTTAACTCTGGCACTTGAGTAGGTGTTCCGGGCGGGGGGNCCCTCCTTGCTTTCCCTCCCAGCTCTCCTTCCCTTTCACTCCTCCTTCCCTTCTCCTTCCCTCCCTTCTGTCGCTCCCTCCTTCCCTTCTCCTTCCTTCTCTCGCTCCCTCCTTCCTTACCGGGGCCGCTCCCCGCCTTCCCTTCCCTTCCCAGCCCGGCCGGGACTCCCCGGGCGCCTCCTTCTCCCCGCTGGAGGTGACGTCCCACGCTTTCGGCTTCCTCCCGCTATCCCCGTTTGTTCTTTGGGTTTGCGTGTTTGTTTGTATTAAGGACGGGCCCCGGGGCTGTGTGGCCGTGCCGTCGGTGTGTTGCGCTCCGGAGGGTCCCCGTGGGCTGATGGAGCTCCGCTGGCTGCGGGCACCGAGGGCTCGCAGCCCCCTCCTCCCGCACCGGCTGCGGGACACCTGGCAAAACGCACACAAGTGCCACGAAACCTGTGCTGAGTGCACTTTGCGGCAAGCGAAGCCCAGGGGATTTCAAAGTCATTTGTTTCTGTAATTCTTGATATGGCAGTGGCACCTGGTAGGTTTGGGATCAGCCTTTCGGGTTCTTCCCCCTAACGCCGAGTTTTGCCTTGCCTTCCCCTGGTCCTGCCGCCATTAGCATAAAGCTTTAATTTTAGAATGCAACTTGTAAGTTGAGATTTGGGGGCAATATTGTTGCCAGTGGTGATGTTTTTCATCGTTTTAAACAGGCAAAATTATACGAGAGGACTGCACACACCATTTCTTATATTTAAGCAGCCCAGACTATAAGTGCTCAACTTTTAATTCTGTGGGGTTATATAATCATGGCAAACCATACAGGCAGTTTTGAAATTAACTAATGTATATGTATAAATAATCTTTTTTATCAAAGGATCTACAACAATAATTCCCCAACTCCTTCTGAGAGACAAAAGTCCATTCAAAAAAGACTTTATGAAGCTGGCATCCTGCTGCATAATGTACCATTTGTTTTGGCTGACCAGGCTTACTAAAAATATAAAGCATATTCTGAAAATGAGTAGCTAGAATTAAAAACTCCTCTTTCTAGAGTTTGAATTGGTGTTATGTGTTTTGGGAATAAGTAAGATTCCCTATAAAGGGAGACATTGGCCTTCATTTACAAAAAAGATGACCAGTCGAAAGATTAAATCTTGTGCATCAAACTGAGAACTGAGGATGAGCTGCTGAACTGCCACAAATTAATGTGGCTCAGCTGCCCTCAATGGGAACTGCTCTGTGCTGGCTGAGGTTCTCTCCTTCACCAGTTTTGTTGTAAACTCAACTGTAGTACTAATTATTTCTTGTCTGTTCCCTTTAAACGTAAGGTTTCCATCTCACATTAGTTCTTAATAAACTGTTTAGTATATAAAATGCTTTTGGAGCTGAGAATAATTTGCTGATAGTAAACAAGTGGAGGTCTGATCCTGAGCTGAGCTCTCTGCTGAACGCTCGGGAAGTGGATGAGGTTGCAGATCGTGCCTGAAGTGCAGTGATGTAAAAGGGATGGGAAGAGATGAGTACCAGACAAGTAGTACAAGAGCTGAAGCACTGAGATGCCACATCACAAGGGAAGAGCAAATGACCATAGAAAGTTCCATTATGATTATGAAAGGTGATCTAGTTAAAACCTGCCTTACAGCAGTTAAATGAAGGCAAAGTTGCCCCTACAAAATCATGCGGCATTCTGACAATTACCTAAAGATAATGGTAATCACTGCACTGGCTTCTACTCTTTATCACATGTTATTTTCATGGGGTTCAATTCTGGCCTACTTTCAGTGCCACTCTGAAGCAACATGTTGTTTTGTTTCTCTTTTATTAGTATTAAGTAAAACATAGGTCAGAATAGCCATGTCAGGGTGTAAAACTGTGAGTATGGAATTCCAAGCCAGAGTTGTTCCAGAGGCTGTGAATCAGTAGTTGTAAAAAAATCTGGCACTGGATGCAGTGCTTGAGTCACAGAGCTCCCAGGGTCTTACATAAGTTATGCACACTGAGGCTGTAGAATTAGGCCTTGTAATTGTAAAATCTGCCAAGACAGCAGCATGGCGAGTCTCTTAGTTCTTGGCATCTGGTCTGTACTGATGTGTAGTTCAGATCTGAAGAAAATTCTGTTGGGATGAGATGGAGAAGCAAAACATGAAAGAAGTGTTCATTAACCTTTCCCCTCCATAACAGAATTAGAAAGCATTAGCTTGAAGTCTTGGCTATCATTCACTCAGCTTCATCTGTGAAGTAAATACACAAGCTTTTATCTTCAAATGACTTAAATGCTGCAGTTACAGTTAGTTTGAACGTTACATCAAATATTACAAGCACAGGTGGACAAGAAAATGTTACTTCCTGCAAATGGAAATCACGCAGTGGCTTGATTGCTATTAAAATTAAAGGCAAACATTACCAAATCCATTCTTACTGGGCGAGCAGTAGAAATGCAAAGGTTAAAATGCAGTACAGAAACAAAGCAAAGCAGGCTCCAGTGTGCTGATGCCTCTGAAGCTGCAGAAGATAAATGAGCTGATGTAGAGACAGGGCAGAATACAAAGCTGTGTCTGAAAGCTGAGGAAAAAACACCAAACCAACTTAAAAAGGGCTCAAAAGCAATCATAAAACTTTTTAACTTGGCTACAAGGAAGACTTATCTAGAAAATAAAATACAAACAGTGAAAGGGAGATAAATAACATTTTCTCACTTGTTTTGGGCTCCATGACTGTGAAAGCAGGGCTTATTTTGTTTTTGTCACAGGTAAACAGATGGAATGTTTGGTTCATTTCGTTCTTTCTCTCTGTTATTAGAGAGTCTGTCACACCTGCATTTTAAATTGTTTTGGTTTTTTACTCTCTCTCACTCCTTAATCCTCCAGTGTTTGTAAAATTATGTCAATAGGTATCAATTGTTTTTGTCATTGCCTCTACTTGCTTCTATTTTGAATTTTAGTGAAGCTTAAAATAGCTTTAAAATAGCTTGTTTTGTTTGTATAATGATTCAGATGACATTCCATATTATCTTTCCAGCACAGTGAGTGGTATTATTGATTGATAAAATCTTAACATTAGGATTGCTTGGTATTTTAATCACAACTAAAAAAAACGTGCAGGGTTGTATCTGGAGGTAACAGCAATAACATATATCCAGTCCAAAAGAATTTTTGTAAGGTAATTTAAAAATCAATTTTTTAATATAAGAAATTTAACGGGGTTTTTTTTCAAGTGCCTTTTATGAAAGTATTTGGCACCTTGCTTTTCCTTCATAAATTCTTTGGAGCTCCTGTTGATGCACGTTAGCATGCTGCTGTGTTCTTCTGGAACCTGCAGAACTTCACCTGCAGGTATTTTTAATAATTGCACTGGAAACCACAGCACCGTTGTTGTCAAACGTCAGCTCTTCTGTACCTAAAGCCTCCGTATCATTGGAAGGTTGAGATTGAATAGTTCTGCTAAGCTGAAAGTGACAGTAATACCACGGTCAAAAAGAAACCACTCCTGTCTTCCTGGTATGACTCTCTTCTAATTCAGAAAGGACTGAGACAACAAATACTTCTATATATTTCTGTACAGCACATTTGCTGTACTGCCAAAGTTCTGTGACATCCCCACTGTGTAACATGGCTGAACCAGCAGAGTTAAAACTTCTCCCAGTGGCACCAACCAACCCTGGCACTTGCTTGTGATTTTAATTAAATTAGTTAAAATTTAGCACTGGCCAAAATTCACATGTATCATGGTGATTTATTCTGATACTTTTCTGACTGCGTAGACTGCTCTGTTGCACAGACAGGGGAGAGAGAAAAGCAAGCAAGTCTTATACTGGAAAGCACGTGGTTTTTCATAAAACTGGGTATCTGACACAGGACCATTCTACAAAGATACGGAGAGGATTCTGTGTTCTTTCAACACAGAACAAAGACTAATTTCAAACCTTGAAAGTCTGTTATGAAACAGAGCTGCAATTTTTTGGGAGCTCTGTAATTTTCCGAATAGCCTCTCCGTAACACAGAATTGGGTAACATAGGGAAAAATGGGTATAATATGTGGGTTTCATTATTGCTTTTCTGAGAGGAATTGCTGTGAAGGTACATCATTTCCCCCCTCTAAATAACAGGGGTAATCCAGGCTTCAATTCCTGCTGCCACAGCCACAGGTTTGCTGAAGTACTCAACTTCGTTGCTGCTTTCTGAGAGCAAACTGTAGTTACAGATTTTTTTCCCTAGGTAACCTCTTTTTCTCCTCCTCTCCTCGAGTTGTCAGGAGGAAATTGAGGGAGTTTTGCCTTCTCCTAACTGATCTGGCAGTTAGTGCATCAGGGTTTTTGTGGCCGAACAAAGCGGTCAGTAGAGCGGGGGGTTCCTGTTCTGGGCGGCGTCACGGTTCCCACCAGAGGATCCCCTGCGAGCCCACACGGTGATGGTGCTGATGCTCTCAGCAAGCTGGACAACTCACCAGGCTGAGCAAGGTGGGCAGCTGCAGCCCCTAATAATGGCAGTGACGTGCCTGCCTTTCCTGGGCACCCGACACTGCCATCCTCATCAGGGACGTGGTTTTAATAAAAAAAATAGTAGTTTCTTATGCTCCTACTTGTAAACTTCTCTAGAACGTAAACAATATTGAACTTTCAAGAATAAAAATTGAATGTGCTGTAAATACTGCATTTTACTCACATTTCTGTTACCTTGGGCAGCTAGAGGATTTCTCTCTCTCAGCCCGCACCAGTGTAGTTTTTAATGACTTGGCTAGAAGATTATTTAATCTGCTTTATATAAACTTTGAAATGATACAATGAGGCATCAATTTAATGCTTAAAATCTTGATTTCAGTGTAATTTAATAGAAAGGATCTTTTCCAAAGCAGTTCAGTGCTGCACAAAGCATCACGGCTTCATCCATCTTTATTGTTCCTCATTTAGGCCCAGATCCACTCTTACATGCCAGATGGCAACTGCAGAGGAGTTTCAAGTTATAGCTGCAATAGATGAGAAGATAAGTGCCTCTTGAGAGGGGGAAAGCCAGATTGCATATTCCTTTCAATTGCACCTGATGACTTATTGCTAGTCACTAATTGGTTTGTCCATACACAGGCAATTCAGATCCAGCAGCAGTTCCTAACTTTATCTGCAGCTCTCTTCTTCCTGCAGAGATCACGGGTGAAATAAGCCCTTGCAGAGAAGAATATTTTATATGAAACTCTGTGAAAAGCAGACCTAAGGGTTTTTTTTACTTTTCATTACTGCTGTGTCAAGATTTTTTCCTTCAGGAGAGCCATAAAACCTTGTGTAACTGTCATTGTTAGTTATTATTGCAAAATAACATAGCTGGCTACAATGAGCTAACAATTGACAATGTATGCATATGAAAGAGAGAGACAGAAACCTATGATAAGTACGGCTTGATCTACTTTTTGTTAAAGGTATGACTGTTTTAATAGAAATCTTCCTTTTCCACATATTTTTGAGTGCATTTTCATTTTAGTCCTGGGTGGGACATGTCAGAGACTGAAATGGTTAATGGCTTAAACCTTGTTAAGATCACCAAAAGTCTTGTCCACTGTAGCAAAGTGCAAAGAAACAGCTGCTCCTCCAGGGAAGCCCAACCCTCCCTGAAGATGCCTCCCAATTTGGACTGCAAAACGCCTTTGAGGTTACACAAGGGGGGTACTATTGTCCAAGTGTATATAACTCCTGAAATCTCGGAGTTTTGGGGGCTTCTCCTGCCCCCAATGGATTAAGACCATCACTTTGACAGGACAATGACCAGCACTTCAACCAGCAGACATCGAAGCTGCAACTACCAAGTTTTGTGCTGGATCCAGTGGGAGGTGACTGTGTAGATATCTTTCTATTTTTATTTTTTCTTTCTCTCCCTTATACATTTTCCTAAGTGTTATTTTTATGCTTTAATATTGCTCTATGACTATAGATGACAACACCCAAAACGGCTACATACCTGTTTTCCTTTGAAACCAAAGGGCTCTAAAATAACCCCCACATACATATATTTACAAACACTGATTATTCAGTGTTTGTTTCACCCTAACCCACCCCAAGGGATCTATTAACCAGAACCTGGATTACCCTTGCCTTCTGGGGCGGGTCCTAACAAGGATTTGACTTATTTACGCTGCAGAGAACAAGAGAGCCAGCTATGAAAAACACAAAATAACTCAGGAATGAGAAACCACTGGTTTATTTCCACCACTTAGAGGCCATCAGCAGCTGAAACGTCTCTAGAGTTTTAGAGCAGTGTTGTTGCTTGCCATTGTTGTTGATGAAAGACAAAATCTGTGTGTAATGGGACAGCATATAGCCAACCTTGTAATAAGCCCTTTAAAAGGTGAAGTATCCACTTGGAAAGCAGCATCCCTCACGCAGTGAAATGTCAGTAATTTTCCAGCTAATGCAGAACCTGCATTATCTCCTGAACTCTTCAATTGAAAGCATTTTCCCGAGATGTGTTTTACTAAATGCAGTGACAACATAACAGAGTTATGTGCAAACAGAAAAAACCCAGCTGTCTGTGTTATAAATGACTATTTGTTGTCCCAAAGGAAAAAAACCAAGGAAAAACAGACTATGTAATTAAGATCTTCAGTGTTCACTATCTTTGTTGCCCATGTGTCTTTAATCACAACTCCAACAAAAACAGAAGTATAGGTGTGAAAGTGCAACCTATCAGGGCTGTAATGCCATATAAATGGGTAGAGAGCATATCTTGTTAAATAAACACAAAGTAATATAAATCACTGGGAATCAATGGCACTTCTCAAAGGTATTCTCACCAAAGAAGGGTGGGAAAGAGTAGAAATATTCTTAACTACAGCAGACCCACATTAAGCATGTGGAGACATCACTGGGGAGATTCCCAACACGTCAACCGAACTGTGAATTGAGTTCACATCCTGGAAGTTATTGCTTGCTTCAGAAAATCACTAAATCGACTTTACCTGTTGAGGACTTCCCCAGTAACAGATAAAAATAAAATCTCAGATAGGTATCCAATCACAAATGAAGCTGTTTAACACTTGGATAGCTAGAGACAAACCCCCAGTCCTCAGGGAAATGACATTTGGGCATCTCAAAGTTACAAAGCAGTGAGTGCAGAGTCCTAAAAGTCCTGGGTCAGGTCTTCTCACTGTTGTGTTTTGGTTTTCCTGTATGTAGGCTCCAGGTGTAAAATATAACGGGGTACTTGGAGTGGCCCCACTGCTAGAGCTGAGCCAATGGCTTGCAGCTGACATGATTTGAAATGCTCTCCACCTGTGTGAAGGCGTTACCTTCTCATCAGCAGCCACAGGTGGTGACAAGGAGCACTGATTTAGCAGAGCACGGCACCTCCCTTCTGGTGTTTGCCTTGGCAAAACCGACCTCATTTTATCAAGCACTCTACACGTTGGGGGGATAAAGACGTTTCTGGTACCTCTTGTCATCTTGCAATGACAAATGAGGTATTTTGCAGTTTAAGGCATTTCTTAAACCCTCTGAGGAAAAGGAAATGACTACAAAGTAAAGGGAAAAGTCTGTTACAGTTTGAAGTGAATGCACTAATAGGGTGGAACCAAGGATTTGGGATGGATGGCTGGGAAGACGTCAAGAATTACGGTAAGTTTGCCAAGAGATGTTTGAAATGGCAATGTAGTCTATAGTTATCTGAGAATAAATGCTAATCATGATCAAGTAATACCACAGTTTGCATCTGGAATCTCTTAAAATGCTAACTTGGATGTTGTCGGTTGGTTACCATGTAGGATAACAAGACTTCTGTCAGCCTGTGTATGTTATGAGGTAGTGAAACAGGTATTATTAGGTAGAAGTAAGCCTTCACCAGATTTGGTTGCTGACAAATGTACATTTGTGATTTTACAAGCCAGTGTAGAAGTAACAGATGCCTTAGTTCAGGGCGTTGCTGCTTTACTCCTGGAGCATTAGGCATTGATTATAGCTGGAGGAAATTCAAAGGCACCTTTGGGCCAACAGTGCAGTTGTGGCCAAATACTTTGTGTGTGAATTTATTGCCCTTGAAGGTGCTGGCTTGACTGACATGCTATACAGCAGCTTCCTCCTTAGACGTGCAACTTCCAAAGATGGGGAAAAAGTTTGGTTACTCTACAGTTAAAAGGGAATTTTTGCTAAAGGGGGAAAATGGTTGCTTTTTCTCTTTGAGGTTAACTGTAATTTGTTGAAAATTTTAGAGGTTGTTTTCTTCAGTCTTAGTTTTCATTCTTAGCTGAGCTCAGTGTGGTCGTGAGGCTTAAACCAATAAATTTGTGCTTGAAACCACGAAGGCTGGTTGGCCTTGGTTGGGATCGTTTGGTGAGAACAGAGGTGATGGAGATGCTTATTTTGTGGTGACATGGAACATCCTGTATTTGAGAATAAGCACTCAATTAAAAAAGATTTTTCTCCCTGAGCTGGCAATGGTGGCGTGACAGGTCTGCGTGAACAGTGGGGACTTTCTTGTGCTTGCTTTTCTGCACGGAGCTATTTGTGTGTCTGAGTAACAGCTACAGTCTCTGTGGCTTTTTTTAACTTGGTATTTTAAATACTCCGACCAGTGTTTGTATTTGTTAGTGCGCCGCGTCTCACACATCTCTGCAAATACAGCAATGAGTGATTTATTTTTGGGGTCAAGCCTGTTACAGAAGGTGCCGTGTTCGTGATAGGTTCAAGGTGCTTTTCAATGAATCATTGCTCTAATAAATCATACTGTATATATACTAACATATACAAGTTAGGGCGTTAATTTCCAAGCAGTGCCTGTCATGAATATGTAGTTTAAGAAAGCCTGAGATGAATAAAGCATATGACCTTTACATCTCAGGACCAACTCACTGTATTTTCATGCTGATACACACACAGAGGTGAATTAGTTCCAGACAAAAATGCATCAGTGCTCTATTGAATGTCAATTATTAAACATGTAATGGAATCTCTGGTTATCAAGGCATGCTCAGGGTGTGCATAGAGTGAATAATTTGTGCCAGAATGGAGCAGAATTAGTTTATTTCTAAAAAATCCAGGCAAAATTATATTAACATGGGATTATTTCTTCTGCTGTACAACAAATGGGCTTACTTTACTTCATTTACCTTCCCAAGGAGCTGATTTCGGAGTCTTATTACGGGTACAAACCTAGAAAAATAGCAGTAAACAACGTTGTTTTCATTGCCCTGAAGAAATAATCTATCCAATTTCCAGTGTTCCATTTTGTGGAGAAATAATATTTTTGAGAAGCACACATGAAGGTAAATGTTCCAACATAAATGTCCTGGCAACTGCTCTTGTAGAGATTTGGTTGAAGAAAATAATTTCCCCTTAGTGAGATTCAGCGTTGCCATTAATTTATTTTCCAAAAGACTCAGATAGTGTGTGAGATGATACCTAGCTACTACTGACATTTTGCATATTTTAAGTAGGAAATACGAGTGATAGAGGCTTTGTATGTCTAGACTGATATATCCAGCAGAAAGGAAAAAGCAGAAATTGTGTAACTGTTTGTGAGATACTGCAAACATTTCTTGGCTAATGAGATGACAAGTACAAGTCAATTTAGCTGTATGAAAGTGGAGGAATGGAGAGGCAGAAATTCAGAAGTGGAAACTGTCCATATGTTGCTTTCAGAGATACCTTTTCATTTAGAAATTGCCATTTCTGCTAGGATTGGAATGCAAAAGCTAATTCTTCATTCTGCAACCTGTAAATCATTAGAAAATTCTTGTCACCCCTTGCTTTCCTTGCTGACCCTCACTGCAGGGTTCTCTTGCAAAAGATGCTGAAGACCAGAACTATTTCTATTTTATGTGCAAGAAATTCTTAGCTGAGTTACTTGATACAGAAGAAAAGTTTGCAAAGGAGGGGGGATGACATTTCTCCATTTGTGCACAAGGTATTTAAATGCATCTCCAAGTGGGTAACGCAGGGGGCAGTTTTTCCTGCAGTGAAGCACACAGAGAGAATGGGCCACAGCTGCGTGAAAGCTGCTGTGTCATGTTTCTCTTGATGTGAAATAATCCAGTCACGCTTAAAATGGTTACCTTGAAATCGTGTGGTATTTTGTGGTAACTTTGTGAAGTTAACTCAAAGGGAGTGGAGTTTAAGAAAAGATTTTAACAAAAACTTAGCAAATGAGTGTCATAAAAATTACCAGTCCAAATCCTGAATGTATTAAATGCTAACCATTAAATCCTAACCCCCAAGCATCGATGTTCTAGCAGAGCTCTCAGAAGAAATATCCCTGTCTCTAACCATTCATCCCACTGGGATTCTCTAAGTGAAGCCTCCAGGTGGGAACCTGCCATTAATAGTGATGATCTTCAAGCACCTGCAGTCAAGGCATTTAGTAACAGCTGTCAGTCACCGAGGCTGCCACTGGTGAGCTCCTTTATCCTCCTGCTCCAGTCATTCATCAAGCAACTTCTGATGTAACCTTGGAGTGCCTTGTTGATTCCACAGTGGATGTAATTGGCCGGCATTGTGCTTCATGCTCTTAATCTATTGACCTTTCAGTATTGTTTGGCTCTTCCCAAAGAAGAGGATATTTTCTTAGCTGTGGGGCCTTTCGGATTAATGATGTGATCAGAGTACCGAGGACTCTCCTGGAATATGAAACTCTCTGAGTGTGAAGGAGGGGCTCAGTCTCTGAGAATTTGTTGCTCATGTTTTTGTAGCTGCAGGTATAAACCTCAGAACAAGGCCACATCTGGCTGGTTGTACCTCAGGCAATGGTTGTCTCTTACCTTAGAAGCCATTCAGGAGGGAGATATTATTCCAAAACCTTTCTCATATATGCTGACATGTCCTCTTAAAGAAAAGACACAGTTCCCCTCACAAATTCATTGAGTCCTGGGGGTAGTCCTGGGGTAGCTCAGATATTTGGGAACAACGTGTCCTCATGTTGGCCCTGGCTTTGGTACCTCTGTTGAGAGGGCAGAGGAAGATGTGGCCGATTACTGTATTCCTTCTTAATGTGAAATCTGTATGCTTTTCTATTGCCTGTTTGGGTCTAGGGGAAGATGCTTATTGGAGTTCTGCCCCTGAGCAAAACTCAGTCTCCAGGAGACCCCAGAGAGTCTAAAAAGAGATCTCAGTAGCCCTGTTTAAACAGGGAAATATTCTAACATAGTGGCTTTTAGCTTGACTCTCATTTTGCTTGCAGCTTGCCCCAGTCTCTTCACCAGCTTTTTGGTTTCGCCTGTCCACGTTACCTCCATTGTTCTTTTCAGGTTCACTTTCCTCCTGCTCTACTGAGCAATTTTGCTGTTTCCTCTAATGATTGCTTATGCTAATCTAGGCAATGTTTGTAATAAGAAACCTTCTGCAAACATGCAATCCTAATGATATGTGGGGTTTTTAATGCAGCAAGGCAGACATGAAAGCCATGATTTGCATACCTTGTTTGTCAAAGTTAAAAGCTAAGGCTTGTGTTACCTAGTGGCTGTTTCGGCAGCAGGAGAAGGGCAATCCAGCCTATTAAAAGATATTTCCTAAATAGTGCTTGGATTAGAAAAGGAGAGAAGGGAAAAGGAAGCAGGAATTCTGGTGAAAACATTCCTACAGTACAGAGCAGTCTGGCTGGCTTGCTTCTTTCTCCTCTGTAGGCATCTGTAATTCAAATAAACAAAACTCCAAAGCAGCTATTCTGTTTGTCCCAGCATCCCTGGAGCTTTCCAGGCTCCAGTATCTTTACCTTAGCAGAGCTTCAGTCCTCTTGCTGGTTCTACATGACTAACCCTTGTACATGAGGGCCACGTCTGCCTGCAGAGCCAAAGGCTGAATAATGGAGAGTGATGTCACTTCTTTGTGCTGCTAATCTTACAGAAGAAGTGAAAGAAAGAATGTACTAAAACAGCTCTTCATCTTTCTTCTGCCCTACCCAGACTTTCCTGCAGGTGGTTGAGACTCATCACAGGCACATTTTTGGTTTTAAGCTCCAGTGAGTCTGTATCCACTACGCACTGCTGAAATTTGGTATTCCATCCCTTGCTGTTCTCAGCTTCCCTGTGTTCCTCCCAGCAGTGGGATTTGTTGGGAGCAGAGTGTGACCCCAGCACAGAGCCCCAAGAGCTGCATAAGTGAACAGCTTCAGTGCCTGTGCAGGACTGTTAGTCTTTGGGAATCCGATACTGAAAAGCCCAGCGGAAACAATGACTGATTTCTTTGCAAGATAAATGTTATGAACCTTCAAGGTAGAGCGTGGCATTTGAATCAAGAGCTACTTACGAATGCATGAGAGGAGCAGGGTCTCTGTGGAGGAAATATTACTTGCATATGCAGAAAGGTTGAAACATTTGTGTCTTTAACTTCTCATTTTTGTTCATGTATACAAGATATAAAACCAAACAACGACAGAAAGGGCTGGCCTCTTTCCTAAAGGAAGGGAAATCAGACAGTACAACAGTACAACAGAGGAGTTATCTTAACCCTAAAACTCTAATGTATGTGGGCATTGAAATGCAGGGAGTGAGGTCAGTAGTGCCATATTTGGAAAGACCCAATTTCTTTGCAATTTGCAGGAGGTGGCACAATGAGGTGAACAGGATGGAAGAAGGAAAAGTATGCCTGATGTTATTGCAAAGATAATGGACTTTCTGTAAGAAAAGTCTTAAAAGAACTCCAACAGAATGCCCAGAAAAAAATTAAATGAAAGAATTAATAGCTAGGAAATCTAATACCTGATTTAAATAATTTCACATCTAAAATAAAGCTTCTTAACCCAAGAACGGTTCAACTATGAATGTGGTGTTCCTAGAAACAGGCATATTAAAGGAGAGTTAGGTTAAAAGAAGCATATTTAAAATTTAATTCATTCTTCTTGAGCCCATACATAGTAAGGCTGAATTGCGAGCAGGACATAAAGGGTTCTCTTTTAAAGTTTTCTGCAGCGAGGATGCAGGTGCTCATATCTCTGAAATTGCTTTATGGAACTGAATTCCTACTAATTTGGCTTTCTTTAATCATAAATGATTAGATTCCAAGAAATAGTAGGAAAGTTTTTTTTTTTTTGTCAAGGCTTGCTATTCAGTGAGGTTAATGACATTGGCACTGCTTTATTCAGGAAATGAATTTCCCCTTAAGCTAGAATAAGAATTCTTCAAAAGAGATGCTTCAAAAAACCTGGGTAACTTTTCGTCTTATCAATCACTGGCACTTGTTACAGAGGTCTTTAAAACGTGCATTACCTTATCATTTGTATGGGGTAAGGATATACTGTCTACGTTTTGGAGAGGAGAAAGAGGATAACTAGAATTTCTTACAAAAATTGTGAAGAATGATTTATAAAATCCCTTCTGTAAAAGAGGCTGGGTCAGGATGGGCTTGGAAGCAAGAAGGAATCTAAGAAAATCTAATGCAGCTGTTGTAAAACGTGGCTGCCTTTGCCTTGCCAAAGAAAGGGTTAAAATAGGTTTGAGCAGCAGGTACAGCAGGACATAACAGAATAAAGAATAACCAAGTCACTCCTTTTAGCAGTGATAACAGTCAATGAAGTCCTGATCTGTATCATTCAATACTCATCCCAAAGCTGTGCAGTGCACCGTACCTAAAATCAATACTGAAAAATGAGGTGAGCTATGGAAAGTCAAAGCAACTGTTAGAAAAGTTAGTAGGAAATGGTACCAAGCGTTTGTAGGATGAGGATCCCTGGTGGAGACTTTCTACACGTGTGTCTTTCTGTGACTTTATATCCTACCAGACTGAACTGCCTCAAAATGGATTTCTGTTCACGTATCTGTGAAAATGAAAGAAAACCAACATAAAAATCAAATGTTATGAATGCCTCTGTGTAGAGTCTGTAGCAGAATATATGTCAATATCCATCCCTGAAATCCTTGTTGGCGTTGAGTCGGTGCCAGCAGTGTACCCTCTGCAGAAAGCCCAGGGACTGATCGTCTGCTCCTCGGCTCCACTTACTGGATTAGCATGGAAAAGTACTGCATAGCTTGGGTTTTGACACATTCAGAATAGAATTGTCTTTGGTGATACTTTAAATGAAAAACTGGCGCTGCTAATAGGAAATCCATACAATTGTTCCAAAAAGCCCGTAACTAAAGAAAATATGAAGCAGGGAAAAGCTAGATTTCACGCACTGGAGAACAGAGCAATAATGAGCTGCTGCTGAGAGAAGACTGAATAAATGAGAAATGCAGGGCTGAAAAAATGCATTTACTTTGTAAGGAGGTGACTGTTTATCTGGTGTTTAGCCTCCAGTTCAACACAAAATAGAAAAACACACAGCTGACATTGCTGCTGTGGGTTCCTGCATTAGTGTCCGTGGGATTTGGCCCATTAGGGATGTGCTTTGGTCCTCCAAAATGGAGTCCCTTGTGGGCCGCTTATGTGCTGTTCCCTAATCCAGCTCTAGTGTTTGCGTTGGAAGTACATGGTGTTCAAAGTCAGCTAAAACTGCTGTTGCAGGGCGAAGAATAATGGTCGTGGTTTGTTGTCGTAGATTTGCGTTTCACAGATCCTTGTGTGGTTCAGGGTGAGTGCCAGAGTTGGTCTTGTTGAATATACAGTGATAATGTATGAAAAGGATGGTAAAAAAGGCAAGGTTAATCTGCCCTGAAAACACAGAAAGCTCCTTAGATACAGCAAACTTGTAGATACTTTGAGGGTCTTTCACCATTTCACTGCAAGTCTGTTAGCACCAACTGTTTGCTCGCATGAGTTACAAAGGTGCTTCTCCCTGTGGCAGGAGTTTCAACAGGCAAAGAGTATGTCATACTCCTAATAAATGTGTGTGACCGTTCTGTCAACAGCTTCATGTACAGTTGGCACTGAAAGTCCTTCTTTCCATAACAAAAGAGTTGTCATAAGTGACAGTCCTGCCACAGGAGATGAAGATGTATTTGTCCCTTCCTTTTTGAGCCATTTCATGCAATGTTTTTTCCCTGAATCAGGACAGCTGGAATATGCTCATTTTCCTGCTTTATTCATGCAGATTCTCACTGACAGTGACAAGTGCAGGTATCCAAGCTAGCTTAACAAGCTGCATCAATTGGGGAAGTTGTTTCCACCTCTTTTGTGTGAGTCTTTTAGTTGCAAATACCGTCTTTTGCCGTGTGTGTTTCCTGCTGCCTCTCGCTCAGTGTTGGGCTGGTACACACAAGGCATGGAGACAACTGGCTCAGCTGCCGAGGTAGGAAAGGTGCACATGGAGTTCCCAGCGCTGGGCTGGCGTTTTGTCTGATCTGAGATCCAGCTGAAGATCTGGTGCTTTAGTCTTGCAGCTTTTGTGAGGTGTCCCAAAGGGCATCCCTCAGCAATCTGCTGGAGCTGCTGTGATAAACGCAGCCGAGGACCTCGGCAGAGCAGCCACGATGAGAGATGAAGAGACAAAGTCTGACTGTGCTGGAAGCCCAGTGCAAGATTTTAAAGTCAGAATTCCTTCACACAACATGATATGTTGTTCAAGTTAGTTCTTGCTGAAGGTGTTCAGAATATTCTGAGTAATGACCCAGAATATAATGAAGGCTGTCATATTTTGACCTGCACTCCTTATTAATATATATGAAATTAAAATACTAGGAATATTTAAATATATCAGATTCCTACCAAGATATATGTATAATATTTTAATTCTAAGAAAAGTCCTCTGCTTAGTTGCGTTTCTCCTCTCTAAATTTTGGCAGTGTTGTCAGAACCACTTTTTCTCTGGAGGAGGAAGTAACACTGTTCTCATCCATGAGAACTAACGTTATTGCTCATTGCACAAAAGGAGGAAGGACTCCGCATCCATAAAGCGTTTCATCTTCTGAAAATAAGAGTTTGTTTCAGCTTGGCTTTTGGGACCTTTAAGATATTTTCCATTCTCGTTTTTTGAAGATATACCTTTTTCTTAATTTCCCTCACACATCGATATGCCCACCCCTGTCTCCCTGAGGGCTGTGTTGAGAGTGAATTCCTTCTGATACAGAAGAGAGGAAGAGGAAGCAAACAAGGCAGTCTCACAAATACTTGATGAGGTGGCCTACAGAAGTGCACAGCCCACACTGGAGAACAAAAGGAATGTTCCAGCCATAGGCCAAAATTGAAACACGAGAAATGCAGCAAACATCACATTCGGTGTGTGTTGTTTTCAGTTCTTTGAGACGGTTGAGGAAATCTGTGTTATCTCCTTGGCACCAGTAAATTGCTGCAGCTTTGCTCCTCTCTGATCCAGGGGAGCTGGATCCTTGCTATTCCCAGGAGTCTGGGTTTGGGGGTGATTTTAGTGCCACAGTGGCTCAGGCCATTGGAGCGTGTGGGCAAATCTGATCTTGCATGTCTCTGATGTCAGAGCGAACTTGGCATCCTCTCACCTGTGTGGGCTGGTCCTGGTACAACTGAAATGAGCTTGTTTGCGTATTGATTGGCTCTCATCAGAGAGTGCAAACCTGTCTGTGCAGCTTCTGCTGGTTCAGGGCAACAATAAACATTAACAGGGAGCTGTATTGTTTAAGGCACACAGCTCTTACAGGTCCTGAAGCACTGCTAAACCAAAGCCTGCAGCATTTAGGTTTTTAAAGGGTAAATGAATTTCACTCCAGCAGGTTACGTGCTTCCAGCTTAGAGCCCTGCTGCTGTTCAGAGCCTCCGCAGCTGCCGCAGCACACCTGACTTGCTCTGTGGCCCTGTTCCCATCCTTCCGTCCCACCTCATCTCTCCTGTCACAGGCCAGGGGCACGGATCAGTAGGCCAGGGTGCTGCTGGGACTCCCACCCTTGCTGTGTAGAAGCCCTGGCTTTAATTTGCACTCAGCATGTGCCACCTGTGCTATGCCAGGAAGAGTTTTGCTCTCTGAACAGCTGGTGGTAGAGAACAGAGTTCCACTTTAATGCAAGATCAGGCACTTGTTTGCTGCTTTTCACTGTGTTGTGTCAAAATACTTTGAATGAAACAGGTCCTCAGGAATAGAATATTTCCTCAGGCCTTCTGGCTAGCTTGGTTAGCTGAACAGTTCAGAAGAGGGGTGTGCTGCAAGAAGAGTTGTGAGCTGTACAAGGTCTGGCAGGTGGGATGGGAGAACATTTCTTTAGCTGTGATGGATGACGGGTGTCTCAGATTCAGAGCTGCTTTTAGGTTATATTAGGAGTTATCTTTGCATCTCGTTTCACTCACGTTACAAAAGCCTGTGTGACTCTGTCCTTTAAGTAATTTTGCAAACTAGTCTTTCACTAGTATGTTTTTCTTTACCATTAAAACTCTATTTTTATTTATGCTTTTGATTATTTAATGATTCTACATAGTGAGGAGATAAGAAACATATTACCAGAGAGATAGGAATGCTGAGCTCTGCCAGCTGCTCATGTAATGAACCAAGGGCTGGTGGGGTGGTGGAGAGCTCAGGTTGTGCTGCCTCAGGAAGCTCAAGTCACCTGCAAGAGTCCTGGTCCTCTCCAGGTCTCGGGGACTGTGCTGGGGTTAACTGTGACATTCCCATTCCTTAAGGGAGGGAAGTGGATCCCTGTTGCGAGTCCTACCCAAGCCCAAACACCTACAGAACACAATGGAAATTTCCGTTTTTGGGAATTGGGACATAAAAATTCTTACGCTCAGATGTGTAAATATGGAACTTCACAATGCAAGTGAAGTTTGACACAGAAAATGTACTCGAGTTACAAGTGGAAATGAAGATCCTCAGCCATGGGAAATAGTCTCTGGAGCTATAACAAACCCAGAAATAGATGCTTTTATTTTTATATCACTAAGTAACTCATGCCTCATGTTCCTTTTGATAATTGTTGAGGATTTCTGTAACTCCTGATTCCCCTGACAGAAAAGTGTTGAAGACCAGATGGGACTGATGAATGCCATCCTCCAAATCACACAGTATAATTCAGCAATAGCAGCTAAAAAGTGAGCGTGCATAAATAGGTGGTTTGTGGCAAATGCTAAACAATAATGTTGTAATACCTATTTTTGCTGGGTAACCCTTAAATTAATCCATTTGAGCTCTGGATTTTTTTATGTTTATGGGGTTTTTTTAATCTAAAAGTGGAGGGAGGTGATATGAAAAGCTGGCAGGATTGACCACAGAATTTCTATGGCTGTTTTTAATAAAGGTAAGAGAGACTTTGACTTGCCGTTCTGATTACTGTTGTCTTCTCTATTCCCTCAGTGTGGGGTACAGCAGGATGAGTCCGGCCCCAAATCTTGGTGGCTCTAAGGATCCTCTGGGGACTCTTCCACTGTCTGACAGTGCATGTTTCATCTTCTCATGCCAGTCTGCCTTGGCATTCTCCCAAAAAGTACAGGATTTAATCTTCTTTTCAGCATGCTGTCTTTCCCCTTCACCCCAAGAAAATTCCTACGTGTTTCACATTTGGAGAAATCTGAAAAAAAGTACAAATAAAGGGCAGCTAGACACAGAATCAGAGAATAGTTTGTGTTGAAAGAGACTTCTAAAGGTACCCAGTGCACCCTCCCTGCAGTGAACAGGGACACCTTCAACTAGACCAGGTTGCTCAGAGCCATGTCCAACCCGACCTTGAATTGTTTCAGGGATGGGGCATCCACCTCCTCTCTGGGCAACCTGTGCCAGTGTTTCATCAGCCTCATTGCATAAAATGCCTTCCTTATATGTGGCCTGAATCTTCCCTTTCTTAGTTGCGACAGACCCTGCTAAAAAGTTTATGGGTCCTCTTCAGGATGATGCTCTGAGGTCTCCCCAGAGCCTTCTCTTCTCCAGGCTGAACTATCCCAACTCTCAGCCTTTGCTCACAGCAGAGTTGCTCCAGCCCTCTGATACTTTTGGCCTGCTCCAAGAGGTCTGTGGTTCCTGTGCCGAGGGCTCCAGGGCTGGACACTGCTCCATCCATGACAATAAGAAAGGCTAGGAAAAGTCTCCTGCAAACACTGCCTTTTGTGCATTATTAGAAGAGAGTTTACTTCCTGACTTATGGCTAAAACTTGTCTGGGTTTTGATAGAAGAGCATTTCAGAATGAGGGAAATTGTATTTCCTGGGAGAGGAGTGCATGAAAGAACAGGAGAAATAAAGCCTGAAGTTCAGGTCAGCCAAACTCCGTGTTGCTGAAGGGTTGAACTGCCTCGTGTACACCAGGAGAGGGAGTCCAGCAAGGGCAGCCGAAATTAACCTGACTCTCAACACCGTGCAGAGCTAAAAATTCTGCGTTCTGTCTGTTTCAGTACATTTATGGCATGAAACAGGCAGCAAAATGTTTATTTTATATGTTCTGTAGGAGTTTGTTAGTGAGCTCATCGGAAGGGGTTCAGATATTGCCTTCCCCTGGAGTCCCGAGACAGGGGTTATTCCAGAGGCAAACTGTTTGGATGCTGAGGTTTCACAGGCAAAGGGTGTTCTCTGTGTGGATTTGTGGCTTCCCCTGGCACCGTCATCTTTTGTTGTTTTGATCGAGTCACCACTTCCAGAGTGTACATATGGTGTGATTTTCTAAGTGGCAATATCTCAGGCAGGACTAAAGGATCTGTGCCTGGTGTGTTCATAAAGGTTGAAATGTTCTCATTAGAGAGCAGATGACTGTTCAAAACTCCTCATTATTTCCCTTGGCTTGTTTCAGGTGCTTCTGGAGCAGTCCTTGTGCAGCTAATGGCTGTAAGAGTGCTGCTCATAGGAAGTCATCCCCCTCCCCTCCCACCCACTCCAGCTGGGTGTGGCAGCAGTGAGGTACCGGGGTGTCAGTCTCTGCCTTCTCCCTTCCTTCTTTTTGGAGTCAGTTCAGGTAGAAACACAGGGACAAGGATATGCCAGGCACAAAGAAATGAGCATCTTTGCGGGTCTGTCATGCATACTTGTGCAAGGGTATAAAATCACGTCACTAGATTACTGAGGGAGGATTTTATCACCTTATTTTGTGGATCAAAGTACTCTAAAGTTCAGATACTCAACGCATATTTATGACATGCTCTTGGCAACGTCTCGGCGATTGTTCTCTCTGCACATCTTTGGCTTGAGCGAGACAGCACAGCAAGCACAAATCAAGTCACTCTTGAAGTGTTTAGGCAGAGGTTACGTTTGGATGGATGAGGAGAAGTAGGCAGTAATGAGGTTGACGTGGTATTGCAAAGTGCATCAAGGAGACAAAGGAGATATTTTTGCCTGAATGAAAAAGAAAATAAATTAATATGTTTTGGGGTGAGACTTGACTAGTGATTGGTTCCCCTTCCCTTGTCCTTGTCTGTGGCAGGGGCTGCGCTGTGGCTGTTCTGCAGAGAGCAGACCCTGTGCTGATTTCTCTAATTCATGCACGCTGGTCGCCATGAAGTTTCTTTGGCCTTCATGACAATTGCACTGCTCAGAGGCTCGAGAAGGTCCCGTCATACGTGCCTGTGTTATGGTACATGTCACCCTCTCTGCCCTAAGTATTTTGATGTCTCTCTGACAGTGAGTGAATTCTATTCCTAAAGAATGTTCCCTTGTTATTTGCATTGATATACAATAATTTAAAGTTAAGGTTTCCTTTGAAATGGAAATGTTTTTTGTCTTCTCCAGTCTTATTGCATGCATGTTGCTTTCTCCCCTTGTCAAGCGTTAGGGAAGAGGAGGAGATCTGTGTTATTCCTGGTTTTGTACAATACTTCACAATATCTACTTAAGGACAAAGGAGAAAAAAAGACAACCTATTGCTGTCAAGGGCTGTTGCTTATTTTCTGAACACAATGATAGTCATTGTTGTCTATTCATAAATTATAACCAGCATGTAAATAACTGAGGCAAGGTGTTCTGAACAGCTTTGCAGAAAGCCAAGTGTTTGTTTTGTTAGGGCGGTTCTGAAGTCTGCTTTAAGAAATGGAAGTGATGAAAAACTAAAAGAAAGGGTAGATAGAAAGGCAGCGTGGCCTTAGTAAGGTACCTTTGATGTCCATGGTGTCTCTGATTACCCTTGCCACCATGGGAATACAGATGAATTGAGCATGTCATCATTGGGATTCATTAATTCTCTTGGGTCCACTTTGTGTCTTCTAATATTTTCTCCAATAATTCTCAGCCAGGGTATCAACAGACATCGGCTTTGAGTTGTTCATTGGGTCAACTTTACCTTTTAAGTGTATCAAAGGCCAATGAATAATGAATAGGCTGAAGTCAAGAAGTGTCTCAAGGCTTCCTATTTTTCAAACATCTCTCTTCTTCAGCACTCTCCTGTCTGTGTGCGTAATGCTTCCAGCTGACAATGACAGGAATTGAAATACCTCGGACTCTGCTGTTATTATACAGTTCCAACCCTGACTTAAATGGTGCTACGCTGGTTCTTGCTGAGTTAGGCTCTCTTGAAAGAATTAGGGTAGTGTTCTTTTGAATGCCAGATCAATACCAATAACCTGTAGAGCTCTTGAACTCACGCAGGCGATGACAAAATCCGTTTTACTCTTGGTGACTTGTTCTTAGCAATGTGTAGTTCATAAAGAATCTCTGGCCTGAGCATGTAGAATTTTTCCCAGATAGAAACGACTTAATATATTTATAGTAGTTAGGTTTCTCCATGTAGTTCTGGGTATTATAATGCCTACAGAAAGTGATGGCATTGTAAGTTTAGTAGGGGAGAGGTGGTGGTTGTTCCTTTCAAGTCGCTTTAACACAGAGCACTTCCTACAGCCAAGTCACATTTCCACTGCTGACCCAACTGTTATGTCTGGCTGTGTGTCATGTCAATTAAATATGCTGGAGGAAAAAAATTACTGAACAAAAAAATTTAATGGTATTGCCCTGTTGTTCATTAGAAAAGACTTTGGACAATAAAAATTAACTGCAATATTTATGATTGTATCAAAAGAAATCTATTTATTTGAGTGATCTTACTAATATTTCCGTGGTGTTTGTGCAGCTTCCAGGAAGTCTGCAGGCAAATCTTTGGGGCTGAATAGAAGCTGCAGAAGGATTTTTGTAGGGGTCTCTTCACTGTGCACTTACTCCAGCTGCGTGCTACTCTTGCACTTCTGTTTTCAAAGTACAGGGAGTTTTTGCTTTTTGTTCTGGGGTCATTCTGGTTCTTTTGGCACTGGGTAAGAAAAGATCCTGGTGTCATAGTGTGGGGAATAACAAGCATGATATGCTCACAAAAGTAAAAGTTAACTAAGGAATGCATAAACTCCGGAGTTTGACCTCAATGATGTGTGAAATGTCCAGGTTTTGAATGAAAGAACAATCAAGGCTTCAGAGATAAATGGAGTAATGTGTGATATCGTTTCATCAAGTGCAGGTTTTATTTATAATTTAATATCTTGATAAGATAGCTGACTCTTTAAACAAGGGTAATACAATGAAACTAATCTGTCTAAATTTAAGCAAAGTATTTGACATAGTTCCTCAAGGGAAATTATTATTAAGGAATGAGAAAATGGGGATTAATTAAAAAACTGTGAAGTGGATAAAAAGCTTGCTAAAGTAGAAGCTTTGGTGGATTATATTGAAGGGAGAGTTCCCAGACTGAAGAGAAAGTTACTAGTGCTGTTTCTCAAGGTTTGGTCTGGAGAGCAATCCTGTCTAATATTTCAATTAGTGACCTTGTTACAAGAACAAAGTGGGTTGCAATTATAAAATCTGTGTCTGACACAAAGTCAGAAAGTATTACCAGTTTTGGAGGAGGACTGGGTCGTAATTTAGGAAGGTTTAGATAGACTTAGGGGAATAATTCTTTCTGAATTATGATCCAGTCTTCCTCTAATACTGGCAATACTTTCTCATTTTGTCATCCACAAATTTTATATGGCCTTGTAGACTTGACTAATGGAAGTAGAATGAAGTTTAATTGTATAAAGTCAAACACATAGAGACTAATTACAATAACTTTTGCTGTGAGATGGAACCTTATCGTTTAGATTTGGCTGCTCCGTAGGTTGTGATGTGCTGGAGAGAGATGAGACTGTGGATCTGGTTGAATATTCTGTGCTGTGGGTCTAGAGATTGACTTCCATCTAATCCTTTACAGCAATATAGGTGAGAGACTATCAAGAAAAGTAATGGCTAAAAGTCAGTTCCGTGATGGACAAGGGCTGCCTGTAACTTGTCTTTAGGTGGGCTGTCAGTGGAGGTGGTTAGTTCAAAGAGTGCTTTATTCTGAGGGTGCTAATTAGGAAGCACAAATAAGCTGCAGCTCAGTTATGCTGTAACTCAGACTCATAACGACTGTAACACCATGAATTATTTCAACTTTCCTTGCCCAGGCTGACAGTGCTGGGATCTTTTATGATCTACATATCCATTTTGAGCCCTTCGTTACCAGAAAGACACTGAGGTGCTGGGGTGGGTCCAGAGAAGGTCAGTGGAGCTGGGGAAGAGTTTGGAGCACAAGTCTGATGAGGAGCCGCTGGGGTGGTTTAGACTGGAGAAGAGGAGGCTCCGGGGAACCTTATGGCTCTTTATAACTCCCTAAAACGAAGTTTGAGCCAGGTGGAGGTTGGTCTCGTCTCCCAAGTGACAAGCAATAGGAGCAGAGGAAACTGGCTCAGGTTGGTTTGGATTGAATACTGGGAAAAACTTCACTGAAGGGATGGGCCAGGCACTGGAACAGGCTGGGCACTGGAACAGGCTGGGCAGGGCAGTGGGGGAGTCCCCATCCTGGAGGGATTTAAAAGACAGGGAGATGTGGCACTCAGGGACAGGGCTCAGTGGTGGGCTTGGCAGTGCTGGCACCAATTGGACTCGGTGATCTTGGTGTCTTTTCCAGCCTTAATGAGTCTATGATCTCTTGTACTTAATCTGACAGCTTATCGAAGGCTAATCTATTATTAAATCTGTTGATTTGAGAATACTTGAAATGGTGTGGAATGAGTTTTTAAAATGAAGCAAACAATGAATCAGTCACTCATTTTTTGTTTCTCAGGCCACAACATTCACAATACTGCTTAGAATAGTTTAAAACCGTTGCTGTGACGGTTTCTTCTCTGTCAGCTGTATTTTTGTAGGTATCTAAAAGCCAGTTATTTATAATCTTATTAAAAATTCTGTGCTGATGTGGAGTTTTTGTGCTTACAGTAAGGCACAGACATTGACCGATGTGAATTCTGGAAAGGGGTGAGCCTAGAAAAGCTCAGATGGCAGTGAGGTTTGCCAGGAAATGGTCTACCTACCAAGCACCAGCACGTGCTGTTGAATTATTTTGGCAGTGCACAGTCTGTATAAAGGAAACATTGTCTGTATAATCCTCACAAAATTCTCACTGAATTCTAAGTTTACTGCCAAACACTGAAAATCTGTGGCCAAGAGCTCTAAGAAGGCCAGAAAGTCAAACACTGAGGAATTAGAAAATGCCACACCCAAGTAGAATCTGAGCATATATAAGCTGAGGTGTTTCTCAGGTGAAAATGATCAAGTGTCCGTGGTTTTTCAGGTGAACGAGTGCAGACTTGGTATGAGAAATCTTGTCTTGCTGACTTTCGCTGTGCTCCAAATAATGGAACTGCTCAGGATCCCCCAAAGAATTCTTACAAGCAAAAAGACCCAACCTGTAAATTTTCTGGAACATGTTCACAGAAAATGGCAAGACCATGTTTTATTTGACCTTTAAAGGAAAACCTCCCAAAACACAGAGAAAATTTCAGACATGGGAAACTTCCCTCTGCACACTTAACCTTTCAGAACACACTGGAAATTGGGATATCATCATGCAAATGACTAAGTCATCTCCGACAAAGTTATCTCAAACATCTCCACTGGTACAGTACAGGCCATTACCACTGCTGGGAGCGTTGTTCTGGGCGCTACTATAAATGCTAACTGGTTATATAAAGGTTTTTATAAGGTTCTAAATTAGACCATTACCTGAACGTGCATATTAAGGAGTAGGTATTCAATAGGGTATATTGCATTTCTACATCATAAATTTTTATCCATTGCATCTTCATACACAGTATTAACAAATGTAAGGTTTCCCAGAGCCTTTGGAGATATTTAATCAGATTATGGTCTGGTAAATCATTCACACAAGCTATTCCACTGACCTAACGGAGCTGTTTCAATGAGAAACTACCAATGGGGTTAATAATGCAATCACAATATAGCTCATAAATTACAAGGATTTTGATATTTCGGGGGCAATTAATTAAAATGGGAAATGCAAATTTTAATGGTATAACTGGGATTTCACAGAAGTGAAGTGCACTTTGGAATTTTCTTCAGAAGGACAGAGAAAGTGGGGGGTGGTATTGGCACCTTCTAGAATTTCTTAGGAAATAATGGTGGCTTTGGACACTGTGTTAGACAACGGGCGTGAACTTGTGTGGCTCTTAAATACTGGAACAAGATGCAGTGTAAGGTACCCAGGGATATCCCTGCCAGCAGGGGATCTGACCCTGCTGCAGGCTGGGGACTCTGGGGCTTTAGTGACTCCCAAGCTCTCTGAGCAAGCGCCAGGACATTTTTTTCAGCACCTACTCCCAAGAGACAGAAGCAGAAGCACCAAAACTTGTCATCCTACTTTGTGCCAGGCCAGGGAAATTTGTGGGCCTTTTCCCAGTATCCAGCTGTGTCTCAGCACTGAACTTGTTCAGAGTACAGGACTTAAAATGTCAAGTGTCACAATGTCCACACCCAAGAGAAATCAATTGGATTTTAATTTCCGGTTGTGTTTCATGCTTTGAAAGCACATATAGTTTGTGTCTGGAAGTTCTATTACTGTGTTTTTTATTTTCTAACTTACTATTCTGTGTTCCTTTATTTCTTTCTTTCTGTATTGTATTTCTGTGCTCCTCTTTCTATATCTCTCTAGGAGATGAAAATGAAATTACTGGGTTATTGGAGTAATATATCAAAATAGGGGACCATTTAGGAATATATAATAATTTATTTTCTCTGACTCTTATGATCCAGAAGGAATTAAATAATAAAGAATAACAATACAGAGATCTGATCAGAGTTCAGAGCCAAAATAGATTCCACCTACTTAACTTCTGAGTATGGCTAATACAATATAATAAACTGCTCAGGTGAAGAGCCTGCAGTCCCAAGGACTTCTCTTATTTGAGTATTCCTAAAGCTGGAGCGTATTAGAATAAGCAGTAACAAGTGCTGGGGATGAATCTCTCTTCCAGTTCCGAATAGGAAAATAGAGTATTTCCTTTGGCAAACCTAAACTCAAACTCCTGACTGAATATTTCAGGCCTAAGCCTAGCAATGAAACAGTTAACTGGTTTTTTACATATGTAGGATGCAAAGCCTCTGAACATACCTTTCCGTACAGATAATTAGTAGTTGTGGCCATTGTTGCACAGTAGTGAGTACACTCACGTAACCAGGCTTAGGGCCAAAGTGAAGGCTTTGATGTTGGAAATTCTGGGAGAAAACCTTGAAGCATTTGGTTTTTTCCATGTAGCTCTTCTGCACAAGGAAGTGATGATGGTTCATTGTGATCCCAGTAAAAGCAACTCTTGGACTCTGTGAAGTAATATGTGAAAAACTTATATCCCTTCACATCCTGGGGACTTCAGGTTTGAGATCAGATGGGCTTCCAGCCAGGGTGTGGCACACCAGGCCGGTCCCATCTGTGGAAAACCTGCGTGTTCATTTGTTCGTTTGTTGGGGCTCTTTTGAGATCTTTCAGGATTTTGTTAAAAGAAATCAATTCCATTAGTTATTTCCACTGTCAAACAAAAGCAGTGGTCACACAAGAACTTGTTATGGCACTTCTCATCAAGGCAAGGCCCCGGGCAGTGGGATGGTGGTGCTGGGTGGGAGCTGCCCCCCGGCCTCGTTAAACTTGGCTCGTTAAGTTTGTCCTACATCTGAGGTTTTCTGTGCAGCACAACCCAAACCTGAAGGTTGAGCTGTACCTGCAACTCAGCACAGCCTCTGCCTCCTTGGGTTGGGCTGTTAAGTGGGTCACTAACTCCTCCATTTACAGTGGCCTTCTGGTTACCGTCACTGCAGTGATTAATTTTGATTTTCAGTGCCTACCTCCCTACCCAGAGGGACCAATCCAGTGACTTCAGACTTAAAAAAGTGAGAGCCTTTAATGGAAATTAGGATTAGGTATCTGCTGTCTTACTGGACAGTGACTTAAATGGCATTTTCAAATTTATGTCAGGTGGAACGTGTTCTATTGGGAATTGCTGAAGTGTCCTCTAAATTTCAGAACTCTTAAGAATCACTGTTCTTCAGATATTTATGTACCCTTCCCTTCTAGGGAAAGGCAGAGTTAGCCAAGGAAAAGCAAGTTACCTGATTCCAGAATGGCTGGTAGTTACTAGTTCCTTTAGGAAAGAACAGAGTGTGGATCTCGTTGCTGACATATGGATGTATTTTATGGAAAAAGACTGCAATTGATCTGATACATCTCGTGCTGTCGCTGTGATTCAGTGACAACAACAGCCCCATGACATCTGCCCTGGTAGGACTGCTGTGGAAGGCACGAGCAGCGTCGCCTCCGCTGGGCACGGGTGAGACTCTGGCTGATGGATCTGGAGCAGTTTCATTCCCATAGCACCTAACAGGAACAAGTTTCGTGGGTCTAATTTTAATTAGGCTTCTTAACTGGGGTTAATCAAGCTGGTTAATCAGATACGTGTTGAGGTAGAGGAGACCCACGCAGTCTAATTAGCAGAGGCAAATAATGGTGCAGTGGGGAGGGGCCCCACAGCGTCCCAGGTTCTGGCAGCAGCTGTTGTTTTGGAAGGCGGGAATGGGATTGGTGGACTGTGACTGGTATACAATTTTGCATGATTAAATATTGATTGTTTCAAGCCAGTTGAACTATTTGTTTTAAATGGACCGTTTTGCAGTCTATTTAGGGCTTCACCTTACGAACGATGCATTACTTTTTCAAATCCTTCTCCCCTTCAGTTGTGAATGTTGAGGTACTTGCAGCTCAAATAGTTTGAAATATTTGCTGGAGACACTGCGAGCTTGCACATTCACGTTGTATTGTATATCCTCACAAGATGGCTTTAAAATAAAAATGTTCTGTATTTCTGCATTGCAATCCAGAGAAAGGTGTCCTTGTTTGTGTAACTGACAGAATATTTTAGGATTAATACCGATAATCCCAAAACTTCTGTGCAAGAATAGAGAAATAGTTTGTTTCATGAACTTTGGAAAACCTAAAAACGTTTTCATTAAACTTAGGGGCAGAAAAAGGTGTATTTATGTTCCATCTTATATGTATCTCACATGTAATAAAGCTTGTACTTATTCCCCTAAGTGTGCTGAGGATGATGCCCATTATCTGAGAGCTGTCAAAATCATAGGACTGGCAACTTCTAAACGTTCTATAAAACAAATTTCTCTGACATTTTACCCCCTAGTTATTAATCCAAAATAAAAGCTTTATGCTGTCTAACTGTGATTCACCAAAATCCAGTTGTAAAAACACTGGGGGGAAAGTGCTGTGTGAACCAGAGGAGGAGAAAGAGGTTTCCCTGGAGCAATGTATAAAACCTGAAACTAGTTTCTGTGTATAGAACTACAGGATCACGTGTGCCTGAGAACTAGAGTTGGATAAGGTTGTTCCCATTACTGCTGTTGTAGCTCCTTCCAACTGAGCGTATTTTTCAGGAGGGGATGGGGAAGTGCTCCGGGGCTCTAATGGACACATGAGCAGCTTTGTACTTTGGGAACAGCAGTTCATAATTGGATGGTTTCACACTTAGAATTGCTTTGGTGTAACCTGAAATTAGGTGACATTTGTGTTTGTCACTTAGGAGCCGACATAGCTGTCGCTGTTTGATTGGGGTAACAGGAACGACATCCCCCCTACAAAGAGCAGGGCACGTGTGGTGGGGTTTCCACATCTGTGCTCTGTTTGCTCAGCTTCAGTGTTACTGGTCTCAGTTTTCTGAGGGGAGGTCCTAACGTTAAAAAGGGAATTATTTCTTGTCACTAGAAATGAGAAAACTTTACTGAGTCTGAGTTTACAAATGTATAGCTCAATATAGGCATAAAGCTGCAAAGGTATTTGGCCTGTGAGTTTTATATTTTAGTATTACTTAGACTAACGGTGGGAGATGTCATCGTACAAAAATGCTGCCAAATTGGCTGTCCATCATGAAGGTAGCAGGAAAAACAAGAATTTAGGAGTTCTGGGCTCTAGTTCTGTGTCTTCTATGGACTCAGTATGGTACTGGGCAGTCGCCTCACTTGGAGTATCTCTGTAGAATGAGCAATACTGTGCATGTCTGGGAAGGACTCGGAGACGTATGTGCTTTAAAAGTACAAGCATGTTTCTAGACAAATTAAAAGGCATTGGCATAGTGATGTAGGTTTTGTTTTCTTATTGAATAAAATAAAATCACAGCTCAATGTACCCATGAGGAATTCTTCAGCAGGTTAAGAACACACATCTGAACTCCGCTTTGTTAATTTGCACCCCACAGTAACTGGCAGAGTAAGCCCAGAGCTCTGGGTGGTGCAGTTCTGGAGGAGAGCACGGGGCACCCGGTGAGTTTCTTTATCTCAGCACCGAAGAGCTGCAGTAAAATACAAAAGGTGTTGTTTCCGTGGCTGTTAAATGTCTGCCTTTGTGACTGTGGCTGTGATAAGGACACTGGGCTGCTTTGGACTGTGGTTTGCCCAAACTCTGCTCACTCTTGACCATGGAATAGTAACCAAGAGCAGCTGTTGGTCACTGCACCCAACCCTTTGGATTGGGAACCAATATTTTACTGACAGCACATCATGCCTTTTCTATATCTGATGCTGGTGCTACTGAACACTCTATTATGACACTTTTTAAAGATATGACTTCAAATACACTGATCAGACTTCTTGTGAAGTATTAAGGTGTTTTTAAGGCTGTTGTGAAAAGATCCTGGATAGACTGGGAGCTTCATTTCATGTATGACACCTGAAAATCCAAACAGTCAAGCTATTGTACAAAACAGATCTGCTCCATAAGAACTAAACGTTTGCAAATATGTCTCTCCCTTAAGAGCTGAAAGCCTTTAACTTCATCTTTTAGCCAGCAAGAACTTGAAAGCTTGCACCATCTAATGGAAAACATCTTCCAGCACTAATAACATAATAAGAACAAATTGGGCAATGATCACACATAAAGCAGGATAGATGGCACCCTGGGAATACGGCCCGTAACAGATTGTTAAAGGTGAAGCTGTTTACTGATTTCCAAGGAAATGCTGCTTCGGCAGTGACAGCTGCAGCCTCTGCAGGGGATACTGCTGCCTTCACACTCCAGTGCTGGCTTTGGGCGAGTTAGAAGAGGATTAGGCAGAAAGAGAATAATCCCTAAACAGACAAGAATATGCCTTTTAAATGGCAGGCAAGGCTGAGCACTGTTAGAGATGGGACAGCACTAGGTTCAGCTCCTCTCTGTTTGCTGCTAGCTTTTTCCTTTTAAATACAGTCACAAGTGTATTCTCTTATTTAAAATGGTCTTTGGAATATTGTTACAGGCGTTTGCCTGTATTTTTCCCTCTCATTTATCAAAATTTTGCAAAGCTGCAGCCACAGGTATGCTGTAAACATTGCAGTCAGTTTGGAAGGTAGTCCTGGTGTAATTTTTTCTCTCAACAATATTTCACCTGTACTTCAAAAGTGTAGCTAAACTGGCTAAAAGGAAATTGAAAGGAAGCATTTTTTCCCTGACACATTAAATTTTATTGATGGTTATATTCCAGGTGAGGTGAACCTAAGATGGAGAATTGAATAAAAACCCTGAGATGACCTGCTTTATTTCCAAAACTACTCGATTTAAAATGAGCAAGTAACTACCAAAGTGCTATTGCCTGCAACATTAAATCTCCCAGTTTATCCTCACAGGCTATTTCTTCTCTTCTTGTCTTGTTTAATAGTTAGCATGAGGTTTTAGTGGTCTTTTAAAAAACATATATTTGAGTTGCTGTGATGGGAAATGGGCTGTTCCTGCTGCTAAGGTATGCCATGTACGTTTGGGCACACTGATTATATATGTCCTGCTCTAGTGTCCGTAGATACCTGCCTGGAAAAGTCTGCCTCCAATCACTTGATAAATGATGCAAACTAGTTGATGTCCACCTCGTGGCCTTTACAGCTGAAGTCTGCTTTACTGGGAGAGGCTGCTTTTTCCTTTGAAATAGGGAAGACATTGCATGTTTAGGGCAACGGAAGGGAGGCAAAGCATGGAAGACAGGAAAGGGACAGACTGGGGCAAAGCCCAGAGGTTGGAACCATCTCATTGAGAAGTTTAGCTCAGGCATGTCTTGACCCCAATGCAAAGCAAGAGTAAACCCCTGCTGGCACTGGTGTGCACGAGATGGGCTCTGGAGCTGCGTGGTGAGGCCACAGCCATAGTTGTGCTCAGCTTTCCGTTCAGCCTGGGCTCCTCTCCACCTTGGGCTGGACTAGGTGAGCACTGAGCAGCACACTGAGGGTATCCTGCCCTGAGAACCAGCACTTGGCTGCTCTGAGCTCACCTTCCACCCAAGTCCCTGTGAATGGCTGTTCTGGGGCTGGCTCTGGCTCTCCAGAGAGGTCTTGCCCATAGGAAATTCAAGGCTCAGAGGTTTAGGGGAGGGAGGGTTTATCTGGGTCTCCTCTGTTTGGCTCTGCTCTTGAAGGTGAAATGAATGGAAAAGTCGTTTGTTGTGATTTGTGAAACAGGAGCAGCTATTAGGAAAAGCCTTTGTTATGCCAAACAGTGAAATTAACTGGGCAAATTGACCAGCAGGAGGAACCAAATATTTGTAACAAAAAGGCCAGCTAAGGCAGCAAATACATTGCCCCATATTAGCCTGTGTCAGTAAATAGAGCAACAATGTACCTGGATCTCTTGAGTGGGTTTGGTGTAGTAAACACATGAATTGCCCAGTCTGTTGGTTTGGTTTAGTTTGGTAAGGAGCTGCATCCTCTTTGTGTAAACTGAGAATTCATATCCTTGTCATGTGCTGATAAATCTAGTGAAAGGTTATATTTGAAGCTTTCATATTTTACTTCATTTGATGCCCTTTGATGAGGTGAAAAGATAGCCACTGTTATTACAGTGCTAACATTTTGCATTTCCATTATTATAACATCTCCTTTCAGTATTTATGGGTTTGAAGTTTTGAGGTTTTGTAAGTTGGACATAAGAGTTTGTCCTCACTGAAATTTGGCAAAGAAATTCTTCAGCCTTGAATGATTTGAAACTCATGTACATGGAAAAAACAACAACGAAAACCAAATCCAAAACACCTCACAGCTCCAGATTTTCTTTTAATTAAAAAAAGAAGGCACCATATGGAGAAATTTCTGGTTCCATTTCCCTGTGGCTTAAAAAGGACAGGACAAAGTGGTTAATAAAGGCCCATGTCTAGTGGCCTCAGGAATCTGTCAGCTGTCTCAGTGATGAATCCTCCTGGAGTGGCTGTGTACAGATTCATAGGGTATAACATGGGCATAAATCTAAACATCAGGGAGTTTCCATTGCCAGCTAATTTGGTGCTCTTCATGAACTCTGATCTCATTCTTTTTTAGTAATTGCATCTCCTCCAAAGTAGACCTAAATCTTGGCTGTAGGAAAATTCAACACGATCGATATTCTGTTGGTCTTCCTGCCAGCAAGATTTAAGTTCAGGTTGCAGTAGGATCTAATCTCAGTCTTTTAAGTGTCAACCCAACTCTATGCACAAGTTTCTGCCTGCCCTGCACCCAGTCTGTTTAACTGCATTAATTCCACGTAGCTCCCTGGATATGAGCAAATCCTGGCACAGTGTAATAAGGAAAACTGGTGTCCCTCCCACCCTTCTCCCAGGGCCCCCCCAATACCCAGAATTACAGCGTAGGTAAGATGACTATGCTTGTTCTGTGCCTGCTGTATAAAACTACTGCAAACCTGTATTCCATGGTCACTAAGCCCCTGAAGTCTGAGACGTGGTCAGTATTAAAGGAACGATGGTCAATATTAGAGGAATAACTGGAAATTCTTTTTCTTCTGTGTACCAAGCTCTGGCTAATTTTTTTGGTTGCCGGAATAAATGAGGTGGGTGTTCAGTGTGGAATTTTTCACTTTTAAACAAATGTAGTAGGATTTTGAACGGATTTAAGAGTACTATGATCAGTAACATGTACAATTACTCAAGCCCCAGTGATCTCGAGCTGAAGTCAGGAGTGGGATTTTTAACCTAGAGAAGGACAGCTGTTTCAAGGAGGAAGAGTTTGTCTCCTCCTGAAGTATTTGGTGCTTCTGACTGGTAAGGGCAAACATTTAGACTTGCCAAAATAATGGCCTAATCCAGGATGGATACTTCAAGCTGCCAGCCTGGCTGTGAGTGCTTCAAGCAGCCTGGCTGGGTGCCACAGTTTGAGGCTCTCCATTCTCCTGTGTCATCTGGCTCTCCTGGATCTGGCATTGTGTTGCTTTGTTTTTATTGCAAAGCAACAGAACAGAATTACATTTTTAGCAATTGATGATGTGGGAAAAATCCCCAGCTCAGCTGGAGCGAGAGTGTTTTGGAGAAGTGTTCCTTCACACACGCAGGCACAGAGGCTCATCATTTTATAGCCAGGGAACCGAAACAGACTTTGTTGACTCCACTGGCCAAGAGTCCCCATAGTTCTGGTTTCAAGTTGCACGTCTTGCCATTTCCAGCCCACGCTTTGGTTTCCCAGCAAGGTGGGATGACTTGCTTGCTGTCAGTAGGAAGGCTGCCAGAGCCAAGCATAGACCCCAAGGACCTGATTAAAGCCAGTTTTCACCTTGGTGAAAAGTCGATGCAAGGAGTGCAGCTGAAGAGAACAGCCTCCCTCTGCTCCATCGGAGTGCTGGCTCCTCACATCACCTTCTCTGTGCTGTTTTCTGTCAGCTCTCCATACAGACTTTGATATCTCTGGACTTCCTTGCATGTGTTCTTTTAATGAGGCATTCCTACAGAATTCCTTACAATAAATAAATGTGACATGTTATGGCAGTGCATAAAATGCTGTTGTTACAGATGCAAGCTGAAGTGCCCAGCTGCGGTCTTGGCCCTGAGAAGATATATTCTTTAGAAATGTGATGTGTATGTAGATTACCTTTCATTTCTCCCTTCCCATAATCTGCCATGTTTTCCCAGCAGCTGGTAAATCCTTCCTGGTTATCCCTTATCTCATAACCTCACAGAAGCAAAGAACAAGCAGCTGCTCAGTCCAGCCAAACTTATAAATTAACAACACAGTGTTCTCTTAACCATCGTGGCCTCTTTTGAATTTGGTAATAGCCAATTTTTATCAAAATCTTACCCAGGTAGCTTTAGGAAATTTAAGTTTTCTTGTGTGATTTTATCCCTCTATCACCATCTCCTTTTGTTTTCTTTCACAGATTAATTGTAGGCAATTATTTCCTAGTTCTTTCTGGTCCCCAGAGTTTGGTTTGGTGACTGGTCATTCCACTCAGACTCTGGTGTGGAATGAGGGAGTTGCACGGAGCAGAGGGCTCCGAGTTGCTGCTGAACACAGAGAGCTCTTAGTACACCCCAAGTAAGAATAGTTGCCCTCTTCTTTCTAATCAATAGCTGGGCTGAAGAAGTAGGTGCTAATAAAGCCTATTAGGTTTCTAATTGTTATTTATTGTGTTCAGATTGTGAGCTGCAGGAAAGTTCCTGCCCTTCAGAATTTGCAATTAAAATAGCTTAGAAGTGGGGACAGTTGGATACTGCAGCAATCTGTGAGAGCGTAACCTTTCCCATCGTTGAAATGATTAATTTATTTTGTTGCATGCTAGGAAAATAACACTTAGGGGTTTTGTTTCCATCAGTTAATCTTGCTCTGCAAAGGTAAATATAGTTTTGCAGGGCCTTGGGGAAAGACTGGCTCTGCCAGTGTTACTTGGTTGAAGAGCTTAGGAAAGAATAGTCCTCCAGTCTCCCCTGTACCATCCCAGTGCTCGGGGCCACACTTGTGGTTGGTGGGTGCAGAGTGGCAGAGAAAAGAAGATGATGCACCAGAAATGCCCATTCAAGGGACACTCTTAGCACTTAGTGATTCTGTGACAAGGGACAAGCTGGATGGCTCTCTGTGCTGCAATGGATGGCGGGGTGAGTGGACCTTCCTGCCCCAAGCTCCCTTTGCTATTCGGTGTTCCTCATCCTTGTCATTATTCAGTGCCTGGCAAATGGACTCGCTGACTTCTGGACTGACCTACTAGGCTTTATGTTTTATTGATGTCCTATGTTTTTCATGAATTCAGAATTCTCCGTTCACTTTAATTAGTTGAACCTGAGTTCACAAACTCAGAGACCTTTTAAAGCTTTTGGCAAGCTGCAGGGAAGTGTCACAGCAAAAGTCTCTGAAGTGCACGGTGTAATCCGTGTTGAAAACTCAGGCAAGTTTTATAGATACCTTTTGAAATCTTGAATATTGAGAGGAAAAAGTACCCGAGGAAAAAAAAAAATTACACCTACTTCTCTGCTGAGCATCCCAAAATAAATTTGGGATGAGCTTTCCTGGGTACTTATACTGGCAGCTGTCCTTGATTAAAATCAGAATGAGAAGATTTTGAGTACCAAAAATCTCTCCCTAGGTGAGAAGCTTTTTGGTGTCTTCTCCAAAATTGTTATCAGTGCAGAGTGAAAGGCTGATGCTGGTAACACACAGGAAATCTGTTGTTCAAGTTGCAGCTGGTGCCCCAAGTAGAATATATTCAAGCTTCTGATCTTGAAGTGGTGGTGCTTAGCAGAAGCTATTCCAGGGTTGGTACCCGAATTTCAGGTCTGACTCCAGACTCCCATTTTCCACTCTGCGTGACTGCACCCGTCTCCTTCCCTGGTGAGCACGACATCTCTCGCCTCTCTTGCTGTCCTGAAAACTACTTGGTTCTCATTGCTCAACTCAGTTGGTGTCTCGTTCAGATCTTAATGATACAAAATGGGCATAATGAGAAGAAGCAGCTGATTGCACGTAGTTTCAAGTACAGTAGGATGAACCGTGCGAGGGGGAATCCCCACCTGGGGCAGAACCTCTTCCAGCCCTGTGAGAAGGTGATGGCCACACTGAAGATGTTGACTTGTATTATCGTACACCCTGAAATTCATTAATGCACATTGGCACTGAAAGTCCAGCTTAAAAATTAGCAGCAGACAGTTTAGCTCATCCTTCCCGCATGAGAAAGTAACGATTCTCATTGAAGGCGCAATAAATAGAGGAGGCACTTCTTAAAAGGTGGCGTCGGTGTGATGGGAGCAGGAAGAATCCTAGAACCTCTGGGTCACGCTGTATCCCTGCTACTCTGCTCTCCGCCTGTTTCCACAGCAACAGGTGTCAGTCCACTGAAGATGGAGTAAATGAGGGTGTGGAAACAATTATTGTTTTAAATTCTCTTGCTTTGCTTTTGCAGCCTGACAACTGCTCCTGTGGCGACAGCAGCAGGTACAGACAGAGCAGTTCTCGTGTCAGGTTCACATCCAGCTAAAGATCTCATTTGGTTAAGAGCACCTCCAGGCTTGTGGATCTGAAAAATGGGAAGTGGTTTTAACTGTTTATTAGACAGAAAAACATGAATATGCCTGCCTCTAGAATAACACAGAAGGGGAATGTTAAGGTAAAAAGGGGTATTTTCATACTCCGAGAAACCCTCACATTCCCGGGGGGAGAGAGCAGAGCTGGTCTTCACCACATCTTACAGCATTTTATCACCATGTGTTCAGGTCTTGCAAAACTAATTCTTGATTTCAAATCCACTCGCTTTTGAAATTTCAAAGATAAGACCTTAATGCCAGTTTTATTCTGGATTCCTGTTATATCTTCCTGAGTCTGTAGGGAGTGGGAGAAGGAGGAGAAAAGGTTTACAAAATATAGGAGGTGTGCATAGAAGACATAACAAGGGGAATCTGTCACAGCATCCAGCTCCAAATTTGAAGGAAATAAATGCTGGCAACACTTTCAAGTGTCTGGCAAAGGAGTTTGCAGTATTTGCTTATATTTATAGCTATTTCTGCAAAAATGGGTTCCAATTATAAGTCCAAACTCCAAGTTTGCCTTAGCCATGGACTGAGACCTCTTTTGCTTGTCTTTTGTTTCTAATGTAATCCTTGTTCATGTCCTCGTTTGCCTCTCAGGACCTGGGCTGTGTAAGTAAACCCAAGAGGCATCATGTTGAGTTTAGTCTTTAGATGTCTGCAGAGATCTTGAGCTGACCAGGAGCTGCAGTGGAGGGGTTTTATAGGAAGTAGACACAAGCCCAAAACTCTATACAGGGGTGTGAAGGCCACATAGTGTCTTGTCAATACTGTAATTTTAGAAGGGTGATAGTTAAATTGTGCACAAATGGTTGTTGAGGTTGAGAAGTTGTGTCAACATTTTGAAAAGTGAGGTTCTGTTAAAAAAATTACATGAGCTTTCTTTTCACTGCTTCTGGATTTTGAAGTGTGACTCAGGAGTTCATTTTATGTTCTATGGCAAACCAATTAGATTCCAGACTCATTAGGGGCAGTATCTACTTGCCGGATATTTTATTCTTATTCAAATCCTCTCTAAAATCTGCATCTGTCAGAAAGCTTTAGAAGAGGCAAACTAATTAAAAAGTTACAGTGAAATAATTTTGCTTGCCAAACAGCCTATGATTTTACAGAGGCAGGAAAGTCTTGTCAGTGAGACACTTCAGCATTTTAAGTTCAACTGTCTGTCATCTCAGCTTTGAGTTCTTCAGTACAGAGTTCCCAAGTCTCATGAGCCTTGTGAGATACCTGAGGCATTTGTGGGCAAGATAGGATCAGTAGTGCTAATTAATAAAAATTTCAGTAGGCATTTCAAATGTGAATTTCTCTTTATTAATGTTAATTAATGTCAGTCATGCTATATGTAGATTCTCTACAAATTTTGATACTAATTTACTATATAAAGATCAGTGTTTCTATTTTTCTCTCTGTCTCAGATGGCTCTCAATCTGCTATTCTACATGTGAATCTTTTCTTTGCTCTCCCTTTTCTCTGCCATTTCTTTGATCTTTGCTCTATTTTGCAATTTAGAAAGTTCTCATTCCCCTAGATAATGTGCAGTGTTACCCTTTTCCTCAGGAGATGTGTAGAATCCCTTTACAGGCAGCAAGAATCTGGCAGCTCTGTAGAAATGCCAAACATCAGGTTTCACTCAGCTTTGTACCCCTGATATCTCATGTTCACGCTGCAGCAACATCTGTGCAAATTGTGAAGTTAAAATGCAAAAGTCAAGCCAAATAACTGCTGTGGTGGGAACACTTCCCATCCAGAGCCAGCCTTGGCTCGGTAGAGCCGCTCTTCGGGTTGTCCTGATATCCTAGAAACAAACACAAAGGTATCTGTGGAAATAAGTGAGTTTGTTGGAAAAATGTGAGAATTAAGCCTTGGTGTGTTAGTAGTGGGCAGGCGGGTCAGCATCAGGAGAACCTGCAGCCGGTGGGACAAGGGGAGTCAGCAGACCTGCAATCCCAGTATCTCCCCAGCCTGAGCTGGGAGTGACTCTGGTTACTGGGCTCTCTGGCAGAATTTCAGCGTAGAGACTCAGGGGGTGCCTTCGGTTATTCTCGAGACCTGAACGTAAAAGTTCTCTCAAGTACCCTGAAAATTCTTACCTAGTTGTGCACTGAGAGGAACGTGGGGATGCAGCCCATTATTTTTACTTCCTTCTTCCAGCAGCCCTGATGGAATTTCTTACAGCACAGACTTGAGCCTCCCCTACACAAGACTCTGGAAAATGCACACTAATCTGCTCCTGGGGCTTAGGGTGTCCTTTAAATCATGTAACTCAGCTTATTGGTCTTTGCACTGTAAACTTAATATATGAGGGAACAAATACTCGAGAGATTCCTTCACGGGTGACACCAGCCTGTGCTTCGGGAGGTGTTGGCTTGTTCCTCACAGCATTCTGAAATGAGACATTTCAGTAATTTTATCATCTGTTTTATATGTTTAACAAAATTGAAGCCTGAGATTATTTCTATAATCATATGGACAGTTGGTTTCTCAAGTGATTGACCAGAAAGAAGTGTGGAGATCTCTGTGGGCTGCTTGGCTTCAAGGGGCCTTCGAGCTGGGTTTTGCTGGTATTAAGTATTCAGTCCATATATTGATAGTACCAGTTGTTCTGTAGCCCTTTGAAGAAGGATATTATGAAGGATGGACACTTTTCTATCTCTCATTTTAGACATCTGATATTAGAAAAGGGTTATTTATAAGGCAGATTTCAGTGTGATTGATACAGCTAAGTATTTGGTTTCATTCTTTTTGGGTTGGTTATTTTTGTGGGTTTTTTTAATGTTTGGTGTGCCATAGTTTCTTTCAGCCAGTAAACCTGTTGGGAGTGGAGAGGACAGAAGCATGTAAAAATGAAAGCAAATTGTAGATAAAAAGCCCATTGGACTTGACTTTCCTAACTATTCAGACTTGATGTTAACTACCTGTTGCACAAGGGCTTCAGGCAGACAATACCTTGTTTTTACAAATGGATATTATAAAGAGTAGGATATTATAAAGAGTAGGATATTTCTGTAATGGCAGTACTGTGAGGGAATGAATATTCCACTTAAAACTCCTGTAATACCCCCCTTATGTTTGTTGTGAATTTGTTGCTATGCTATATACTCTTATTCCTCTTTGCACTGCTTTATTCACTCTTTGCTTTAGTAATCTTAAACTTGATGAAGGCATCTTTTGCTAAAAGTAAAGAAAAAGAATAAAAAACCCTTTAGGGTTCTAAATTATAACAGTAATGGCTTCTAGAACAAACACTGTGCAGATGATGAAAGGAACTGATTAATATCTCTGAATATTTGAAGTGAGGACTGATAGCCAAGAACTGACAAAGAGCGATTTAAAAATGAAAATGAAGCCATAATATATTCCAAGGGGTGAAATGGATATTACTTGGCAGGGTAGAGGGAGAGCTGATGTATTAATTTTGACTTCCCAAATTAAAAAATAAGACTTGGGAGCCAATTATCACCCAATTGCTCCAGGCTGGGTTTCCAGCATGATACACAAAAATGGCAATTATACAACGTTATACTCTTAGAAAAACAGCACTAATCAAAGACCACTTGTGCAATTGCCTGCAAGCTCTGACTGGATCCCAAGCCCAGCATCCACTGGGGAGGAGGAGCGAGGAGAGATTTATGCCTCGTGTTAGCACAATCAGAGATATGGGGAAACAGAGACTTAGCTCCCAACCCAACACTTAATATCATGGCTTACAAAGGGTGGTGTGTTAGCTGCATGTTGGGTATAAAAAGATCTGGAATGTTCCTTATGGAACTGGAATGACATGTCCAGTAAGGCCCCTGGGGGGAAAGAAAGGTGAGGGAATGAAAGGCCACACCTGGTAACCTTCCTGAGGAGTGTGATCTCACTGAGAAATACTTGGGTGTTCTTTGGGTCCACGGTTTGATACACCTTTTTCAAGCCACTGCCAGATTTCCCCTGGAAGCCTCGTGGATTTTCTACCCCGTTGGCTGGGAGGTTTCTCAGGAGGCAGAGCTTCTGTGAGCTGCTCTTGCACTTGTGTCTTGCCATGGAAATGATTCCAGAGCCGGTCGCTCCTCCCTGCTGGGCGGCTGGCAGGAGGTGCTGCTGCTCCATACCGCTTCTCCAAGGTCCTGAGGGGCTCCCTGCATTCGTACAATGCTTTACCCCTGCAGAACCTGCCGTGTCAAATCAGGGCTCACGAAACACCGTTTGGGTTTTTCTACTGAGGCACGTAGTGTTTGTAGCACCGAGGAATTACCCCACGCCGTTACAGTGTTAAGAGAAGTTCTATTGTTAATCTGCTGTTACCATCACAATTCATATCAATCTGCTTCTTTCCCCACTTTCCTCCTTGTTCCCAAGACATGTATACCCCATCCCTGGCAGTGGCCAAGGTTGGATGAGGCCAGGGGCACCCTGGGCGAGTGAAAGGTGTCCCTGCCTGTGGCAGGGTGGTGGAACGAGATGATCTTTAAGGTCCCTTCCTCCCCAGACCATTCCATGATAGAGCAGGCAATATCTATGGAAAATTCTCCATGAAGCTTGCTAAATGACTCTCTGCTCCTGATCCTGGTAAAATTACTGCACACACCAGTAACTTTATCATCTGCATGCATATTCTGTAGAGCTGTGATAAAGAGCACACTTGTGGAGCCAGGAGAGAAGGGTTTGATTTGTTTCATTGAGGACAGTAGGTTGGGCTGGTTTTACCAGGCCTTTCTAAATCAGTTAAACTTTGGAAAATGGACTTGTTTTCTTCTGGCTGGTCCAGAATATCCAATTAACATTTCAGTGACTTAAGTGCATCTTGTAATAATCCATCTTCTAGAGCTACCTTAATTGCTCATAGAAAAATGAGTTTGTGCCATAAAAAATGTATTTTTGGGCTGGAAGAAGATGAGGCTGGCAGTTCAGAATGCTGAACAGATGGCAGTGCAGAGTGCTGGACTGCAAATTCAGCTGTGCTTTTGGGGTGCCTGCAGATTAGGCCCCCCCTTTGGAATGCTGCAGAGCCAGAAAGGAGCCATTCAGGGCCCTTTGAGAAGAGCTGGTGGCGTGTCCTGTGTTGAACCACAAAAGCAGCAGTTGTTATTTTCATTTTCACATAATAATTGTGCCACATAAACTGTTGGATCTGCTTTCTAGCTGTGAGTGCAGGTAATCAGATGCTACCTGGCAGCTGTGCTTCTGGGGGAAGTTGTAAATATCTCAATAAAGCATTTTCATTCTTTGCAGAAGTAGTGTTTGTTGAAAAATGCTAAAATATATTAAGGTTTCGTGTTCTCAGACTGGAAGCACACTCTTGTATTTCATTAATTATATACAAATGTGTTCTCCTGATGCAACATGGTAGTTTATGATAGTTTGGGCTTTGTGTAATTACTGTAAGTGTTCAGTACTTGGGGATATGTAAACCCACTAGTGTATAATAAAAATTAACATCTGTAGCTGTGCTCTTCACACACAGCTGAGGCTTAGATGTGATTCTCCCACCAGTGATCCCTTCAAATTGCAGCTTCCTCAGCAGGGCAGAGAAGGAGTTTGTGAACATTATAGTACATTCTAAGCACTAATATAATTAGGTTATTTCATGCAACCCCTCAGCAAGGGTGGAACAAGTCCATGTCAAAAACCTTTCAGGAGAATTTTATCATTCCATCCTGTTCCTACAATGAAAAGAGCATCCAGATCAATGGCATTTGTGGATCAGAACCACAGTATTTGAAAGAAAAGGGGTTCTGCTTAGCTTAAACCCAGCCCTGTATCCTCTGTACCCACAAAATCTGACAAGTGGGGCAAAGCAGAAATGTAATATACTTTTGAGAGCAGTCTCTGTTCAAAGACAGAGACTTGTCTTGCCTTACCTCTAAGTCACACGCAAGGAGCAGTTCATTAATAAGAAATGATGTACATTCTCTGCTACCTCTAAGGAGTGTTATGATATCTATGCCCATATAGAATGTATAACACTATTTTTAAAAACTAGGAAGTCACAAACTCAGAGCTGGAGTTCCGTGAGCAAGTGTAGCAACACACTCTCTTCTCTTTCTACAGTTGTGTGAAATACTTTGTATTTAAGGATAATTGCCTGCAGGAACAGGTATTTCCTGGCAATTGGTGGCTGGCTGGAGGAGCTGATGCTCTTGGCATTGCCTGAGGTAAATGATAGGGATTGTCTGATCTGGAAGTAGTTATTGCCATTATGAAGAAAAGTAAAAATAGAGTTATTACATGACCATAGTCACCATAGGTGTGGATTTCTGTATGTGTTTGGATTTTTTGCTAGTAATTAAAGAGCATAAGCACTATGAGAAGTCAGGTGGTCTTTTCTGAGTCTATTAAATTTATAATTCTATTTCTGCAGAAGTTTTATACCCTTAGGTATAACAGTAGTAAATAGAAGAGCAGCTACATAAGATTGCATCTCCCTCCTCGATTACTTGCTGTTGATTTGGTCTCACTTTCCCCAGTTCAGGCACTTTGTTTTGTGTAGTTTCCTCCTTTCAGCACCAACCAACCAGAGTGGCTGAGGGAACTTCCCAGCCCAGAATCTGTGTCACCACTGGTGCTGACACCAGCAGAGTTATCGGGATTGCAGGGGAGGAACCTCAACAGCCAGAGCAGGGGAGGTGTGGGTTCTGAACCACTGGGGTAGCTGGGGAGAGGATTAAAGCCAGAAAGCAGGCCTGGAACTGGTGTGAAGCACCATAAAATGTTGAGAGTCTCAGCTCTAGGAAGAATTGAAAGGAAGCTCCTGGCTCTGATCACTGATGTGGTTTAGAACAATAAAAAGGTGTGGTGGAATTTCAGTCCTGAATTTCACCTGAACCAAAACCTGGTGGAACAGAGGGAGTCGTTCAGTTTGCTTCCTTTGACTTGGGGGACAATCTTGCTGAAAACCAGGAAAACAGCAGTGGTGATGGCAATAGCTTCGTGTTTGTGTTTTGTGGCAGAGTCATTCCGTAAGGTGCTCTGGGTGCTGTTGTCCCCAGTGGGAAAAGCCCTGAAAATGGATGTCCAAACAAGAGAGAGACTAGAAAGGAAGAGGCAGAGAAATAATTTGATTTGCCACAGACTGTAGAGCAATACAGAAACACAACTGAGAGTTCTGATCAAGTCATCTCATTAGCTGCATTCATGTCTTTTCCACTGATGGCAGAATCCTTACAGTTTTGGGAACTTGCATATTTTCGGGGGGGAGGAAAAGGGATTTAAAAACAAATTAGTTTACTCATTAAAACAGATAGAAAGGTTAAAAGAGAGCTATGGTAACCTGAAGAATCAAATAAATAGAAAAAGACCTTAAAAATAATACAGATGTGCCTCCTGCATCTCTGTGTGCATTCAGCATCAGTCATAAGGTGAAGCATCATATACATATGCAAAATATTTATCCTGAGGCTTTTTCTTTGAAGAACAATGGTACATGTTCAGCACTCGGGGTTCTTTCTTTTAACTGAAGGAACAACCTGGTGCCTTGGGTTGCATGTGCCTGTCATCTGGATTGCACTGCAGATTTAGGAATGTAATCAGATTTAGAGCTTTACTTGAGGATACAGTTAAAAAGAAATGTCATTAGAAGTGTCCAATCTGCATATGTGCTGAGGGGTTTGCCTTCAAATTCCTGACAGCTGATGAAACACTGATCTCTTGAAGGAGCTTCTGTTTCAGGCTGGTATTAACAGAAGAAAAATGCTACCAAATGTAAATTGTGCTGTTCATTTAAAATTCACAGAAAACCTCAGTTTGCACATAAATTATAGATGGAGCCAGGTCTACATTCATCTGTTTTAATATAAATCTGTTTCTCAGAGTTACATCACAATGACTTAAAAATGCTAAGTAATACAAATCTTGAAAATCTTATAGAGATGCAAAGATCTTTGCCAGTGTGCTGTGTGATTTTGCATTATTCACATAATGTGCTGTGATACGGTGGCTTAATTTATTAGAGCTCTGTGCTTCCAGTTTTGAAGTCAGTACCTTTAAGCTGAATGCGGTTCACCAGAATTAGTTTAATAATTTCTACTCTCCTTGTTGCAGTGCCCAAAAAACCCTTGTTCCAGCTGAAGTACCTCAAACAGAACATTTTAACCTTATTTAGTGTGTGTGCACACACAGCAGGAAAGAGCCTGCCTTCTCCAGCACTTCACAGGCAGATGTTGTGCACCTCAGTCTAAAGGGATTGTGCTATTCTTGGTGTTTTGCGAAACATTTTCTCAAAAATCCAATTGACAGAGTTTACTGATGAGAGCAAGACATTAATGCAAAAGACAAGCAACACTTTTTCTTGCCTGAATTCACTGACGGACCGACTTGAATGTTGTTACCACTAAACAGGTGGGGATGTCACGTGAAAAGCTGCATGATCTAAATATATCAGTCCTCTGACTATATTGGGTCATATTAAAAAGCCTCCCCATCTGTGTAAAGAAAAATCTGTGCACTTCCTAACACTCAGCACCTTGGGGGAAGCAGGGAGGAGAAGTGCAGAGCGCCACCGTGCCAGGCTGCACATCCCTGCCTGCACGCCCTTTTGGGTGTTTGCAAGAGCAATAGTCACTGCTCCTGGAGCAAAAGCAGTTTTTGCTATGGGTTAAAGTGCAAAGTTAGTCCAAGAGCTAGGTAAAAGAAAAGGTTCCACACTCAGTGGACTTCCAGTATCTGAGTGCTTGGTGCTGGCAGTTCTTCATGCTCAGTCATAATTAGTCTGTCATTTGCTCATTCTGCTGCTCTTCTCAGCTACTCGTTATCTTACCGGCCATAACTTAATCTGCATTCAGTGCTTCACGCTCTGTTTCGGTACCGTTTATCCTGCAGGAACTGTTCCTTTCTGCTTCTTCACTGGCCTTGTGCACTGAGGAGGCCCTAGACCTGCAGGTGATACCGTTCTCTTAAGCAGAAAGTGGGTCACTGGCTTTTCATAAAACTGGGGATGATGCTTCCTTAGATTTTATCTTCACCTGCTGCTCCTGCATTTTTAAAACCATCAGACACATCCCAGCTCCCGGGGAGACACTTCCATATTATTTCCCTCAAGCAGGCCTCAATTGCATTTTCATCCTCCAGCTGGGAGAACACAATGTGACTTTCCCCAGAAGTCTGTCAATGCAGATCATTTAATTAGGCCAGATGGGATCACTGTAGCAGAAGTGCAAAGCTCTCTCTCCCCTTGGAACAGCTAATGCTGCCTTCCCAGCGTTCAGCCCTGCTGGCTGGGGAGTTGAAGTTCAGAGATAATGCATCCTTCTCACTCTGGCACATGCACCTTGGCTTTTTGTTACAGCCTGAAACGTTCATCCCTCCCTTCCTGCCCTCCTGGGTGTCAGTGCTTCCCGTGTTTGCCCATGGCATGAGGGCACTGCTGGCACTCAGCTGTGCTGTACAACTCCTGTCCTTCTCCCAGCCTGGTGTTGTAGTTGAATGTGTCTCAAAGAGTGAACAAGACAAAGGCTTTCCTGTATATCCCAAACAAGGATTACACATTAAATGTATGCAGAGTTCAGGCTACACTCGTAAGATAGCCAAACAATTCAGGAAAAAAAAATGTAGCTAAAGCACTTAATGCAGCTTAGTTTGTGCTGTCATGGTGTTGTGCAAGAGCTAGGACTATGACGAAGGAGGTTTAGTGTTTGTAGTGCTGAACGGTCTGAAACTGGCTCTTCAAATAGAGGTTGTGTCCATCCATTCATTTTTCTTGCTTGTGGTGGTGTTGAATGGCACAGTTCATATTGTCTGGCTGTGCACTTCTTACCTTACACTGAGACCAAAGAAATCCTGGGACATCTTGAATGTAACAGTACAGCCTTTAATAAACTCAAACTAAAGCCGACATAAAAATCCTTCCTTATTCAAAGATAACTTTAGAAAATAAATTCCTGCTTGTTTATATAAGATAAAACGTTGATTTAAGCAAAGGTATATCCAAGCTGAAGTGATGGAATCATGACCGCTTATCTGCTATAGATATACTGGAGAAAGGGCAAATAAATATTCTTCCTGACTACAGGAACACCACTCATAGCCTTAAATCTTGTCTTAGAAGAAGTCTATTAGTGAGAATAAAGTTTGCTGCACCTTTTGTTTCGTGTTTAATATATTGATGAACTCATTTGAATAATGGCAGTTGCGGTGATGGGCTATTTGTAGCTATTGATCCCCTACAGACCTGAACTGAGGCAATCAGCAAAATTAACACAGGCAACTAAACTGCCATTACCATTGACCCGAGCTGGATTCACAGCAGTGACCCAGTGCTAACAGACCCATCATCCAGCCCCCAGAGCCTCCCGCTCCTCGGCAGTGGAAGCTCAAGTACAACACGAAAAAATCAGCCAGAGAAAAGCCTGTGACCTGGTAAAGCAGAATTACGATTTCCTTATCCTGATTTTAGCCTTTTTTCCTCTTTTTTTTTTTTTTCAGACTGACAGTTAATAAAAGGCAAAACTTGCTCTCTGCCAAGGAAGCTAAGCAGTAGCTTCAGTGAGCAGTACAACCTGCCACTCAGGGCAGAGGACTTAATTTGTCTGCACCATCACTTCGGGTGTAAGCAGGGACGGGTGGGAATCCGGGCGCTGCAAAACCAGCTCGGATTTGCAGCACCCTGCTACCCCCAGGCACAGGGAAGCACGGAGGCTCCGTTGCAGCTCCTGGGAAGCTGGGTGCCCGTATTGCCCTTAAGTGGGAATACAGCCAGGATACACCGTGGGCAGTGCTGGCACGGAGGCACAGCTATTAGGGTTAGTTATTCAGTAACTCACGCCTGATTTCTGAGACTCCTTGGAGGCCTTGGAGCTTCAGTAATGACAGTGGAGTCAGTCAGAAAGAGGAGTATCTCCATAATTGGACAGCAACTGAGCAGAAGTGGCAAGAGGGTCCCTTTGGACCCGAGCAGGATACTGGTATTTCTGCTTTTCTAAACAAAAAGAAGCAAGGACAAGAAAATAAAAGATTATTGGGTAACATTCAGGTATGCAGGAGCACCTCAGATGTCTGTGGGGAGCAAGCCATGCAAGAGAGCAGCAGGAACACAGCTGTTTCCTAAGGGAAGTCAGTCAGGGAGCCAAGGACAGGCAGAGCTGTCCTGCAGGGCACAGTCCCCAGGCAAGGGCAGCTCAGGGGTGGCACCAGCAGCTGTGCCAGCTGGTGCCATCGAGCAAAAGGCGGGGCTGATGTCACGTTCAGACACCAAATGGACAGAGGAAGAAACAAGAACCCACAGTGTGGCTTAAGCTAAGGCTGAATGCCCAGGCTGGAGCCTCTGTGGGGCTCTTGGGCCACTGATGGAGGGCACAGGGATAGAGGGCCGGGGTGAGGCTGCTTAGAGCAATTAAAGGCTGTTAATGACCTTTCCGATGGGAGAGGTACATGCACTGAAACCCACCTGCGGTGATTAATTACTCCGTGAGCATTACAGCACTTCCTGGCTCTGTGTTAGTGCTCTGAGAATGGGTGAATCAGCCTGAGCAGCTCAGCAATTACAGCAAGGGAAGCTGCGGGAGCACCTTCGTTTGCAGCTGGATAGGATGGGGTTTCCAGAAAGAAAACTGACAGGTAAAAAGGCTCATCTGTGCTTGATTGGAATGAGGTCTTAAATTGTTTCTAATTTTACACACACCAAAATAACAGAGGTTATTTTTATATTAGCTCCGTTTTTTTTCCCCTGACTCCAGTTAGGTAAAAATTTATAGTAATACTTTTTGATGAAGAATTGCCAGTTGACTGTACTGTTGAATATGGGGCACTTAAACTGAGTGCATCAAACCCTCTTCTTCAAAGAGTTTTTGTTTTGACAAGAATTGTAATAAACAGACATGCTTGACCAGCTGAGTTTTAATAGAGGTTTTTGGTGCAGATTATATAACAGGTTCTTAAAATATGGATGCAGTGACTGGTCTTTCTTCCCCATTTTGGGAAACTCAAAATGCCCTTCTGGTGTCTTAGTAAACTACCTGTGGTGCTTTTTCCTCTTTATTGGGTTTGTTGTGCTGGGCGAAAGCACCAAACTGAGTTCTGAGTGTGCTTAGAGGTAAAAGGTTTAATTTAGTCAATTTAATTTTCCTTACACCTTGCATGAACACACTATGCAAAGAGGGGCACTTGAGATTTATCTGTGTCATCAGTGAGGTAGAGAGAATACATTAAGAAAAGCTGATGGTAGAATTTGCTGTATCTTTGCTTTTCATCAGTACAGACTGAGAGTTTGGCTTCTTTCTCTACTCACAAAACCTTAGGGAAGAAAAAGTTACATTTCCTCGTTATTTGTAACTACATAACTCATTTTTTGGGGGCTGCTATTAGTAATTCTTTGTATTGGATTTAGAGATGCTAGCTGGTATTTAATTCAGGTGTTTGAGGTGTCGTTGGTCAGTAGTCATGTAGTAGGAGTTCTTTTTAACGTGAGAGGAATAAGCAGAGGTGGTTTTGGTTAAGCAGGGGCTTAAAAACATAGCCTGGAGAGTGGAGAAAGCATGACTATCACAGATATTTAAGGTATCTCCGAAGCCTTTCCCTGGAATACTCTGGCAAGGGAGGATTTGCACAGAGGTGGAAAGACAATTTGGGGTCCCCTCACCTAGCACTTAAAGCTGCAACATGAGCAGCTGCCTCCTGAGTACCAATATCCCCGGCTGGGCTGGGCAAGGTGGGCTTTGGGCCCAGCAGGGGCAAGAGGAGCCCACGCTTGGGTTCTCTTTTTATTTATTTTCCTTTCTCATCACCAAAGGGTTATTTCCTGAAGTAGCTCAGAGTTAGAACTTGATACAGTTCAATTGTCCTAATTAAATGTAACGATAATACCAGGGATAAAGCAGTGTATTTTCATCACTCCATTTCAAAGTGAAATGACAACAGAATGAGAAATATAATGATGACAGAATGAGGAATATGCATCATTTATTATCAAGATCTGTGTTGTCTCAATTCCTGATCGGTTTCTTTTTCTCTAAGGGAATAGTTAATGTGTGCTATTCTGATTTTTAATGATGACTAATATAGAGCTAGAGTCTGGGGTAAAGCTGTTATTTAAGCTGTTTTAGTTTATTATGCTTATATAAAATAACTAAAGTACTTGATGTGCACTGTATCATTAGCATTTGAGCCTAACCATTTTAAATCTGATTAGTTATTTTACATGAGAGCGGAATTAAATGATTGCAGTAGAAATGCCAAGAGGTAGATTTGATGTCTTTATTTGAGAGAATCAGTTAATCCAATTTCCCACAACATATGCTAGTTCTGTTGGTTCTGAACCCTTTTCAAGATTACTTGAGTTTCCTTGTGCTTATTCTGAATGCTTTTTCCTACTGGAATCTGAGAACGATGTAAACATTATGGCTTAGATTATTTTTAAATTATTTTTTTTAATAAAGTTATGCACGATCAATTACTGGAAAATACACAGTAATGCCTGTTTTGATACTGAGGACTAGTACAGCTTTGGACTTTCTTAATGCAGATAATGAAATTGAATTTAAAAAAGTTTTACCGACATTTGTTTTAAAAGACCACTGGATATCTCATGTAAAAAATGAGTAGCTTTTGTTTATGTTTCCGAAATGCCAGCTCCAGCCCCCAGCCCAAAAAGCTGTCCAAGTACCACCCATGGATGGCTGGTGTTGTCTCCTGCTGGGAAGCCACTGCTTCCTGGGTTTTCCAAGGCTTCAGAGAGGTGTGACAAAGTTACGGAGGGGATCCTTGCAGGCACTTTGGTTTGGGGAAGCCATGCCCTTGTTTTACAGGTTGGCCAAGGTTGTCCTTACACTGAAAACTGAGCCTGGGTGAAGTGAAGGCCGCCTGGATTTATTGTGGGATAACTCCATGGACAGACAAGTGCACTGTCTGAAAATATTTCGGTTGGCCACTAAGCCAGAAAGCACGACTGACTTCTCGTGTCTCCCAGTGCACCCTGAAAGGCTCGTATCCTACAGTGATATCCACAGATCTGGTGTGGCCAACCTGATTCATGCTCAAATTATTATGAAGCATCTCCCGAGTCTCCATCCCATTGTGTCCCAACAGCAGGATGCAGCCTGGTCGGGTATCTCCAGCTTTCCATAGCAGCAGTTACACGTGTGGACCAGATGCACTTTGTAACAGGGGAGTCATTACTTCCCTTCTCTCTGTTCATTTCAAAATCCGTGTACTGTTTCCTTGCTGATTCTCTGGATTAGAACAGAACCCAGGTTTGGAAGTTGGCATAGTTTTTATACCTTTATTTGTTCTAAATATGCATATTTATATTAATTTTAAGAACACACCAAGACCTTGTGCTCTCTTCTGTTTGAGAGTTCCTGCCCAGTTGATTATTTGCATTTTATCATGTTGTCCAAGAGTTCCCTGGCCATGTAAAAATGCCCACCTGGAAAATGCCCTTGAATTCAGCAGACAGCAAGTGATGTATGAGACAGAGTAAAACCAAGCAAAGTTTCTGAGCACAAGTGGAGAGGATTTATGGTTCAAACTTCCTTCTTCAGGAGTGCATGATTGGTGGATTTGGATGGTCATGAGTTATTTGTATTGCAGTGAAACCTGGAAGGCTCAGGAGATATGTATTCAGAGCCAGCTGGGCGCGTATTAGGAAGGTGAACAGAGAGGGTGAGTTTCCCCAGTTCACTCAATAAATGAATAGCCAAGTTGCTGTTCTGAATGTGTGGCTTGTTAGAGAGAGAGGGTCTGTATTGACTGGGCAAGTACAAGTGAAAATGTGAGGACTGGGATCCATTCCACTACAGTGGAAGCTGTCTAGGAAATGTGGAGGAAAACAAATAAGTGGAGAAAATAAGAGAAAGATGAGAGACAAGTAAGAGGAACTTGAAAATTGCGATTTAAAATATTTACATACATTTATTTATCTGGGCTCTGTTCTAAGTAGGGAAATTGGCAAAGTCCATGGATGTTTTGCCCATAGCTTGATATGCTACAGAGAGTTTTTGTTTGTAAAATAAAAACACCAGCTCCTCTCAAACTGGATATTTGTTTTCCGGTTTCCAGCTCAAGCCTATTTCTAACACATTTTGCTGATAAAACACAGAGGTTCTAGCAGGTTACACATCAGGTCACGTTTTGGTTAATCCCTACCTAAAACAATAATTTTCCTTATTTTTTCCCCCCTCCAGATTTAATTAGAGAGTCTTAGTACTAACCCATTTTGGTCTGCTGGAACCTGTGATTAATTTAGTGTGGTTGCAGCTCTGTCCTGAGAGCAGTCAGGAAGCTTGGCAGAGCTGCAGTGAACAGAGCCCTGAGTTACGGCTGTGGGAACGCTCCAAGGAGATGAGAGCAGCGTCCCCTCTCAGCGGAAGGTCTCCCTTGGATCGCTTTTCCAGTCACAACTTCTTCGCCCTTATGCTACAGATTCCTGGGAGGGTTCCGGGCTCTGTCAAGGAAAAAGGGAAATATTTACTGTGTCCAGACAGCTTTCTGCTCAGCTGTGAAGATGGGTGACTGTGGCAGTGGGCTTTGAGAGAAGATTTAGGTGAAGAAGAAAATACCAATGAATCTGACTAACTCAGATGGGAGTAAATGTTGAAATTACCAGACAAATGCACAGCTTTGGAAAACATCACAGTAAATTATGGGAAAGTTTGGCTTGAAAAAACCCCAAGACACCATCTAGTTTATACCTTTTCACAGGGCAGGAGTACTTCTACCAAGCCTTTCCTGATAAATGTTCCTGTGCTGTGTTCTCCAAAGTCCTTCAGTGCTAAAGCAATGTATCACCGTTCTCCACTGTCCTTCTGCACAGTTTTCTTAGTGCCTCGCTCCAATCTCTCTTGCTGAATGCTGAGCCTGTTATTTCTTCTTTTGCCCACAGAGGATAAACAATATTAACTCCTCCTTTCCCCCTTTGTACTGGGTATGTAGAAATTCAGAATCAGGACCACAGAAGAGCGCTCTTTCCAAGGATACACAGTCCTAATTCTTTCAGTCTTTCTCTTCGATGTTTCACTAGATTTATGTTTATGTGGCATCATGTTGTGTCTTTGGTCATTCTTATTGTTTTGTTACTGACAGTCTGTGGTTGATATGGATCTTCAGTGCAGTGCTCAGATGATATATTCCAACTGAGACACTGTCAGGCTGGATAGAGGAATTACTTCATATATCTTACCTATGACACTTTGTTTGCTTGATTTTTAGCAGTGATATGATAATTCTGATTTCAATTTGTGAACTCTGGTATCCTTACCTGCAAAACTGGGGCTTCTTGCATGGTCCCCCTGTCTTGTTTTGTGATTTTTTTTTGGTTGTGTTTTTCTTGTTGTTGTTTTTGTAGTGGATTATTCCTCACTGCAATGCTTTGCATTTATCCTCATTGAGTTGCACCTGTGTATTTCAGACTTTGTTTCTCAAGATCACTGGGCATTCCAGTACCATTCCCCAAGCACTCACAGCTTTTTCTGTTATCACATTCCCTGTTTCCATTCATTAACAGCATTTGAATTTTCTTCCTGAATTTTGGGTTGCTTTGTTATTTACAGAAAAACAGAAGCAGACTGCTAAAAATACATGTGCGTGTATTTGCACTTGCTGTTTCATTTCAAATACTGCCTTGTTCCTGGCAGTATTTGGTACAAATGGGAATGTTCCGAAAAATATGTAGGAGCAGATGGAAAAAGCAGTTTGGACAACTCTGAGGGGAAGAGTGAGCCAGTAGGGGCTTCGAGTCTGATAATCTCACGCGGGGAGGAGCTTGGAGAAAGTGCCTAGGGAAGCATAAAAGGCAAGAAACTTGGGGAGCAGCTCAGAGCTCACCTGCTCTTTGGCAGGTGCCAAAAGGCACAAAAAGAGGAGAGTGATGCCAAAGAGCAGTTTACTTGCTCTTGGTGCAATGGAACGATGTAGCAATTCCATGAAATATATCCATCGTTATTACTGAATTATGGCTCTGAATCTTGCTTGCTGCGTAAATCATTCTGAGCATTTTGGAGGAAGGGCTGTCTCTTCCTCCAGAAGAACATCGTGCTGCTTTCATTCACTGAGTTGCTGATGTTCATGAGCCAGGAGAACCAGGAGCTGACTATTTCTGAAGGGTCCTGTGCAGAGCTCATTCTCCCTAGAGTGCTCCGAGTGGTGTGTGCTGGGAGGGAACTCCTGCTCCCTTTAGATGTTATGCCTGGCATTTGACTATTCTTGTTCCAAAATAGGAATGCCAAATAAAGTTGGATTCCAAAATGCTTCAACTCCCCTGAGCAAAGCAGTATTTATAAGGCCAGAAATAGATTTAGCATTGTATCAGCAGCCCTTTAACGCATGTTTTAAATGCTAGGAGCTCTTCTGCAGGGAAGGAGTAGGGGGAGTTGTAGTTGTGTATAAATGAGATGCCTGAGCTGTAAGTTACCAAAGAGATCAGAGGTGGAAAGTCAGGCTTTCTTCATAGCCTGTGACTAGACCTTAAAAATTCATTGGAAGTATGATTTTTAAACAGCAGTTGTGTTCATTCTCCTTAAATTTAATCAATTTAAGATGGAATGCTTAATTGAGATCAGTTTGCCTGTGGTACAATTATGCCCTTAAATCATACGCTGTTGCTTCTCTATGACCTTGAAATTTATTGATGTGGAATTACCAGTCCCTGGTGTTTCCATCTTTTACATTTTTGCAGCACCGTGATATTTTTTCTACTCCAGACAGACCCATGTGGCATCTCATCCATGACCACAAATCAATTAAATGGTCTTGCCAAGGTTGCAGAATTTTACAGATCGAAATCCAGGAGTTGTCATTTAGTGCAGGCTGTGGGTAAAGCTTTGTAAAATGTGATGCAGCAAGAAACAACACCCTTTTGGGAGCTGGGCCAGCCGGTGTGAGAAACTGAGAGCTGGAAAGTCATGCTGAGGAGTAAGGATAATTGAGGAAAGGTTATATACTGTGTGTGTGTTTATGGACAAGAGTGGGGGAAGAATTTCAGCTGACCAGCCCTAGAAATCACCAAATTCAGGAAATACTGTAGATTTTTAAAAATTCTTTGCTTCCGTTTGAAATTATGTTAAACTTGGAAGTGTTTTATGTGACCTGGTGCAGGGGGAAGCTCCAAAACACTGAAGACAACTCTGCCAGTCCTGTTTAAAGCAGGGAGCACTCACAGTCTGGGAGGCTCATGCTGTCTGAGCGAGAGCAAGGGCCAGGACCTGAGTCTGGGGGCAGGGTGAGGGTCTTCACCCAGAAACTGTGGATTTCCTTCTGTTTAGGACCTTTTTCATCCTGCATAAGGCTAAGTTTGAGCTGGGGATTCGGGGACCACAACACACCTTCTTATGCTGCAGGTTTGAATTTAATCATGAGCCTCAGAAGCCTTTTCTGATAAAATTCTAATGAAAATTTAGGAAGAAAGTATCTGCTTCAACAGAGAAATATGTCTTTATATAATCCATAACCATTTTTGTTCATCTACGACTCAAATGGAACTTTTAGCCTTTTTGCTATCAAAAAGCTCCATCCTCTCATCCAAAGCACTTGTGCAAAGATTCCCCAGAACCAAGCAAAGAACACCAAAACTCATCCAGAGAGAGATGCCAGAAGTTCTTGAAAATACATCAAATACCTGTGACAGTCTTTATAAAGGGAAATTTTGTAAAATAATTTTAACAACTGTAGAGTCTTTCCAGAAATTAGGCTTTATAAAAATCAAAAGCAACAGAGTAACGATCTTTTACCTGGGTTTGACAGGAGCTGATTGGAACAGGTACAAGAGCTGTTACTAAATCTATTTTCTTCTTCCAATTACTGTAAGCCCCAAATTTGCAATGATGCGCTATCTGGGCTCCCTCCTTCATTGCAGCAGTTGATGCTGTTCTGTTTTCATAGGAATTGCTAACGCCCATGGCATGTTTTGGAATACAGCCTGCCTTCCCTGCCCACTGGGATGTCATTTAAGAGGCAATTGCAAGGGCTGGGGCTGACATAGGTCCCTGACAAGCAGTTGCTGGTATGGGAGGGAATAGAAACTTCTCAAGTGACAAAGACTAAAATGGGTGAAACAAATGCTTTCAGAGTAGGGTTGGGTGGGAATGTTCTCGTGCGGAAGAATCAAGTGACAGAAATATACATACGTACATTATATACACACACATCTTTGGGGAGAGTGCTGGGAACAGGGGATGGTGGCAATGAAAGCAGCAAGTGGGACTGGGAGCAGTAACCACATGGAGCTGCCCGTTCCCTGCAGGGTTTGCTAACCCTGGCGGCAGCGCTGCCCGAGCCCAGGGTTCGCATCCTCCCCTCGCCTCTGCCCCTCGGATCTCCTCACCCTGGGCACGATGCACTCGGCCGAGTCTCCCTGAAAGTGTCCTTTCCCCCGGTGGCTCCTGTGGCATCCGGCAGAGATTGTTGTTCTGAAGCGGTGCTAGTGCTTAGTGCTGCATGAGACAGAGCCCGGAATAATTTCTGCCTGTTAACTTTTGTGTACTCCCACAGTAATAAGCACTTTTTAATGGAGTCATTTAATAAACCTGTAAAATTCCTTGTATAACGTTTTAGGACTGCTTGATCTAGACCTTCTGAAGGTTAAAAACTCTAGTTAGAGTTTACGGGACGGTAAAAAGCAGATGTCTGAAGTCTAGAAAGCCTTGCTTTAGCTTATGGAAATAATTAAAAGTAACATTTAAAACATCTCTTTGAGCAGAGGTTGTCCGCTCTGACGCAGGACAGCTGAAACAATTAGCTCAAGTCTATCCTTTCTTTATTCCCAACAATAAGAAATGAATTGTCCTTATTTAGATAATGTTGCAAAGTTGTCAGTTCATTTGAAATAGAAAATATCTCCTTTCCTTTAGGTGGTTTTTCTTAGGCCTTTGCTAGTTTTTCTGTAGCTGCCACCATGTGTAGCTGTGCACATGAATGAATTCTGACCAAGCAGATCTTCTCAAAAATGATTTCTTTGTTCTTGTTTAACACATACAATATTAGGGCTTTTGTAGACCACAAAGCTGAGTCCTGGAGACTTAAAAGAAAAGAAAAGGAAGGAGTGGAAGGTTTTATTTCAGAACCGTCAGGCTTTTTGACATTTGAAACCTTTTCCTTATTTGTTTATTTAATTTATTTTTTAAATGCGACTTGAAGTATTCAGCAGTTTGAAGCCAAATACAGAATGAGTTTGGGACTCGTATTTTGCACAAAAATCTGCTTATAAACCCTTTTGTTGTCATCACTTTTCCCAGTTCTCAGCCTTTCTGCAAGGTGTTGAGGTGCCTCTGCCCTTTGGGACTCGGGATTGCCAGGCGCCCCTGTGCGTGTTTCCTGGGAGGGTGAAGGGAGAGGAGGGCGTGAGTGTGTGATAACTGATAGCAGGGCAGGGATGTTGATGCCAAAAATGAAAACGAATAAAAGGAACTGCTCAGAGAACTTTCCTTGCCTTTTAGCAGCAGCTATTTATTGCCAGTGTTGGGAAGCTGGCCAGCTCGCACTGGACAAACTGGCTCCCCTCAAAAGGTGCAAAACAAATCATTCCAATCATTTATACACTTCAGGTGCAGTCCAAGGCAGAGTCCAAGTGGAGCTCAACCTTTAGGTGGTCTTCTCCTCTTACTCCATGCCCTGGTGGTCATTTCAATACTCTTCATTGGCCTGACCTTTTCAGCTTTCTTTGTTAAGTGACCCAGTTTCCTCAAGCGTACAAAGCCCTTTATCTACTTTAAACATCAAAATCTACTGGATTTATGGCCTTGTATTGCATTGTGTTTTACTCCTACCATTCTTTCTGTAAGGAACAGACTCTGGTCTGCAAAGCAGGACAGAACTGGACATTGTCCAGTGTTTCTTACAATGTTCTTCTAGCAAAACAGGCAGAACAAACCTTAGGCAGTTCTTTCTCCTAGCTTAGGGGCAAGGTGCTGAGTTAACTCCTTTTGTGCCTTTCTCTGTTATCAATATCCATGGGGATAGTCCTGATTTTCTGCTACAGGTTTTGGTTTTTAAATGGATTTTCATTTGGTTTTTTTTTATGCTGGGATTACTGCTTCTAGTCCAGTTTGAGTTCTGACATCTGAGAATAAAGCTAAACCCCTGTAGTATTTATGGCAGTGCAGAACAGAGAAAGCACAATGCGCCACCAGGCTGCAAGCTGGGGAGACCTGGCAATACTTGGATGTGGAAGGCTGGCATTTTTATGTGGCATTGGTAGCGTATGAATTGCTTTTGGCTTCTTCCAGTTGTAATTTGACTGAATTCATGGTTACCCTTTGCAGTTCCAAGCCAACTTTGGAAACCTACCTTATTTTTAAAAAACAATCCCAAATTTCTTACAAGAAATAAGGGTCAGATTTTAAACATCTGTGATCTGCAGAGCCGGTTTCCAAAGCCCAGAAAACCGTATTTGTAGATAAATCCTTTGTTCTTTCAAAGAGCCTGGCCACAGGTCTGGCTGCAAGGTGCATAAGGACATCCCAGCTAGGACTTAAAGTACGTTTTGGTGTGCAAAAGGCACCCCTGTGCAGTCACAGTGCACCTGAGGAGCAGCCTCCGTGTTTGTCTGGGGATAGTTAAGTACACAGTGATATTCTCCAGCTCATAAGCAGAAATCTGTCTGTGCCCAGACAGCTCACTGGAGAGCCTTTCTTCAGAATCATAAAATGCAGGAGAAAGCCTAGCCATTTAAAACCCAAATATTTGGCACCTCCAGTCTCACTGCTGCTCCTCCACAGCCGTGCTGGCTTTTAGCTTCCTCTTTTTATTAAACTATTAAATTGGGAGTTTTTATTACTCCCAATTTAGCACTTCTAATAAAAAGTCACAGTTAAAAGCCTCTGTGGGTACTGAAACTTGCAGCTGTGATTGCTCTTGATGAAAATAAAGACAACCTCCGCTTTTAAAGCTCTGTCAGGTGGTGGCTCCAAATGAGAGGGAGCTGGGTGGGATAGCAGCTGGGAAGGAGTTACAGCAGCAGGAAGGGCTGGGGAGAAAGGAGAGAAGGTGACAGCAGAAGAGAAATACTAATTATGTGTTCGTAGTGCAGCTCTGGTTGCAGTATGAAAATACCTCAAGTGTGGAAATAGTCAAAAGCCACTCACTGCTTTAGTACAGGACTTATTTAAACATGCCATCAGTGTTCGGGAGTAGTGCTTGGACCTCGGTGGAGGCAGACTAATTTTGCCATTAGTGGGAAGTCCCGTAGCATGCAGTGGTGCTGGGCAGTGCATGGCTCGGGACAGCAGCAGCGGCAGGGGAGGGAGCACGGCGCTCCCCGTCCTGCAGAGTAGCTGCTACTGGCTGGAAAGGGCAGCCTGACACCTCGACCCGGGCATTCAAAGCCACAGAAAAAGAAACTTCAGTACAAAGACAATTCTTTTCTATCCAGCTCCCTAAACTGACGTCATTGTCTCTTATCATTAAAAGAAAAACAAGCCTAAAAAGTGTGAGAATGTATTTTTAAACTGTGTTTCTGCTGGAAATAAATCTTTTCATTAAGAAAAAAACCACTGAGGGGAAAACTCCGATATAATGATTTAAAGTTTTCTGTCTCGAGTCAAAGTTTTTTCAGTCCCTTTTTCTTTCTGCAAGTATAAATGTGGGAGGAAGATAGAACCGTATTTTCAACTACTAAGCTGGAATTCAAAGTCACTTGACTGGGCTGCAGGAGTGAGTCCTGGGATAAGAGGGGTATTGAAGGCATGAATGGTGTCTCCTGCAGGGCCTTGGAAATCTCCAGGAATGCTGCTCTTCTCTGCTGCTTGCTTTCCCTCTGCTCGGGAAATGAGGCTGCTTCCCAAGAGGGAGGTTGTATGGCTTGTGACTTTGTGTTTTGTTCCAACCCAAACCCCAGAACTGTAGACCTCTGAAATAAAAAGCATAATGGCATAAAACTGCCCCCTCTGTCATTATCTATTTGATGACCAGAGCTATAGCAACTCAACAGCTGGTCAGATGTCTTGTAGTGTACAAAGCACCAGTGAGGGCTTGAGGAGGAAATACTCTTTCATTGAAGCCAAAACTCCCTTTGACTTCTGCTGGAGCTGTATGTCATGCTCCTGATGTGATGGTGCACTCAGTTATGTCAGAAAACAGGTCAGCCCACCCAGATCCATTTTCAGAAACACTCCTCAAGACTGCACCTTTCAGCCATGTGACTGAGTTAAATTTGGCTCCACTGGTTTTGCTGAAGTTTTCTTGCATATAAAAGTGCTGAAATTGGCTGATAAACTGTGGGAGTTGCTGGGTCTGAATAGCCTTTGGTGCTGTCTGTCCTTCCTCAAGTCTCCCATCTCTTGTTGGTATTCCGTGAATAAGGCAGGGGTTTTAACCAGTTGAAAGGTCTGCCTGAAGCCAAAGGCAGGGTGTGCTCACAGTGTTTGGGCAGCAGGATGCCTCTTGGGGCAGCAGATTTTACGGGAGGGCGAGTACCAGTTTTGGGCAGTGATGCTCTTTTGAAGAACTCCTGTTAGCTGGGCTTCGGGAAGGAGGCAGATCAGTCAGAAGTGATTGCTTTGTTACATGGCCGTCCCATGGCCTGCCCTGACCTACACCACACACCAGGGAGTTTTCAAAAGTGGGTGTCCTGGTTACAGGGGCCAGGACCAATTTATCACTGTGTGGGTGTAACCAATACTGTGTATTCTACACCCTGTGTGTCATTTCTGATGGAGTGTTAATAATGGAGCCTTTGCAGCAGCTGCCCAGGGCACACCTGACCTCTCGGGCTACAGGCTTGGGTGTTAAAGAGCCCTGTGAGACAGGGGAGTGTTTCTGTCTTCACACCAATGACCCAGCTGTGATAACTCCCCTCTGGGGGAGCATCAGCACCTTCACACCCAGCCTGAGGGGCCATGTCTGCTCATGGGCCATCAAAGATCCCAAAAATATCCCAGGACTCAGAGTAAATCACCCACTGTGAAACTCCTCACCCTGGGGAGGTACTGGGCATTCCCACCTGAACCTGAGCATAGATAATCTTGGGGTTTGGGGGGCTTCTGGTACCACTTGTTGTATCCAGAGGACAACCAGAACCTCAACAGGACTGCGACTGCCACTCTTGACCAGACTGTGACCATCATCCTCAGCAACAGGTTTCCTTTCCTTTTCCTTTGCTCTCGGGGGCCCACATGGTGCTCAGCATAGGGGCCAATGAGCACCATCCTGTTTGTGCCTCAGGTTGCTGGGTTATACGTCTGGTTTTCGAGGGTGAAAACCAGTTTTTCTCTGTAGCCTTGTATTTATTGTAATCTTTTTAGTAAATTGAATCTCTGATTTGTAATCTCTCTTGAGCTGCTTTCATTCCTCCCGCGGGTTTACCTTTGAAGCAGCACAGGGAGAAAAGGGTGTGTTACTGTGGGCAGCATTTGGCTGGCCAGCATGGGGCTGGCTGGGGTGGGAACAGAGACTCAGCTCCTGGGGACAGAGGAGGATCCAACACCCAAGGATGGGAGCAGTGCAGAAGGGAACAAATATTTTGATGTGATCCAGTGAGAAGTTAAAGAAAATGATTCTGTTGCAGGGAAAAGAAGAGAGGAATACGCCTTTATGGTTGCACTAATCAACCATACTGACTGTTTGTATTTCTCCAGGGCTGGAATCGGGGCAGGGGCACACACAACTGGTTCTCATGAATATTTAATATATATATTTTTTAAATGTTTAATCAACTTGGTGAATTAAGGAGACTTGCAATGAACAGATGAAGTATTAGACTCTGTGGAGTGAAGGCAAGCATTTAAATTAAGAAAACAGCATGATAAGATTGTGCAGGCTGAGTGCAGGAACTCTTGATCTAGAGATATAATGGATGGAAGGGAAGACAAGCAGGAATATATAAAAAGATCCTATTAGTGCCCTGGGGTTATCTGAGGAAGGAGGACTTTTCAGTGTGAGAAATTAATTTGAAAATGTTTACTTTTTTGTCCAGATATTTTATGAGGAACCCTGTGGCAAAGTGCAGAAAGAATAGGAGATACAAAAATAAAAGGAGCGAAGGAAGATACAATATTTTAGAGGCTCTTTTCAAGGAATTTTTTCACATTCCTGTACAGTGGAGCATTCTGCCCTTTGTAAGGGGAGATCAAAGCAGTGGGAGAAGCATAATCTAACAAAAAGCAACTGGGCCTTGGGATAAAAGGACTAAGTGTCTGAGAAAGGATGACAAGTGTATAGTCTTCCCTCCTGTCAGATCTAACATGAAATTGGAGAAACAAGAACACAGCCTGCACAAATCGCCCTCTCTTTACATCAGGAGTGGTGGTCTGAGGCCGTGGGAGGACATAAATAGATATATTGTTAAACTCACAGGGGAATAAAAACCCTGCTGTGGCACAACTGAAAGAAAATGGCCACAAATTTTCAACACTTGTACTATTCAAGGGTGAACACGATCAAGTTTGCAATTGAAAACTAACTGAAACTCAATCAGAGAATGAGTCATGGAAGGCTAAAAGCTTTTCATTTTTGTCTGTCTTAAACATAAGCTTTGGATATTAATGTAGATCTATAGAGTTGCTGCATCAAAAACATTTCAAGCTTATGTAGTCGGTAGCAAGGTGTCTGAAAGGTCATTTTCAGAAAGGTGGGATGATGTGTATAATTTTTATTGATACAGAAGCGCTATTTTAAGATGAAATCTTGAGGAAATATTAGTTTTAACTCTTTTATCTATTTCTGGACTTCATGTGTAAGTAACAGACTCTGCCATCAGGGCTGAGCAGTTCCCTGGACCCACACTGCCCATCTCTAGAAGGAGACAAATAATTCCTTTGGAAACTCTCTGAAATTCCCAGTGTGGACAATAACTAGGGATATGTGTATTCTGATTCCTGACAGAGAATTGATATTTTGGAATAGTATCACTTCACCTTTGCCTAACACTGAAGGGGAAGTTTTCCATGCTCTGCCTTGTGACCCAATTGCCACCCTTCAGCATTAGTTTTGTGGGATCGCTTTCCTTTATGAGAAGAGGTGATTCGAGGGAATCTTCCCCCTTCTGCTCCGCGTGGTGTGGCTGAGCAGGGTGTGCTGAGTATCCCTGTCCACTTATTTAGGCTCCTCACTTGCCAGAACTGAGGGTTCTGGAAACCACCACGTGCTGTTGTGCCCCACAGCAAGCGGCAGCGAGTGTGTGACCATGTTTATGCACAGATTTATCTTGGAAAAACTGGAGAGGTCTGGGATGCTCTGAAATACACTCCTTTTACAGCTTTTTACACACCCACTGAGTCTTACAGTCTTCTTTATTTTATTTTTAAGCAAGGGGATTTCATATCCTAGCAGCCTGAGTACTGGGGGTGGAACATTATAAAGACACTACAGCTGGATAAGCAGCTTGGCTGGAATGCCTGGAAAATTAAGACACAAATGCTCTATGTAAGAAAATAGAAAAATCTTTTCTTGCTCCAGGAAAAGTTCCCCTAATCCTAAGGGTGCAGTACTCTTACCTCTCTCACTGTAACTCATCCGTGTTATGCAACTCCACCATTTTGCTGACCATTTAAAAACTCAGAAGGAATTACTCAGCAATATCCCTGTTTTGTTGCACACTTACTCTTCTTTATTATCCCTGCTCCACTGTAAGCTCTCAATAACACCTTCTGGCTTGAGATGTATTTTTCCTTTCTTGCTTTTCTATTTTTTCGAGTCGCTTTGGTTTATGCACTCTCTTTGTTCTCTGGGATCATGAAAGGGATGAGCTGTTCCTAAGAAGCTATTTAGAAAACACCTGTGCTCTTCTGGCCTGACGGGCAGCGTGTGAAGGCATCAGCTGAAGAGCTGCCTGATGGTTCCTCTGAGGTCCTTGCCTTCCTCACACCCACTGGCACAAACGTGCACCCGGAGAAGCCGCGTGCTGAGACCTCTGGTTGGAAATTTGGGCCCACAACTGGCAATGTAAAGATATTTTCATCTAATATTCTCTTCTGGGTTTTTTTTTTATTATTTTGTTGAGGGGTACGTGTCTGGTTTTATACTGGGTTTTTGTTGTGGTGCTTCTGGAGGGTTTGTTTTTTTGGTTTAGTTGTTTTTCTAAACCAGCAATAGGGCTTGTTCTTGGAAGCAGCTTTGCTACTAAAGGGTCTCCCCTTTCTGAGGTTTTCTCCAGTACCAAATAATTTAGGGTTTTCTCCTCTGTTCCGTTCCCTCCTTCTCACCTTTCTTTTCTCCATTCCAGTGTGGTAAAAGTGATAACTAGAAATCCTCCTCAGATTTAGAGATGGAAAAAAAGAAAAAAAAAAGAAAACTGAAAGGTGTAATAAACCCCAGAAATAACTCTGATCTAGACCCTTTCTCTCCTGAGGAGTTTGAATTACTTCAATGTAATTTATTAACACAACCCAGGTGACTGCAGAGGCTTTTTTGGAACTAGCTCAGGAATTGAAGTTATTGGTCAGGTAACCAGGTTACTTGGTGAGAGGACATGGCTGAGGCTTGGAGGAAAAGGCAACATGGTCAACAGATTCATCTGACCAGTTAGGTGGTTTGCTGTGAAACATTTTGTTGAAGAAAACCTTCAATCCGTGGTGACAGGTGTCACATGAAATCCAATTTATTTCTTACTCCATATTTTATGGAGTTGGGTAAAACAAACCAGATGCTACAAACAAACCCAACGCTGCTTCAGCAAACACGACAGACTCTCTACACTCGGTTCCCTTTCCTCACTGACCTAGAGAGAGGTTCCCTGTGAGGTTCACCAGGACACCATGAGGAACCTGTAGATGCTGCCAATAACTACTGTGAAACCATCAGATCTAACATCACTCTCACAGAGTTGCTTCTTTGCGAGAGGTGAAATTTATTTGATTGGTTTTGACCTTTTTTCCCTCTTAAAACCTGTGCTCCTGCAATGCTGAGGTCTTTGTCATAGTGTAGCATTGTTTAATACAGGTTTAGGTATCATTAAATGAGTGGGAAATAGGACTTGTGTGAAATGGAGACATTCGCAGCTCAGAATGTCACTGAGAGTCTTGCATGTGCGTGTTTAAATTCTCCCAGCATGAGAGGATATGAGGTCTTTAAGATCAATAATGGCAAGAAGAAGGAAAATAAGTAGAAATATATTCAGAGAAAATATCGGTGTTTCTCAAGAAAAGCCTTGAGGATTTTCCACCCAGTTATCAGACAACAGTCTTATAAAAACAAAGTGTCTTTCACAAAGTCATGGTGAATCAATACTTTTTGTTAACACCATTGTGTCCATCTGAATTTTATCTCAAAAGACCTGCTCTTGTTTAAGGCTGGAACCCACAAAAATACATTTTCCTGGTTTTCTACTCTTTCCCGAATCATCTCTTGCAGCAAATGGGCTTTTTGGCCAAGGGGACTGCTGTTCTCATACTGTGCCAAAGCGTGGAGTTTGGGCTGGGAGGATGGAGTGTCACCATCCCACAGAAATCACCTGAGGTACGTAGGGCACACAGCTCTCAGAGAAAACCTGTGCAGAGGTTCTGTCATGTGATTCTGGGTTCAGGAGCACCTTTAATTTGCATCTTTCAATTCTCACAATGTTTAGCAACCTAAAAACCATGGTTAGAAATAAAAGAGGGTTGCTATTAAAGCAATACATAGGCTTTGACCCTTTCTTTGACTGCAGTTATTTTAGCTTTCATTCAATTCGACTGGAACTGCCACTTCAATCTTTGGCTTTTGATTTAATAAACCCCTGTCAAAGCCTGCATAAAACTGATTTAAAATAACCATAGAAACAGACAGAGTGTGTTTTCTTTATCTTTCAGATTGATGTTTTGTTTCTCTCAGACCTTTGTAAAAAAATCAGTGGAGGGACTTGAAATGCTGCATTTAAATAAACCAAAATCTAATCTACAAGGGGAAAAACCCAAGGCCAAATTGCTGTGTGCTGGAGCTATGTTTTATGTGTTACAGTTTAGCCAGGACCTGTTCAAGGAGAAACTTGGACAGCTTGCCAGGGCCATCTCCATCAGCTGTGGCTGCTGTGAATACTCTGCTGTTTTACCACTGGCAACTGATACACTTGGCACAACCCATGCGAAATGGTTGGATAAAAAATAAATATTCCTCTTCCCTCCCTTCAGACGTAATCCTGTTAATGAATATCGAAAAGGGCAAACAATGAAATCAGCGGTGAGGATTCATTCGTGGACGCTGCTGTCTCACTGGCTCCATTCACCACGCTACCTCAGCCAGGCGCTTGGAAACCAAGCAGGTTTCACTCTTTACCAGCAAATCCCCTGACCTGCACTGGGCCCGTCTTTGGGCACGTCTTTATTTATGTTTGCTCCAGTAAAGTGGTTGTCCTTGGCGCTTGGAGCAGATGGCCTGGGCTCTCCAGTTCTGCTGAGAACTAGATTTGTAACTAATGCAATATCTGTGATATAATTTCGTGCCATCGCTAACGTTTTTAAATGAACTGTTTTATAAGGAAGTTTCTCAGAGCTAGGCTTGACCTTTCTGAATCCCGCCTATGGAATGTGTTCCATCTGGAAACTTGGGCAAATATTTTTACATCTACTTATAAGCGATACTTTCACCATATTTTATGGTTTAGGCTCAGTTTCTCCTGAGCTCTCCTTCCAAGAGTTTCACACAATATGTAGTTGCAATACACTCCACGTGCTGTAAAAGCAATAGCATCAATTATTCCTCTTTAGAAGTCAGCTCACTTAAAAGATAATTTGGGGGCTATGACACCTGTGCTTCACGAAGTGGGATGGGAACTTCTATCTTAATCTCTTTTTTTCTATTTATTGTCATTAATTCTGAAGCATTTAGAGCAGTGTTTGTATTTTAGCATTAAGTTTAATGTGTTCTTAAAATACATCATGTTCTTTGGCCAGAAAATTGAGACTTCTCCATTTCATCCAGCAAGTGACCCTCAGCATTTGACCAGGGGAGGGACTGGCCTGGGCATCCTGTGTGCCTCAGGTTCAGCTTTGCTGTGGGAACGTGGGCACAAATTCTGTCACCAGCCAATTGCCCCTGCCCAGGCTCTCAGTCTGCGTCCTAAGGAAGCCCTTGCTCCTATTGGCACCTCAAGGTGCAATAGTCCTTCAGTCCCAAGAGTGAGGAATTCATTGTTTATTTTTTTAAATTGTAGTTTCCCCATGCCCCACTAAGGGCTGTTGGCTCTCGGAGCAGGAGTTCTGTAGTTTTTTGGGAGCTCTATGTGCCGAGCTGCTCTCAATAAGCAGTATTCCCTTGGCTTGGAAAAGCTCAGCAGCATTCTGCTTTGAAGCATCCCCGTAATCTGGGGGACAGGAAGACAAATCTAAGTGCTGTATTTATGTGCTGCCTCAGTTCTCCGAGAGCAGATTTGAGCTGGGAGTGGCTGCCCAAAGAAAGACGTGGCTGAGAAGAGGCAGATTCCCAGCAGGTATCAGTTGAGTGGAGCTGCCAGTTCAGTGCAGGATTCCCTGCAGGAAGCTGGCACGGAAAGAGGGCATGTCAGCAAAGACGTCAGTCACTTGTTGCACAGCAGTTCCTTTGGCATGTGGCCGTATGCTACAAATTGCCCTCAAAAGCTCTACGTGTTCGTGGAGCACCGAGCCATTGAGGGTGTTAAACTTCCTGCACTTTGGTGTTCTCACAGAATTCCCTATGCAGGCAACATCTGATGTTCTCCTGGCAGTGCACATATTTGAAGATACATACATGTGTTTAACATTAGCTGTCAAGGGCCAAATAAGACAAAATTGGGTTCTGGTGTTAAAATGTCAAATTTTCAGAGTTTTTGCAGCCACAGAGGGTTTTGGTGCCAAGAAGCAGTGTGGGGCTGGAAGAGTGTGGAGAGAGGGATGAATTTCTCCTGTCTCCAGATTTCTTCAGTCGTGTAAATTGAACATGTGACTTTGGTTAATATTTCAGAACTTCAAATTTCACATCCTCTTTAGCCATGATTCCTTACCTGTAATGTCTTTGTGCTTTTAACTTCCAAAAATTGCCTGGTAGCAAATTTCAGACTGAGCCTCTCATTAGCTGTGTGTACCATGAACTCAGGAAAAGATAATGAGCAACACAAACACCAGTTCTCAGTCTCCTTTCATCTGAGAAAGTTCAGGCCCTGCTGGCAGTTTGCAGTTTACTTAATAAAACTTGCTTTTGGGACAACTTACTCTTTTATTTAATGATATTGTGTAATGCTGTTTTATTTAATGGTATTATTTGGCTTCAGAGTACATCTTCCTCCATGGCAATGTCTCTTCCATTGTGCATGTGTTTACGTGAGGACACACTTGTCCAGTTTCCCCTTCTCCTCAGACATCAGCAGGAGTTCCCATCCGACTCCATCAGAGCAGACACCCTGGGAAGATCTAATCTCCACCCCTTTTCTTTACAGAGTTTGTCGTAGTTGGTCACACGGCGTGTCAGATTCCCTGGGGAAAAAGGGGCAATATCCTATTCTTGCGTGTCTCCACTGGGTTTTCCTGGGATGGGAAGTGTCCCTGTTGGACAGCAGAGTTGTGTGCACAACCCTCCCAGAGCAGTTGTATCCAGTGCTGACAGTGAAACAGGTGAAGCTCGTCCTAATGTGAGCTTTTGCAACAATGTGGGGGTTTCTGCTCTCTCTCTTCTTAGTATTTTCTGATCCTTTTTGCATTTTTCAGTTTCTCTGTGCACATAGTTTTGTGTACCTGTGCACACCTTTCTGTGGAGCTGGGATGCACAGCCTTAGAGAGCTCCGAAAAGATGACACAGACACTGTGGAGACTCCAGCACTCCAACTACATGATGTTCACAAGGGGTTTTGTGGGGTATTTTTGTACTCTCTGGTTAATTATTTCCATCCAAAAAACTAACAAAATCAGTGAAAAACAAATGTTTGCTTGTTTGCTTTTTTTTTTTTTAAATGAAGAAACCAAGTTTTTCTATTTACAGTCTTTGACAAAACTGATAGGTTTAGCTCATAAACTAGCAAACCCATTTTTTTTAGGAGCTTTAACAGCAACTTTGGGGGAAGTATAGTTTCCAGAGCAGGAATCTGACACAGTCATAGAAATAAATGTCAAAAGAGTCATGACATACGACTCAACATACATTGCAAGGCCCCTTAAGTCAGGTGTGTACTCAGGTAACCCCACTGAGCCCAGGCCTCTTCTTTGTTCCCTTTGGAACCTAGGAAACCTTGGGAAAGGAAGTCTTGGAGAATGCCTTTGTTTTGTGTCATCCCACAAAGCAGTGCCATCATGTCGCTCTCTCTCGTGCCCTTAACCCCGGCTGTAATTCCCCTCTCCCTCCTTTCCAGCTCCCCGGGGGTTTCTGTGCTTTACCTCATTCGGATGACAGTGATGCTCTCAGCTGACAAACTGCTGATTTATTTTATTGCTGAGTTCACTGTGTCACAGTTTGGTGCCATGAAACACAAACAGTTACAGGAGACGTAATTGAAAACATCGATGCATAAACTCAGAAGAAAGGACAAAATGGAATTTACAGAGAGAGCTGAAAATAGCCATGGCCATATGGATTTCATTGGGTACGTGCAATATGCTGATACCATCTCTTTTTTTTTGGTAGCAAATATATACTCTTCACTTTCAAGTCCTCAAGTTCTTGTTTTGCATTCAGCATCTCAAAGCCATTCAGGAGAAACAAATTTTTAGTATCGCTACTACACAAATGTGTAAACTGATTTTTGTGGTGGGATTTGTTGGGGTTTGGTTTTGTTTGCCTTTTTTAAAGTGACCGCTTTTATTTCAGAGTTGCTGGCTTACTGGGTCACAGGTTAAGAGTGTCTCTGCCTAGCACTGAGTTGGAGTTATTACTGACTCTCATCATGAGTTAGGCTACTGTGGATTTTTTCATTTCTAGCAGATGTTATAAATGCTGTATCATCATTGTGAATCTTTCTCTGATCTTATAACATAAAGTATTTTTGATGTATCCTAAATCTGTCTGTTTTCTGATGGAATATCAGCTATAAGTAACTCAAAATAGGGATGAGCATCAATATTTAAGGAATGGAGTGTTTAGGATGGTAGCTATATTCTTCAACTGACTGCATTTGAATTTCCTGGATTCATGGAAAGAAATGGAAAACGTTCTCCTCTGTGCTTGTAATGATATTTTAAAAGAAACTTCAGGGGGATAACCTGAATGATCTACTGCTGCCCTGAACTAAAGGTGTGAGAGCAGGAGCTTCATGAAACTCCAAGGGATTTCAGCTGTGACTTTCTTGGGTGCTGTCAGGAGAGGGGAGATAGCATAATCGGCGTATCTGCAAGTCCAGGGGGAAAGTCTCTTGTGTGCAGCACCCATTCCCAGCAAGCACTCAAGGGCTGGGATAGGTGTTCCTTGAGCTAACAGGAAAAGCGTGGAGGATTTCTGAGCACCCTGGTGAAGTGAGGGCGGCTGTTGAGCCACACACTCCTGCTTTGTGCAGGCAGCCATTTCTGCAGGCTGCGAGCTCCGTGCCAGCACACCCTTCCTTTACAGGCTATGGTTTCTGCATCTGTCAGAGTTGTCTCCTTGGTTTGCTCTCTGGCAAGTTCTATAAATCATACTTTGGCAAGGGACACAGGGGGATTGTTTTCTTTAGAGGTAATAATACTTGGCATTGATAGGGCACATCTGAGAATCACACGGAACTTTGCTGAGCTTCCTAACATCCCTCTGGAGCAAGTAAGTATCACTCCCATTTTTTCAAGTATGAAATGTGACCTTCTAAGTGTATCTTATGGGGATGTTCTGTTCAGCCTTCATATTCTGATCTCAGACCTGTGGCTGAGGTGAATGCTTTGTGCTTCACGTGGTAGAATTCTCAGGTGATGCTTATTGTTCATGCTGCTCTCCGAGGAGTCACGGGCAATGTGAGATGGCCTTGGCTGCCTGGAATTGACTCCAACGGATCTTTCCTGAATGAGGCTGGAGGAAGAATTCTTTCTCTTTTGGTCAGCTGTCAGAAACCTCTGCATCAGTTCCAGGCTCCTTTGCCCCATCTATGTGGAGCTGAGTCCCACAGCCCAGGGTGCCCAGGGCAGGTCAGTGAACCAGCTGAAGCAGAGCCTTTATGGCTGGAGAAACCTGAATGTATTTGTACCAAGGCTCAGGAGACACATAAAGTTGTTACATCTGTGTTTCCAGACAGGAACGCTGGGTGTGAGAACTTGAGGGCAGAGAAACTCGGAACACTCAGCTTCACATTTGTATCTCCAGATCCCAGGGAAATGAGGAACGTGAGCTGTAAGGGACAAATGTCTTTCTACTCCTGGTTCAGTTGCCGGGCAGGTAAACACGGTTAAGACCCATGCAGTGGTGTTTCAGTTCAGGAGGGTGGACAGATGGAGGTGGGGAAGGATTTGGACAACTAATCCTGAACTCAGAACAATCGGAGATTCCCTTATGGGGGAAGTGGGAGAAAACCCCGCAACAAACCACTTACAGAAACCAACAGCTGGCCTTTGTTTTTTTTCTGAGCATTACCTATAGATGATGTAGGTACATGAACAATATCTCTTCCTATGAATGATAAATTATGATGTCATGAATAGGGAAAATTAGCTGTGCTCAATCACTGTCCCAGAAAGCAGCAACTGTTGAGTCCTATCTGAGAGGGATAACAACTGCAGACTTCCAGCCCTGGTCTGCCAGGGCACGTGGGTAGACACTTGAGAGATGTATTACTGGAGAATGGCAAAGAATAAATGACCAAAACTGTGCAAGAGACAAAAGGGCCAAGATAAGAAACTGCCCCGCGCTTCAGTCAAGTGACTTGTAAAAACATGCATTAGTGCTGCACTGCCAGCTGCAAAGACAGCTCCTGTCTGGATTAAATTGCATTGTGCCACAGCCCTCACGCGCGGGAAATAGCCCAGCTCTGTGAACCTTGCTGGAGCCCCCGTATTTGCAGCAGGTTGGGCTGTGACTGCTTACCGAGTTATTACTTGGGGAAACTCCCGTTGAGATCTGTCAGGTTAAGGACAACTTATTCTCTATCTGTGGACGTTGCAGACTCAAGATTGAAGAACACTGTTGTGGCGTTAAACAGTGGCACGAGCATCATGTGAAATTGTTTCAGGATTTCTTTTACCTAGTTGGACTGTTCCTTATTTTAGTATTTCTAAAGGAAAATATGAAAAACTGTATGAATCACAGAGAAGCAATTACCTTTGAACTCAATGTTCTTTTTGCTCAGCTTCAGCCCCGTTTTATTTCCTGCTCACTGTATTTCACAACATTATGCCCCGACTATTTTAACATCAAACGTTTGTGGAAAGACAAATACGGTGTGCATGTAGCCATTAAGGCTGCAACATGTGATTTTAGTACTAAAGAGAAAAGATGTTCCCATAACTTGATAGTTACTCAGAAGAAATGGAAAGGTTTCTAACACAGAGAATGGTCTAGGCTGGTGAAGAAAGATCTAAGGGCTAATTTTTGTTTCACTACTAAAAGGAGTTGAGGATAATCAGGCTGACATTTGCCAGTTGTTCTTCTCTATTTTTTACTCAGAAGGAATCCTAACTAGCCTTATGGCTATAGTTATGGATAAGGTAATTTCTGCTTCTTTCTTTTTTTGCTCCTTTGCTTCATGGTGGATTTGAAATGAAGGTTGTTTTGTTTTAACAGTTGCTACTCATTGCTTCCCAAAGTGACCCACTCCTTAGAACACGAGGGATTCCATTTCATTTCAAACGGGGGGTGTGTGTTTGTGAGCATGGGAGGAGGATGGTGAGGAACTAAACCTCCTTGTGTGGGGAGAATGATGCTCATACATAGGGGGGGATCTTCTGCAATGTAGTGACACGCTCTGTGTGCAAATAAGTGTCCCAAGCTGGCTGTATTTCCTGGAGAAGAACTGCAGTCCAATGCTGGCAGGATATTCTTTATTCTGACCCTGATGTTCATAGCCCAGCCCCTCCCAGGACCGAGCCTGTGCTTGCAGCACTCTGGTTAGGGTAGCACTGGTAGCACTGCTTTGGGACACAGACCTTTGGACCGTGTGCCTGTACATCTGTGACATGATGCAAGTGAAACAGGGGTACTTGAGTTTGCAGGGAAAGCCGAGCATTTCCCTGCTTTTGGCCTGAAACATTTCTGATTCCGTTTTTTGGAGTGCAATTGAGGGTAGTGGCAGTTCCCCCCATCCTGCTGGTGGCTGGCAAAGTGAAGATGTGTGGTTTCCCTTTAATTGCTGGCTGATGCTTCGGAGTGGACGGAGAGGACTGAAGATAATACTCTGGTACGGCCTCAGAAATTTTCCTCTTGTTCCACCACTTTCCAGATATGCACTAACATTAAACAACAGAGATTTGGTAATTGGTTTTGTGTGAATAAATTAGGATCAGCTATGTTTAATTATGAATGGGCATGTGTATGTAAGAGAACAGAAGACATGCAAAGGAAATACGATACACACAAAGGATAGGAAATAAAAAAGACATTCCTTAGTGCTCAAAGCCATAAACTGTCAGGCATTTCAGTGATTTGTCACCTCCGCATTAACAACTGACTCAAGCTATTAATGATAAAAGCAGATAATTATAGTGCCATCCTCTAACAAAGAAGCTGTTACAGCTGGGTAAATAACAGGCCCTATAAAATTGTCTTAAATTTGTGTTTGCACAGCAGACAGCATTTGGTGAGCTCCTGTTAGCTCTGGTGATGTTGGGGAAAGGAAACTTCCTCTGTGTGTTTTAAGTTGTAGTATCAGGGGAAAAAACAACGGGTAAGAAACCCAAACCAGTCTGTGTGACATGTTTTAAAGTGTCTACTGCAGAGGGATAAAGCCAAAACAGCCTTCTCAAAGCCAAAGGCAGGTCTGTGGGATTGCTACAGAGCTTGCAGTAGTCAAGCTTCATCTTCTCCCAGTGAAGTATGGCAGTGCATTTTTATAGTCATTGTGATGTTCTCTACACTTCATCCCTTATTCTTTTTCTGGCAGCAACAAAGTACTGACTGCTGTGTGACACAAAAATAGGAGAGTGTGCTAGAGAGAACATCCTGCTGGAGATGTGCTTGTGGCCACGGCTGCATTGAGACAGGGCTATAAGTAAGACCTAAGACCAGCCTAGTGGGTAAACTGAGTTACTTCTTGCTCCAGAAGCTGTAAAATTAGAGCTACGTGACCCCTCCTGTCCTGCCAAGGGCCAGCTGGTGACTGCAGCTATGCTGGGGCGGTGCTGGGCCGGTAGCAATGTATCGACACCAGGGATTTGAACAAACAAAACCTCACAGCAGGGCAGGCAGAACTCTAAGGAGCGTTTCCTCTGTGGCTCAGGAGAGGCAGCCCCTGCTCTCCGGGCTGTGGGAAGGACCTCACTCTTGGTGGCACTGCCAGTGTGATGTGACAGCCCCGACGCTCACCCAGCTATCCAGCAGGGCAGAGGGTGCGCTTTCTAAAGGAACGACGTTCCCAGAAATAAATATGGACAGGAAAAGACGAGGAGAATAGACCAGTTTTCTGATTCTAATTAGTGCTTCATGCTGAGAGTATTGTGAGCATAAAACATCTTGCAGAATAAAAAATTATCAGGACAACAGCAGTCATCAGTTCAAGTAATAAAAAGGCACTTAGGTATTAAAAAAAGAATCTAGAAATATAGTTATTTAATGGGGCCTTTTTTTTTCCTAGAGAAAATTTAGCATTTCCTGCTGTACTGATGCTTATGTGAGATAAATACAAAGTATTATCAGTTGAAGAGCATTAGTTGCACTGAAAGCTTCTGTCTCCTTCAGCTGACTCTGCTTACCATGAGCAAAGTAAGCGAGTGATGCAGTTGCTTGGATTCCAGCTCAATTTAGGGAAAGGGTAGAAATGAAATTGCTCTTGGCCTTGATTAGTGTTGAAAATATTGATCTAATGGCTTATGTGCCAAAAATGAAAGGCTTGTGAGTGTTCTTTGAAGACAGAGCATTAGTAAGAATCTGAGGGGATGATTCTAATAAGTTGTTATTGAGGGATGTTTTTTTTGTATCGACACCAGTGTTTGCTTGAAAAATTTTACCGAAAAAAATATACTTATTGTTTTTCTTGTATATCCACATCTGTATGTACTTGTCTGTGTGAGTTCGTTGGCAGAGCCCATCCAGGGCGTAGATTGTCTCAGAAACGCCTGTGGGCACCCGGTGCTGAAGGCAATGGGGTCTTTGCCCAGCCCGGGAGGCAGCCCCTGGTAAAGGGCTGTGCCATCAGGAGCTGTCTCAAGGACTCGAGGGCAGCAGTGCCAGTGCTGTGTGTCCAGGGGTGAGAGGAGCCCGTTTTGGGAGCCCAGTGTGTGCCCAGTGGTGCCCCTTCGCCGCTGCCATCCCACGCCTGCCCCCGTGGCCACTTCATTCTGACAAACACTTCCCTGGCTAACCTGAAAAACTGCCCCAGGATATTTTCCCCCTCATTGCTTTGATTTGAGCAATTCCTTCCATCTTCTCTCCCTGTGGCTGAATTGCTGGTGTCTGTCCTCCTTTGCTCTTTACCCTGGTGCTTCTTGCCGCTGTTTTCCTGCCTTCCCTGCTCCCTCCTGCTGATACCTCTGTTTTTAGGCTCTGCTGATGGCATTTCTCTTTTTTGTTGTTGTTGGCCTTTATTGCAATAAGCACAACACTGATAGTTTCCTTGTTGACATATGTGGGATGAGATACAACAATACATTACTTCACTGAAAATTCTCCTCAAAGGATTATTCCTCCAGGGTGAAATGATTGTTTCCTCTGTTTCAGATTAACCACGCTAGGAAGGAAATATTTCATGCTTCATTACTACCATTAATCTTCCAAGGTGCCCCTCTGAATGAAAATCCATTGTTTTGTTTAACGGAGAGGGACACCGATACAAGTTATCCTGTGTAATTATACTTCTAACAGATGTATCTGTCAGGTTGCTCAGTGTTTGGTACCATAACATCACTGAATATTACAGTGCGATGTAAAACATTCTCGTGTACGTCTGTGGATCTGCAGTTAACTCTAATAAAATGTGATGGTGCTGGAGTGCACAGGGAAGTACATTTACCTTTCAGGATGGAAGGAGACTCACCTTCCATGCTCTGTCAAGAACACCTAAGTAATGAAATAGAACGAAGAGCAGGAGAGGGAGGTGCAGTTCTGAACCCTTCAGACTTGGGAGCAAAGACTCCCTTTTCTGTGGCCATAGGATCGGGATCATCAAGCGTTACCTTTGGTTTTGCTCTCTGGTTGCTGTTGTGGGTAATGGTGACCCGCAGTCACAGAGGCCGTTTCATTTGAGGCAGGAGACTTGATGTTCTTCATGCCTCGTGCCCCTTCCGGACTCACTGCCTTTGGCAAGCGGCACTTTATGTTCTGCAGCAAAAGAAGTATTAATTTGCAGATGCTGCTTGCTCATTTCTTTAGGTATTCAAATAGTTCTGCGAACGCTCTGCATGAGTTAATATGTAGGATGTGCCAAACTCATTATATTTCCACCTATGATTTATAATTTTATCCTTCCCTTTTTCAGCCAAGTATACTCAGGTGTAGGAGAACACTGCAAGGCAGAGTTGCTCGGGAGGCAACGAGCCAGTGTGTTTCATGTGCTGTCCAGTGAGGATTGCACAGCCTTGTCAGCCCTGCTGCGTCTTCTAGGTTTTGTTATTTATTGCCCATAAAGCAAATCAAAGTACTCCTTTGCCACTGACATAGAAGGGAGGGCTTTGGACTAAGTGCTTTGCCTCTTACATCTTGCCTTGTGATACATTTTGAGATTTTTAAATGCTTATGCAGGAATTGTCACTTGCACTGTTTTTACTGTGCTTAGCAACTTTCAAGCTGATCGAAGAATTACCAAATAATAATTATATCCTTCCTTTCTATTCTGCTATTTCTCTGTTCCTTTTGCTCCCACATGTACTCATCATGCTCCTACAGTTTCCAAGTCAAATATTAATAAGCTCATACATGCTGGAATTAAGTTTGCCTGTACTTAATTTAGTTTCATTATCCATTACAGCGTAGCTAACGTGCCATTAGCAGCCACTGAAGTGTCTCTTTGCATCCCAGCTTTGCTTCCCAGCCTGTGCTCCCAACCAGCTCCCCAGCACATCAGGATTCTCCTCCTTTTCCTTCCTGTGGGTGGAGGTGGCAGACTGGGGAGCACAGGAATGGTGGGTCCCTGCTCTCACGTTCTGTGTACTGACCGTGGCAATCCTCACGCTGGAAAACGAGGGCAAAGCCTTTGAAATGCTGTGATAGAGCTTTGTCAAAGTACACAGATCTCAACCTCCAGACCCTTTTCAGGTACTCCAAAACAGACACGTTCTAGAGACTTTTAAAAATTCAGCTATGCAAACATTTTAAAGTGTTCTTAACTATAGGAATGACTACTTTTGTTTAGAAAGGAAGGTTAATATTTTGATGCAAATGCTTTTCCCGAAGCGTAGTATTTGCAACCTCTTGGGTTTTACTCTTTGGACTCAGAGATTCACATGTCTGCAGGTTTATCACACTGCTTGAAACGGCTGTGATTATTATAAACCGTGAAAAAATTAAACTTGAAAATTATTTTGACAAATTGGTTAGACTCCTGCTTCCTCTACTCTGCACACTGAGGGTAATGGATTCTGGTGCTCGTGGAGAGATGAATTTTAAATTAGTGTGAATACCTGCCTTCATAAGGAACTGTGCATCAATTTTAAATCTCAGCTGGAAAGAAAAACGCATGTTTAGTCATTTCTGTCTCCAATATCAAAAAGATTTTAATCTCTTTCAAGTATCTTTCCTTTCCTGTATTTAGAAAGCAGGTTACCTTTCCCAAATTTTCTGAGGCAGGTTAGCATTAGTTACTGTGAAAAGGGAAAAATCCCACTGATTATTTTTATTTTCCAATATATCCAACTCTTCTCCCCAGTAATGGTTTCATGACACAAAGCAAAATCTAGAGATTCTTAAGAGGCTTGAATACAAGTAACATTTTCTGATAGTGACTACAGGAGCGATTGTCTTTCTTGGAGTTTTAATGAGGGTCAATGAGGTTAGACTGGAGACTAGGAATTAAAAGGGAAATTCAGGAAATTTACTCTTTCACTCTGTCGGACGTTGTTAGGGCAGATGAGGAATCCTGCGTTGTCAGTCAACAGCCCAACACTGCGAGAAGGGAAGATCACTTCTGCTCAAGTCTTAAGATGTGGTTCCTTTTCCTTTTTGTAAACAGAACTCCCCATTGGTTTCAGGGAGTTTTGCCCACATAATCAAAGTGTAGATCAGTCAGTAATCAAATCTAGATCAGTCCAGTCACGGGGTTGAGTGGGTTTCCCCTGGGAAGCACCATAAAAGATCTCTGTTGTCTGGTAGGAGTTGACATGTGAAGTGTCCTGGGGGAAAAGAAACCTTTAAAATGAACCAGACACCCAGAACAGTCTTGAAAAGGTACTGCATAAATCTAAGTATTAAACCTGTAAGTATTCATGGAAACAGTGGTGCCTTCAGGTTGGTGTCCAGAACGTGGCCCTTCCCTCTCCGGGTCCAGGGGAAGTCCTGTTCCATGGGAGCAGAACCGCTGCTGTCTTGCCCTGGTGGGGTGTAGCATGAGAATCCATATGGTGAGCCAACATACAGACATAGGGGATGGGAACTGTGGATTTGTCTTCCTCCGAATTCCCAGGAAAACAGGTAGGGATCACATCTTGGCTCCCCCTGAGGGTAGGAACTATTATTTTCAGCTGGTTTTCTTAGGAGCTTTTGCTGTGTACTTGTGTAAAGATCAGGCGTGCTGTGGCCTGGGCTCCTAAAACCAGTGAGGAAAGAAGGACATTTTTGCCTTCCAGTGCTTAGTAATTCCCTTTTTTCCTGTAGCGGAATTAGTTTCTGCCTGGCTTTGTGAACTCACTCCTAATTTTTCAAGGTAGATGTAAAGTTTGGTTCTGCCTCAAAGCAGGGCAGTACTGCACTTTGCCCTAATGGAAAAGAGAAGCCATAAAATATTACCAGAGAGCTGTTATCATTCATGGAGCCCAACCCGTGCTCGGTGCCCACAGACTGTGCAGGCAGATTACGTTCTTTCTGTCGTGATCTCCAAATCTAATGGAACCTCAAAGATGCTCTTGAACTGACCACAGAACGTAAAGCGCTGTTTTGTTTTCTGTTGTTTGGAAAGGCCAAGGGAAACGCTAAGAAATTAAATTCTCATCTTTGTCACCCGAGGAAGAACACTCAGGTCTTCCAGTGTCAACTGCAGGAAACATTGCCTGGGGATGTAATATAAAGAGCAGAGTGGAAAGTTCCAGCACTGTTGCAAAGACTGATGTGACCGTCATTTTCCTGCTGCAGAACAATCCTGCTGCATTTTGCAGCAATGTTTTTAAAGTATTTTCCGCCCTTTATTTATTTAAGACTAATGTTCTTTCATATAAAAATAAGGTCTGGGAATACAAGGAATCCAAGTATTCTGTTCAAGGCTAGAGTAGTCTTCACTGCATTTATTTAATTTGTTCTTCTGTGTAGAATGAGCTCCTTTTTTATAATTTTTTTTTCTTGATGATTTGACCAAAAATTCCTTGTCGTGGAGGAGCCCCAAGATGGAATTCCTGTATCATTTTGAAGCAGAAGTCTTCTCAGGCAGTGTGCAGCCCAAGAGCCTACAGGCAACGGGTGTTTTACAGACATGAAACACTAAATGAAAGCTGTCAGACTGGATTATGCAACATATCCCAGCAATAGCAGTTTTATTATTTTCAGACAACATCCTTGTCATCTTTATTATATTTTTAAATAGCCACACGAAGTTTTCCATCTTCCTGCCATGTTTCATTCAGGTCAGGCCGAAAGAAATGCAGTGAGTGCCGAGTACAGGGGTTGTCCGTGTATCCCGTTTGCCCCCTCCTTCGGCGGGCCTTGCAGGGGTCTCCTCTGGCTCTTCTCACAGTAAAAGATGTCTGGAGAAGATATTTTCCTTGCAAAACAATGAGCAAAGACTCAAAAAGGTATCAGCGTGGAAGTTCAGTGGCTGGGCTGAGTTCTTTGCTCCCACTGTTAAGAGCTTCTTTCACCTGAGAGTGAAGTTGAAGGGAAGTACTGGGAATGGTTTAGGGTCAGATTTGTCTGCTCGTAGTGGCAGCACCTCCCTCTTCCCTCTGGTGTCAGCAAAGGGGACTTTTGCTACCCCTCTGCTACCAAGGATTTTGCCCTGGGTGGCTGGCAAGTCTGAAACTGCTGTTAGAAAATCCAGCAAGAGTTGCGTTTTCAAAAAACAAATCCGAAACAGCACCCGAGGAAAACGAGAGGAAAAGGATTGCCCGTAGCCTGTCCCGTTCGTTGATGCACCAGTGCCCTGCCCAGGATGGACAGACAGCGGCAGGTTCAGAGCATGATTTTCATATCTAGACCCTGTGGATTTGACTGAAAACTGTAGTCCCTCGATTCTCACTTACCAAGCTTTCCTATTCACTGATCATGTAGAGAAGGGTTTACAATGGAAACTAGGAAGTTAATTCATGATGAGCCTGAAAGCTGAGAATTGTGACTAATAAAAATGACCAGTGAAGTATCTCTTTTTAATGATTTATTTTATTTTAAAAGAAAAAGAAATCACTGTGAAAAGAGATCAAAAAGTCATGCAGAGACCAGGAATTGTCAGCCTTTCACTAATGTGAAGTTCCTCCTGATGTCTTTCCATACCTTCTCGAGGTATGCTACTTTTGAAAAAGCAGGAAGGTTCCACCAAATAACTAAATCACGTTAACATTTCCAGGATTGTGAAGCATCTGCGAGGCTTTGGGGTCACACCCAATCACTGTGATCATTAGGCTGGCCTTTACTGATTACTGGCCTTAAGAGATGAGTGCTGCTCTCAGTCTCTCTCTCTTCTGACATCGCCTCACATTAAAGGTACTGGCTGTTGGCAGATTCATCAGTTTTCTGTAAATCTCTTCTGAGAGCTAATTAATTATATTAAAAACGTAATTCATTCCTAGTGTCAGCTTTTGGTGTGGGTTTTTTCTCCATGTTTTAGCTATTAAATTAAATGGCCTCATAATTTACTTACCTGTACTCAGCTGGTTTCTGAGTTACTTAGTATGGGGTTTTTTTAACAAAATAAATCCTACTTGGTGTGTGCAAGGCGTATTTTTCAGGTCTCTAGACATCCTTGTAGCTTTTTCACAATCCCTCTGCAGTTTTCCATGGCACGCCTGCGAGTACTGAAACACTAATGTGCCAAAGGCAGCATCGCTAGGACATTCCACAGGGTTGGAATCTCCTCCTTAACCCCCTTGGACATGCCCCTGTTTGTCCATCGAAGGATCCTGTGAGCCACATCAAACAGAGAATCATACAGGGAATTCCTACTCCTGTTTGCCAAAATACACAGCATTTGTGAAGGATAATTCTTCCCACAAGAGAGGGTTGGTCACTGACAGTCGGTGGGATGCTTTCCCAGCGGGACACATTGGACACCTCTCCCCTCCCACAGTGGTTTGGGGGTGGCTCCTGCCCATCCTCTGCCTTCAGTTATTCAGTGTCACAGTTACATTGCTGTGAAATCTTAGGGCACTGGAGCCTCTTCTTCCTGAAAAACTCGGCTAAAAAGGTACCTTTTTGAAGTGAGACTGGCTGCGAGATGTAATGAAATGTTTGAGAAGGTGCTTTGGAATCCTTCAGGAGAAGCTGCCTTTGTATAAATAATATACAGTGTGGTTCATCTTCTCCTGCATCCTTAGAGAATCTAGGGAATCAGGAGGAAAGGCAAGAAACGGATGAGGAGGATTTCCCTGTAAAATGGCTCCATCTTTGAATGCATCCCTCATTTTACTTTAGGCAATTATCTGCACCAGGTTCCTCATTAAAAGTGTATGAGGAGACCCTGCTGGTACTGTCTCTGCAGTCTGTCTGCCTTGCACCTTGGCTGGAGTCTGATCACTGATTTTTCAGATTGTTTGCTGCTTCGTTGTTGGATTTTTGGGAAGACTATTTAGGTTTCATCCTTCTTCAAATTCAGTTTTTTTCTTGTTTTGATCTTGCTTGCTTATAATTTTTTCTTCTGACAAACATGACTCAGAATGCAGACAATGTTTTCGATGTAAAGATTGCTCAGATGAGAAGTAGTGGACTTTCAAAAATGCATTTCAATGTCATAATCTCTTTTTTTTTGGCAGTTTATGTGCTGACATATGTATCCATATTTTTGCTTCTCATAATGGGGCAGCATTTACATATATTTTTCATATATTGGTTTCCTAATTCTTAGTCATTTGTGAATTATGCATTTTCTGTGCCTTTAAATACTTAACTTGTTATATATACACTGAGTAGCTTTGTAAAACATCCGTATTCATTGAACTGCAGTAGTTTGAAGGGACTGTACAGTTTAAAGTGCAAGCAGTTGTGCAAGGAGCAGAGCCATTACAAGCAAGGGACTAAAGGAAAGCAGAACAAAAAGGTATTTGGCAGCTGCAGTAGGAGTTGTAAAGGCTTAGCAAACTAGCGAGATTTTCTTTAAACTCAGGGAAACTACAACTCGGACAAAATACAGAAAAATAAAGCCCAAACCTTTGAGGATGGGATATACCGAAAGGAACAGTATGTGGTACCATCTTTTGTTAGAGAAAAGCAAGCACATGAGGTCTTTCTAGGACAAACCAGGGCAGGATTATTTCTGAAATGCACAGAGCTGTTGTCCTGCGCCTCCTCTGGTGTCCCTGTGGCTGCTGCCCCCGCTGCCTGGTGGGAGTGGGCCCTGGCACAGCTGTCCTTTGGACGGTGCCCCCGCAGTCTGGGACACCGGGACTCGGCAGAGGCAGGAGGGGCCGGGCAGAGCACAGAGCGATGTCTGAGCAGCTGGCGGTGCCTGAGCTCATTTGCTGGCCCTGTTTAATGAGGAGCACAGAGGAGAGCACTGGATGCCCTGCTCAGCCTGGCCCTGCAGCACCCACTGACTGGCTCCGTGACTGATGGCAAAGCCCTGCTCCACCACTTCTGCCCGCCGAGTCCTGCTCTGAACTTTCAGGAGTTCACTTGAAAACAAACAGACCGACCCCACAACCAAGGCCGAACAAAACCGCAGAGAATGGTTTTGAAAAATCAGTTTTGGGCTTGTTTCTGTATTTCACATATGTGGTTTAGTTCAGACTGGATTAGAGATGTGATTTCTTGGCCTCGTTGAACTCACTGGAAGTTTTGCTCCGAGACTTTGGTTATTAATTTTGGAGGCAAAACTCAGTGAAATCAGTGATAGTTGATCCCATGGACTCTATGGGTCTGAAATGAGCCTTCCCCCCCTGCTTCTTTTCAGCTACTCATAGCACTGTAATAAATGACTTCTACAGATTCAATGTTTGTGTTACAATAGAGCTCTTATTTTATCAGAACAGTAAGGAACAATCTAGGATGAAATATTATAGTTTTTATGCTAGTAATTGGAGAGCAAACGCAGGATTTTGACTGGTGGGGGGGTTGTTAGGATTACACGGTTCATTTTTCTGTCCCGCTGTTCCTGTTGTTGTACAGCACTGGGGGAATTAAAGCCCAAAACATTGTTATATTTTCTCATAGGAAAAGCAGGTTAACAGTTTTTCCTCAGAAGTCTTAAGTAATCAATAGTTGATTATATGAAATATGATTTATAATTTGAAGGCTGTAACTGTTGTTTGTGTAATCTAAGCAGTCTCACTTTGTTTCGTGTGGGATACCCCAACAAGTTAATCACACTTCCTCGTCACATCTGAGTTGAAAGATCCTGTTTTCTGCACTCTTTGGAACCTGGCCTCAGTGAAGTCAGCATTCCTTCTGAATAATTCTGAGATTAGCTCGTGTGGCTTCTGCGGAATTTCCTTTGTTTTCAGAGCTTTAGAGCTCTCACATCTGCTCGTGATGGCTGCCCAGCGTCTGAGCATCTTCTGGGGGTTTTCCTTCTGTATCATGTGAGAAGATTTACAGTGGAGGTGTTTGTAGACAGTTCAGTAGCAAGAGCAGAACAGCAACTTTTCCAGAGAGGGGAAAAAACCACCCCTAACTGAGGACTCTGGTAACAGTCAACATTAAATCTTCCTTTTATTTTCTACACCGCATATATCCTTCCTCTCCGCAGGATCGCATTTTGTAGTTCTTTCACATGTAAAGCTTTCTTTGATCTGGAAAGATGAATAACAGTTGCAAAATATCTTCACCTCTGATCTCCTCGGCTACAGTATTCCCAATCTTTTTCTCTTATTCCTTTCCACATTGTAATTACCAAGAGTTGTCTCATCATGTGCTATTTCATCAGAGGCCTTTTCAAGGTGTGTGCTAATCTACAGCAGCACAACCATAAGATGTTATGGCAGGGTGCTGCATTTGACAGTAATTAACTCAAGGGCAAGACTAATTAAATCCATAACTTTTAGCCGTGGCGTGGTGTGGAGATACAGGGGGAGAGCAACATGAAAAAAACCAGGAGAAGAAAAATTAAGAAGAAAATTAAAATTAAAACTTCAAAGTGTGGGGAGAGAAAACTGCTTAATCTTTCTCGCAAAGCATTTCGACACAAAGGCGTTGCTGGGAGGTTGAGCACCCCAGTGGGAAGAGGGCAGTGCAGTGAGGAGGGCACCTTGCCCGGGTTCTGTCTCCCAGCGAGCCGGAGGACGGGCAGGAGGGGACGGCGGATCAGGGAACGGATCCACGCACCAGCCGCAGGGAGAGGCCACGGGGCATCTCGTGCTCTGAGAAATTTGCAGCGAAGGGACAACGTGGCCATAGTTACAATCCAGCCCCGAGTCCTGCTTTCTTCACGGAGGTGACAAAACACGTAGACTTTGTGTAGGTCTCTGTGCTGTTAATGAACAGTTTTATTTTAGTGCGTCTGAGGGGCCACAGACTGGCAGGATTTCCTCACTCACTTCCATTTATGCAGAAACATATTGCTATTTCAGATTAATGATCCAGAAGTAGTAATTATGGGTTTATAATAGTTTTTGATGAGATATCAGCTCTTTGTCAAAGAGTAATTTGTATGACAAGATACAGATAGAAACAAGACTGTGACTTGAATACAATTTCTTAAACAAAGGCCACGGTGCTCCTCAGCTCACTGCAGCCTCTGCTGCTTTTGTTCATAATTAATTCAGCTCGAGAGTCTTGGCTTTTTTCAATACATTAATTTTCTGAAAATGCACTGAAACCCATGGAAAATCCTTTTGCATTTATTTAGGACACGAAAATACATACATTAAATTGGTAGCAGACTTCCTGCCTACTTGTTACACCGTCGATGTGCACTGAGGCAAGTTGGGCAAAGCTGGATAACCACCATGAAAGTGCTTCTTCCATTATTCATTTGGATGGAAAACTTAGTTCGAGTTGTCTTTGTTTAACTCCTGCAAACATTTGGAAAAGAAGTTTTAGTCACCTAAAGGTTTGCAGAACCTGAACTTCAAACAGACACATTTAAAATGTTGAGGTGCTGGGATGATATTTAAGTTATATAGAATGCAGAAATACTTTGTCAGCATGGGAGTGCTAAATTGCTGTGACAGAGCAAAGGTACAAAACCAATTAAATGGATCAGATCAATACCTGACAGCACCTTGTCCATCTTGAGTGATGACAGGACAAGCGGGAATGACTTTCAAACTGAAAGAGAGCAGGTTCAGATGAGATATTAGGAAGAAATTGAGGTGGTGAGGCACGGGAACAGGTTTCCCAGAAAAACCTGTGGCTGCCCCAGCCCTGGCAGTGCTCAGGGCCAGATGAGATGGGAGGGACTCTGAGAAACCTGGTCTGGTGGAAGGAGTCCCTGCCATGGTTGGAATAAGATGATCTTTAGGGTCCCTTCCAACCCAGCCCATCCTATGATTCTGTGAACATGAAGAATTGTTACTTAAGGCGCATGTAAAGAGAAAAATCCAAGTGCAAACTCTACAACCACAAAGGAGGTCCTCCTGTATGATACCCCTAGAAGTGATTTACCAGGAAAGGAAAACAGGGGGGAAGGCCCTATAGACTGTAAAAAGAATGATTATAGAATAGTAAAAATACCTAGATTTCCTATTTGGTCACTCCCAGGTTTTGAAAATGTTTGATTGCAAGAAAAATGCACAAAATCTTTGTCAGATTGGCAGAGAAATATGTGGAATTAAGCAATGCCATTAAATTCCACTTCAGCTTAGCGGGCACTGCTAAGGCGAGCAGTGCAGTGGGAGGAAACAGCAGGACTGAAGCCACGGTGCTGGGAACACTTTGTCCCCACTACACAGATTTCATGAATTTAGCTTCAGTTTTCAGTTTTCCCCTGGTCTGGTCCCGTGGGCTGAGCCACAGGTGAGAGCTGGAGGGCACCAGGTGTGGGCCTGGCCCACATCCGCTGCTTTGCTGGCCCTTCACAGGAGCCCGGGGCGTATATTCTGCACTCGCTCCGCAGTGGGAACAAATCAGAGTGGGTTGGGATGGTTTTGTTTGCAAAGTGAGCCAAAGTAAAGTGGCAACATGTTCTTTCTTAGCTCTCTTTCATCAAAATCTTTTCTTATGTTTTAATGATTTTATTACCTCGTTTGCTCCTGATCCTTAGGGGAAACAAAAAACAAGAAGGAAATCTTACAGCAAACATTTGATGTGCTTAATATACAATATGATCACACTTCTTTTGATCGATTTAGTAAGGTGGGAACAGCTGAGAAACGGAAAACTTGTTTTGAATGTTCTGAGCAATCAATCAATGGATCAATCTGTTTGGCACAGTGTGATGTGATGGCATTTACTTGCACTACACGACAACGTGGTGAGGGGCGTTTTGTCTGAGACGTTGCACCAGCGAGTCCATATGAAACTGGTGACATCTGCGGGTGGCCACAGGGCTACTGTCTGCAGGTGTCCTGGTGCTGCTCTGGAGGCTCCTGTGGGAAGAGCCGTGGACTCAGGAAGGAGCTGGTGGCCCTCTTGGAACACGGACTGTGGGGTTTGCTTTCTCTTTCAGTGTGCAATTACAGTCATCTTACCTCCAGAGTGTGGCCACGAGCGACTTTACTGACATTGCAAACCTCCAGTCAAAGCAGGCAAAATAATAAGGTGCTTATTAATAAACATTTTCGGAGAAGTAAACATTCCGATTGATTAACAGCCTATTTTAACCTATCAGGGGACAGGCCATTCTTTATCGATCCATGGGCAGCTGAAACAATATCCTACTGCTTCAGTATTTTTATATTTCAATCATATCTTTTGCTTTATCTGTGAATTGGTAGCTGTCAAATTATAGGACCTTCTAGAGGGTAATAATTTTTTTTTGCATTACTTTTCATATTATCACATCTGAATTGCAGCCTTTTCAAACTGTTAAGTTACTAAAACATGGAAGCTACTCTGTCATTGCCAGTGAGAGCTGAAATGTAAATGCCAGTCATTTGTTGGGTGACTGCTAAACAATGCTTGCCTGCTGAGTATTGGCGGGCAGAAATTTCCCTGGGAAATGTGCAGGCTCTGCAGCAAGACTCTAATGAGGGAGGCAGAAAATGCAGCTCTCTGCGGAAAAGCTCTGCTACTTTTCGTTTTTATTTTGTTAGTCCATTTATTGTAGAATTTGAGTCAGTGGGCTAACAAGTTACTTTTAAATTCACTGCCTACCACAAGCTTTGCTGAAGTTTACAATCCTCAAAATAGTCAATTCTCAATTACTTGGAAGGCCAGCACTCTCCATGGAAGTGTAGCAAAATGCAATTTTCCAAACCAGAGCGTTTTCACTAATGATATTCTATAGAAAAAATAAATATACTTAATCTAGAGTCCTGTGTTGTGGTGCCAGAAGGTAAGTGGATGAAAAGGGCACAATAAGTTGTGTAACCTCATTCAAGCACTGAAGAGCATGATAGAGAATGGGAGAGGATGCCTTTGTGTTCCAATGAACTATTTCTCCAAATTCCTCTTGGCAATGGCCACTTAATGTGTCACCTCATATTGGCCAACAGAGTTTTGGAGCGTCCTCCAAACATCACTCACAGAATGCCTTTAGGAGAATCCTTCCTGCCTCCTCTGTGGCGTTCTGCCCTGAGCCACTTCATGTGTGGGAAAAGGTTTCTTGCTCAAGTTTTATTTATATAGTAAAACTTTTATCATTTGGGGAAATGGAGAATAATTGCAATATTTATCACTTTCACGGTTAAAGGATTAGTGATTCTGGAAACTCTAAGTCTTTATAGTGAGCCACGACATAAGTAAGTGGAATATTGCTGTAGCTGCTGCCTCGGTTATCAGGCACCAGTGTGAGCACTGTGGATTTGAAGATCTCTTCTCTGACTCAATCAGTAGCTTATTTGTCTTTGGGTGTAATAGAGTTTCTTGTAAGAAAATTGCTGTTTTGTCTAAATCTGTGTTGTAGAGATTGCACTGGATTTGGAATGGTTCTAGGATGTGAACTCTGGTGATTTTATTTCCTTTAGTTCAGAAACCCAATGAATAAGATTATACTTTTCAGAATTCATCTCGGCTCCTGGAATGATGAATCTGCTATCTCTGCCCTGTGTATGTGAGTCCTCTCTGCAGTCACTCTGGGCTTCTCAGGCTCATTTTTTAGAAGGGCTTGACTGCAATTCCTTGGTTTGGTTTCAGCTGAATTTTGTTGAAATTCAGAGATTCATGGAGAGCTAGTGGATGCATTTCAGCGCTGAATTTCTCTGTTGTGATCTTCCCATTCTTTATTTATCATCTTCAGAAACACTGCCTTTCAGTAACAGCTTTCCTGACTAGTTTCCAAACCATGTTTTCATTCATCTGTGTGTAATATGCTCATGGTGCTTTAAAACCACAAAAAATCAGCGTCATTTCTCCTCCACAGCCAAGAGTTCAGCTGCTGCAGAGGACGTGGGCACAGCTAGAACAGCAGAACCGTGCAGAGTGCGAGGTACTGCTGAGCATCCAGGTCCTTTGATCTCCTGTGATGCAGAGATATTAGCTGTGTTGGTCTTTAAACAAAAAACACGAGCCGGATGACATCACATTCCCCCTAATGGGGGAGAAAGGCCACAAGTGGTGTGGCTCACAGCATGCAGGTCCCTCTCTCTTTGCCTAGAGCTCCGTGTGTCTCTGGATGGCACTCTTTACCTATGTTCCCACTGCAAGGATTAGCTCCTGGAAAAGATCGGGTCTTGTTAAGTGATCAGCCAAAATGCAACAGCTCTTGGCAGCTCAAATCAAACAGCATTACATCAAAAATGGTTGCTATCAAGAAACATGCGTTAGAAGAAAATAGATACAGTGTAAGGTGATAATATTATAATAATCAAAAAAATCAGGCATGGGGGAAAAGGTGGGAAATTATAAAGAATTATCATCAATCAAAAAATTGAAGAGCAGCAGTTGAAAGTAACTGGTTCAAATTTAGCTTGAGGAGGAAATTTTATCTGCATCAACATTTTTTGACATTCAGTCTGGTGTAATAACCTGCTAATTAAACTATAGGAAAGGGAGCAGATACAGAATGCTAACACCAGGTAGAGATTCCAAGCCTTGACTGCACTTTAGAATTAGAATTTTCTTATCCTGCAAAGGTGTGTTTTTTCTTTTTGAAGTCCGTGAATTGGTAAAGGGAAGTTGTGCTTTGCCAGGTAAATAGAAGCTGAGTGTCAGTTTAGAATGACTCATGTTTGTTATAAATATAATGTGAAAACCCCATAGATTTTAGACTAATTTTCACTAATTTAGAGTCTGGCACTTTGTTCTAGAGCTTCAGGAAATATTCAGAAAACATACAGAAACTCAAAGACAGTAGAACCAGCCAGTATTGGTGAATTGAAAAGTGAATATGTAAAATATTGGGAGTAAGGTAAACTAAGTGTCCATTGAAAATTCCAGAACAAAGGAAAAGGTCTGAGAGCTGACAAAGTTCTGAAAAAGGCAGGGTGTGTGAAGAACCTCCTACAGAAATTGTGCTATGCAGTCTGCTGGGAGCCATAAAGGTCCCTCAAGGTGGATCAGAATGCTGTAATTTTTCTCTTCAGTACTATTAAAAATTGCCAAATTGCATTTTTAGTTGGGCTCCAAAGGTCACCTTGGATGCTCACTGTTCTTCCCCCTCCGCACATTAAAATAACCATATTCACGGCCCTCGGTGGGTCCGCATCTTCCCTGCAGCCTGTACAGAGCGGAAAGGAGAATATAAAGAATTCACATGGCCTATAAACCTGCAATGGGGCCCCGATTCACAGCTCTGCCTTTCCTGTGCTATTTACAGGCTGCCAGCTCTCTGAACTGTGCAGGAGCCGAGTTGCTTTGAAGGCAGGTAATATGAGGAAGGAGAAATAAATGCTTTGAAGAGCTCAAGAATTTGCTTACTGTTCCTTCAGGTGTTGGCATTTGCTTCCAAGAGCTCAGAGTACCATAGTTCTGGTGGCATGTTGATGTTCTCATTTCCTCTGGGTGTTTTAAGCTGCCTAGAGTGCCGCCACCCAAGTTCAGCAAGCATGAAGTCCCTCCCATGAGGAGCTGACACAGTGTTCCACAAGGCCACGTTTCTGGCTCTCTGAGCGTACAAAAAGTGGTCCCCCAGAAAGGCCCTGGCTCAGCAGGTTGTACAGGAGCACCAGTTTCATGATCCAATCATCTGAGGAGAGCATGAGACACTCGTGCCAGGTCCCTGCATAGCTTTTCCTTCTCTGTTTGCATCAAGCCACAGGGCAGATGCTGATCTCTCCCCTTTTCCATGTTTTAGGTTTAAATGTAAATATAATACTGCACTGCCCACAGTTTTGGAAGAGGAAGCAACTTCTGGTAGGTGGATGTGGGAAGTTCCAAGTGTGGTTATGCTGGAGGCATGAATGTCTCTGTCTGACTGGCCAGAATCTGAGACAGCGCCCCTGATCAATTGTGGCTGGTTTGGATATCTTTGGATAAACTAATTCTAAGGCAGACTTCACAGAATTAAAAAAAAAAAATATTTGTTCGCTATTTTCCTGATTTAAGTTTCTTAAAATTACATCCTGGCTATAGGCAAACTACTCATTAATTTACCATTTTTAATTTTAACTGTATCTTTCCCAATTTAGATTCAATGTTACGGTTGAAATCCTGTGTTACCTTCATTAAAAATTTGGCAGAGATTTGCTAATTTCCTTGTACTCTGTTGACCATCTCATTAATACTATAAAAATATACATTATCTCTGCTTCCAAATTCTAGTTAGCTTACATAACATGTTGTCTTTAATGAAAGATCCAAACTGGATAACACAAAAGAAGGATAACAGCACTCTGCAATTCATCTTACAGCTGAAAAGGTCAGCACCTAGGAGGTGTTACCTCAGTGATTAATATTAAAATAGAGTGAGGATCTGATTTTCCTGAAAAAGAAAACAATAAAAAGAGTTATACGGAGTTAAGCGCTCCATTGTGGATTCCAGTCTGCTGATTACATGAATGGTTTGCTTTCTTTGTCTTTTAAGAGATTCAATACACTGCTCTGCGTATAATCCTTGCATCTGTGAGCACGGAAGAGCTGAGTCTCCAACCAGAACCTCACGGGAACTCAGCTAGGGGGTATCTGGTCATCCAGGAGGGAACCAGGGCAGAGGATGCCCAGTCTTGCAAAGAGTACAGCAGGATTGTCCAAGAGAACGTGCTGTCAAGGCTTGTTAAACGGCATTGCAAAGCACATCCAGGAGCTCACATCTGAGTCATGTCTCCGACCCAATTATCATCTTCATTTTCTGCCAGACTCAAACATTTTACACAGGTGTCCACCAAAGGGCCTTTGTGCTGCGATTAAGTAAGATTAACTTAACATGTGACGTGATTTTATTTAGCGGTCTCTCACAGTAGAAACCAAGCAGGATTCATAATGCATTTAAACCAAATATTGCTGTGGAAGTTACATTTGAAGCCGTGTGCCTCCTCTGGAGCCCGAAACGTGATCGGTGTCCCTTGCAATCAGAGAGCATGACAAAAGCAGGGTTTGAAGGGTCAGTGTTAAGGATTCAAAGATCAGAGCGGAGGAACTGGGTGCGCCTTTTCCATTGTACTGAGTGCACAACGTAGGGTTAAATATCCTTTCAGAGCTCCAATCTGTATTCCTAAACAGGAATTAGAGCATTATACACAAGTTGTATGAGACAATGCAATAGCCTGTCAGCAGTATTAATTTCTACCATTATAGCTATTTGGCTTCGGTTGGGTTCTTAATGTTATTTAAACAAATACAGTTCTCTCCCCACCTTTTATGTGATTTTTCCTGCTGCAAAAGAGCCTTTTATTTAAAAAAACTTCCCAATGATTACAGAACACATATATTCATCATTCAGATGGTTCATTTGTTAAGAATAAATAATTTAAGTACATTTTCTTCTGTTTAATTAACACATTAGCAGTTGCAGCATATATGGGAAGTAATGTCTATATTTATACTCATTTCTCAGGCTGTTTGTTCTCTTCTGCTTGAGGGCCACCCCACTTATTTATTAAAACCTCCTAACCTGAGTAAGTCTAGAGAAACGCTTGCAAACTTCTGGAGAGGCAGTGGCACCTGTGGTAGCAGTAGCAAAATGCTGCCTCATTCTCTTCGTGCCCTCTAATGTCCAAGGCAAGTGGAAATGCACGGGGCAAGAACACGTGATGAGGATGGCCCTGGGCCTGCTTCATGCTTGTTGCAAAGAAACTTTATATTCACCAGCAAAACCAATATTTACTTCCATTCCATTGCAAAAGCGGATATGCAATTTTCTACTGTGGGATTGCAATAGCAATATATATATCATGTATACGTATCATATAAAAATGCAGGCTCTATAATGCTATATTTTAAATCTATTTTCTTCTGTAAAATGACATTTATGCTCCTCTTCCTTTAGTTTCCCCAACAGGAAAGCATATGGTCGTTTTCTTTGGTAATACATAAATGTCTCCTAAATGTAACCAAATCTCGATTCCTGTGGCTTAGTTAGTTGGTTATTGCTAACCATACATTAAATTTAATTAATCATGGCTACAGGCACCCCATCAGATGATGTGCTTCCCATTTTTGGTGTTATGCAAACATGTCCTAAATAAAATAACAAACAACTGTGAACCTTAGACCCTGATCCTGTAACAAATGCTACAGCGGGGTTTGCTATAGGATCTGAACTAGGTGTATTTGCATACTGGATTCTTTTTTATGGGTGACAAAGTCACTTTTATAATGTTTAAGAAGATTCTTCTTTCTTGATTTTCTTTATTTCTGATGCATAAGTTGGTTTTTTAACTAATGGAGTCTAAGTCACTTAACAATAGAGTAACACCACCTTCTGCACGAATAGTCCTGCTAAATTCTCTCTTCTTTTTTACTTAGAAAGACTAATATTCACTGTGATATTCAAAACGTTTAGTCAGCAAACACCATCATAACAATAGTTAAAACTGCCAGCTAAATATCCCAATATATCATGAGGTAGGATAGACCATGACCTTGGAGCTACCCGGATTTCTTCAGCAAGCTCTGCCTGTGAGGGTTAAATCCTGGCCTGCAGCACTATCTCGAATCGACACTAGGGAAATTATGATAAAAATAATCTTTACATCTCTAAACTCCAATGGATCTTTCTGATTGACTGCCTCTGGTGCCAGGTCCGTGTCAATAATTCGCAGTGAATGCATGGCTGTGACCTTTTCCCCCTTGTTTTAGAATTTCTATTTTACAAGACCAATAAAACACGTCAGAAGAAAGTGGCGGTTCTAGACATGTTAATGGATGGATCTCAGGTCAGAGGTAATCCTTCAGCAGGTTCCTGCTTGGGACTGAAGAATACATCTCCCTGCTGCAATGGTTCTGCCAAAGATGCATGCAAGCAGAAAGATATACTCCTTTAGCTACACAATGATTAGAAAGAATAAAATGAGTGAAGGATTTTTAACCTGCTTTTTTAAACCCTGGTGAAGGCTATAGAAGTTAATGGACACACCCGCTTGCAAAGCAGCACACAATAGAAGACTTAGGCAATTATTTGTTTTGAATTTCTACAAAGTACCACATCGTTGTTGTTTGTAAATATTTCTATTCATCTACATCCATCACGTGTGTAAGACACCAGCAGAAGACTGGAACACCCAGGCTGTCGTGTCAATAAACAAATACAATTAGGTAAAAGGGAGAAGAGTTTTTGATTTTGATACCAATGTAATGTTACCTTTTGGTGAAGGCTCTTCATCTTTGGCACTTCAGCTCCCTGCCCATGGAATAGGGGTAACATTTGTCCCTTTCCATTTCTATTATCTGGCTTATTTATTTAGACTAAAAAGTTGCCCGAGGAGATGCATCTTCCTGTACCTCATCTATCTTGCAAACATGCATTCTACATAGCCCCACCACATCCGTTGTATTATGGATTTTTAATAGTAGGCTCATACTAAAAAGCATTATTTTCCAATTTTAGCTCCATCAAATACTTGTTAGTTGCCTGTATGAAAATACTCTCCTCTGAGTTATGTTGTTGTGTTTGAGAGTGTTAGTCCATAGGTCATGTTTCTAACCTTTCACAAAGTGGGATGTTGTGTTATCAACTCATGCTGCTTCCCACGCTTATTTATTTAGTCTTAAATTAGTGAACAAAAATGCTGTAGATTTTAAAGTTCCTTCTATGCCTTTGCAGTCGTTGTCTGTCTCACAGCTGTAAGTGTGGATGGTTCTGGCCAGGACCACATGGATTTGATGTCATTCCCATTCATGTTGCTAGTTAAACCTCTCTGCACTATATTTAATATTTGCCTCCAGGTGACAGATGCTCAGGCGCTCGGCACAGCAGTGCACCTTGAAAAGCCTCAGCTGTGGCGTCCGTGGCTGGTTGCAGAAGCCAGGTCACTGTGAGCTCCCAGCTGGGCAGCGGGAAGCGCAGGCAGGACGTGGATCGTGTACTGAATGTGCTGGGGAGCTCCGAGCTGGGAACCCTCACTGTGCACACACAGCCAGCGCTGCCTGCGAACATTTAACACTTGGGGGCTGGAGGAGCTTCCTCCTGACAAACACAGAGTGGCTCATAATAGCTGGATTCCTCTTCAAAAATCTCTTCTGTAGAAGGATGACAAGTGAACGGTGGCAAAATTTATTTTTCTGTATACATTTTTATTATGTCAAGTTACTTTACTGCTGATTTTCTGGTTTTTTCTGTATCCTATTCCATTCCAGCTTTCAATAGAGATTACAGGAAAGCAGATTCCATAACTAATTAGATGAGCAACCAAAGTGTGACCCAACCCATATAACTTGAATTATTTTTTTTGTCTATAATTTCTTTTTTTTTTGGCAGCAAATGTGTATTTCCAGCCTCCTTCCTTAGCAGATGAAGTGTTATATCTTAGGTTTGGAAAGGAGCTTGGGTTCTTGTCTCTGTGTCCCATCTCACTTTTTCTCTGTGTGTAGACAAAAGGAGGAGGAGGGAACCTTGCGTTCCATCTACTCAAAGCAATTTGCTCAACAAATCATGCTTCTAGCAGTACATACAAAGAGAATGGAAAAGAATAATGATAGAGACCCAAACCCAAATGATTTTGTTCAATGACTGTGATGTCTTTGGTGAAGTGTTCCATGGTGTTACGTAGGACAGCCCTGGTCTTGCTCTTTGGCACGCAGCACTCAGGTAACACTGGTAGCACTTCATGAGAGCAGCCTGACCTTGCTCTGTCACAAGACAACTCTCCCACAGGCAGGTGATTAACGAGCATCCTTTGGAGCGGTGACTCTGTTGCGAGTACCGGTTTCCAGAGTTAGGTGCCTTAGACGGGCATTTACGGGATAAAGCGCAAATGAGGGACCAATTGAAGAAGGGAGGGGACCCTGCAGGGCATAAACTACCCTGCAATAATCCGTTGTAGCTCTCACAGTTTGTGTGTAGCTAAAATCTTATAACTGGTCTAGTGTCAAATCTTCACGTGAGTGTCATCAGGTGTGCCAGTGCTTTCCTTATCTCAGCTGTGTGCGCTCCTGATTACGAGTTGCACCTGGGCATCATTTCTGAGCCCTATTCCCCGGCTTTCCTCGCCTTCATATCCCGACCTCACGGCCCTTCCGCCCCTCGCCAGGGCAGCCTCCGTGTCTAAGGTCTGAAGTCTTGCCTACTCCTCCTTCACTTCTCCCCTTCTCCCGCAACCTTTGCAATTTGCCTTTTTCCTCCAACAAAAGCGTTTCACCTTCTCTTCCCACCCCCTTGGTTTTCCAAGGTCTCCTGTTTCCTTCCGACTTGTCACTTTATCTTTTCTCCTCTGTTCTCTTCCTCCAGCTACCGCCTCTGCGCCTTCCCGTCGCGGTGCCCTTCTCATCCCCCAGCAAAGCCCTGTTTCCCCGCTCGCATACCCTTGCTCCCTGCCCGGAGCGCCCCGCGGAGCCTCCGCTCATGAATATTCGGGGCCTCCCCTCGGCGTGACGTGGCCGCGGTCCCGGGGCGGGGGCCGGAGCCGCCCCGGTGCTGGCAGCGAGGGCGAATGACGGCGCGGCGGCGGCAGCAGCCGGAGCAGCAGCAGGAGCAGCAGGAGCATCCCGGCCGGCCGGGGCTGCCGCCGCTCCGGGGAGGGCCGGGGCAGAAAGTTTGGGAGGCCGGGCGGGCGTGGGGGCTCAGCGGGTCGGCAGCGGGGCAGCCAAGTCGCCGCCCGCTACTTTTCCCGGCGGGGGGGGCGGGGGGGGGGCGGCGGGGCGGGGG
>VWZF01004422.1:1708841-1884123 GCA_013396755.1 Sclerurus mexicanus
CAGTTCTTTTTACTTTTATACGAGGCTTTGCAATTTATTTTACTTGTAAGCATGTGTGAGAGAGGAAACTTTAGTGTGTGTTTGGTGTGTGTTTGTTTTCTCAAAAACCCAAACTGCTCGAGTCTTAACTTTGTGAGGAAATCGATTCTTTCCAGCAAATGCTGCTTAACTTGCTTTACACTTACCTGTATGAACAGCAGAAGGTGATTACAGGAATAGAATTGCTCCTTCTATTACTAACCCAACATACCTTGATGTCGTGGTGGGATACAGGGTTTTCTGGGCAGATTAACAAACAACATGCAACCTTTCTGTGTAGGGAAATTATTTTCCTCCTGTTTGCTTTCTAATGTCATTTAAGGTCGTTTTCTCCCTTATATGGATTTTTTTCTTTGGGCAAGAATGTGAGCTTTTGTTTCGTGGGAGATGTCCTTTAAACACTGCCGGTAGTTCATCAGGCAAATCGAGGTAGTTTTCTTCTTGGATTTTGCTGTGTCTTTGGCCACTGGAGGGCTGCAAAGAGCATTTTTGGTAACAGTAGACACGATCTGCCAGTATTTAGTGTTTAAAAATAGGCATTTTTATGCTATGTATATTGATATTCAAGTGCTTTAAGTTTTCATTTATTACTTTCCATCCCCTGTTTCTTAAAATTAGATATCATCGAAGGCTATAATGCAGCGTTAATAAATGAAGTAACATATCTTGGGACTGCGTGCAGTTCATATCTGATATATCTGACACCACTGTGGACTCTTCCTTTTTTTTTTTCTCTTTCCCACCTGATCGGTTGAGGAGAGAAAAAAGAATCTGGTGCTTCCTTCTCCTTGTTCTGTATTCCTCTACAGTGAGCCGATTTGAAATCAAAAGGTGTTTTGTGGGTATCTCGTAAACCCAGTGGCAACGCTTGATGCTGTAAGCACAGCCCAGACTTGCAGCTTGACGGTGGGTGCCTTCGGGTTGGAGATGCGGGTGGGGTGGGGTGTGGACAAAGCTCCTCTGGTGCCTTAAGCACCCTGTTGTGGAGAGGAGGAGATGATGATTTCAGTGGTCATCCCATCTCATCTACTTTGTTGTGTTCTGCTGCTCGTCATTTTAAAAACAAAACCAACCACCTGCATTCCCCACATGTTTTTGAGGATGGGGAGAAGGATTACAGGAACTCTCCTGGTTCTCACTTTTCACTCGGAAAATAACAATTTCTTTCACAGAATCTCTCCAGGATGCAAAAATTACTTATTTTCAATAGGGGGAAAAAATCCCACCAAGACTCTCTAAAGTTTTCCATGGAAAAAGAAATACAAGAGGTAACATCAGAATGTTTAGTATGTGGTCAGTTACAGAACTTAATCTGTGTGTTAAATATTCATATGCAATTTGTGGCTTTGTTAGAGTTCTACTAGGTTGCTGACACTGAGATCTTTATCATAGCTTCCAATAAAATCACTGTTTTGGACAGAAAAAGTATTTCTTTAAAGCATTTTCAGACACCTTTGTTCAACAGGACAGAGAGAGACGCTTTGTGTTATTGGAATTACGTTAATGATGTCTGGAAATTGTCTGAAGTGTCTCTCCTGGTCTTCAGTTATGGAAAAGAGAACATGCTGAAGGATAAGATTGTGGGGTTCTTTCCCTCCCCCCCCCCCCCACCCCTTCAAAAATTCATAGGTCCTTGGGGGCCCAGGANCACATTCAAAATTCATAGGTCCATGTGGTCACAGGAAGGGAGAAATACTACCTGCGGCACTTCACTTTGTCTCTCCACAAATCTCTGCAGAAGGCTGATCTCTTAAATAATTTATTATTATTCTATTATGTACTATTAAACTACTCAGTGAAGTCCTGAAAGGGTTGCCATATCCAAATTTCTTGTGAGACCAAATAAATCTACCTTTTCTGTATTTGAACTTCATTGTTACCATAAACATAATTCTAATCTTAATTGTTTAAGTACAGCTGAAAGTCTCTTGATGATCTGAATAACTAAGAATATTTTATTCCAATTAAATTAATTACATGGACAAGACTTGAAGTCTTAGTCATTCAGGACATTTCCAAATCAATGGAACATTCAGCCTCGCTTGGCAAGTTTATTATGTGAATACATCAGATATGACTATCAGCAGCAGACAAACAACTAACCCAGGGAGACAGAGCCAGCATATTCTGCTTAAAAGAAAGCTCAAAGCCTGGGGGGAGGAATTGAAGGAAAATCTTTGAGAACACACTAGACATGTCCTAGTGTCTGAATTTTTCTGCATCACACTGTGGGTTTTTGTATTTTTTTTTCATCATAAAAAATAATGAAATACTTTTAATTATCAGTTCAGAGATAGAAAAATAAGAGCCTTCTTTTCAACCTCACCCAAAATACATGAGAAGTAATGTCTGGCACACTGCTTAGGTCAGAAGATGGGCGATGAAGCAACCTTGCTTTCTGTTGCTGGTGCTCCCTGTAGCTCACTGATAAATCCCAGAGAAGGCATGTAAATGGTTTCATGTTTCCATTTTTTTTCAATAAATGGAGTTAAGAATACTCTTTTTTTAAGTGCTTTGATTGAAAAGCAGTTCATGAAACTGACTCTTCTGTCTCACAGGATAAAAGATTTGTCTGATTATAAAGTCTGGGTGTCAAGATAATGAAATGATTCAGAGGTCTCCAAAGAGAGAAGTCAGAGTATTTGATAAGAGCTTTAGTATTCAGGTATTTCAGCGGGGAAGACTGACAACTATATTGAAGTTGTCATTATGAAGCTAGAGAATGTTTGCCAGCCACAATCGTCTTGTTACCGATTTTAATTGCGTTATTGGAAGGCTACCCAAACTGGCGACTTCAGAGCTTCGGAGGGTCCGAAGCAAATTCCAGTTGTAAGCAGAGTGTGTGCCACTTAAGAGCACCCTGTAAGGCGTGTCTCTTGTCACCCAACACTACGTGGCATGAGAACAATGTGCAGTAAGGGTTTGGTAGCTTGTAGCTTCTCATGGCCAAATTGCACACTTATAAGTGTCCTCGGTTTTCTTTTGTCAGCTTTTCATGATTTGGAGAAGTGATTGAAAGACGATTAGAAGCTTTCAGGGGTGCTCTTCCTTTGTTTTGGTTATTTACTGTTTAACTGATGATTCAGTATTCCTGTACCTCCACTGGGCATTAGAAAAGCAGAGTGCAAATTGCTGCTTGTATGTAGTTACAGCTTGGTGTGTGTTAAAGATATTTTATTCCTAGGATTCCTGAAAATGCAGTTTCATGGCAATGTTACATAATCTCCGATAAAAACGCTAGAGGGTGAATTTTCTCATATACTTTGTGTGTATCAGATTTTCTCTGTCAGATTGACAGGATGTTTGGGGAAAGTCATTTCAGAGGTTAAGTCCGACTTCAAATGCTCTTCCTTTGTACATTTATCCCTGGTCTCCTCTTGCTCCTTATTTTCACTTAGTTGCCTCGAAGTGGTTTGCTTTTCTTTTGTTTCCAAGAAGGTTGTATGAGAAGGCAGCAAATGGCTTGCCTGGCTCCTCTCGAGTGTCTGAGTGGTGTAGGTAACACTTCATTTAGTGCAGAGAGCTTCCCTGCTGAGAAATGAGGAATGGGAAAAGGGAGGTTAAAATGCATTGTTTCTAGAGCACACTAATTGCTGGTGTCAAGAGGAGTTGCCTGTCGTCTGTAGCCTGTTTTAGCAAATATGGCAAATAATCGAGTCCTAACATTCAGAATGTTTCATGTTACTTAGTGTTGCGTAGATGTAATTTTAAAGAACACATTTGAAAGCCCAGTAGCAGTGAGATGTGGCCTGGCTTGAGTTTGCAGTTCTTTTGCCTGTGGAGAGGACCATGAGCTAAGGATATCTCTTCTTGGAGACCTTTCCCTCACCCTCTGGTATCCTTAAAAAAGAGCAGTCCAAAAATAACAGGCAGGTAATAAGTATCGACTGGGATCTTTAACTTACCTTGAGCTTTCTTGGTGATTGTGCTCAAATGGGTTTCTCAGTCTCTCCAATTTCTTGATCTTTTGAATTTAATGAGCAGAAATTAACAGGGAAAATTCAGAGCAGTTGCAATCAATTTTAACTGGGTAACGGCACGTGGCAACAGAGTTGGAAGATGCAGTCCTGATTCAGGATTTTTGGCTTTGGATGTTGCACTTCAAGTGGAACCTGGACTAGCTGAAGTTGATTTCAGCAGAGAACAGAGAGATTGGTAAGTCAGAAAAAATGACCTGAATATGCTGAAGGGGTTGTTGGCTTGAATGAAAAGGAATTGAGGAACATGCAAATGGTTTTCGGGTACATAAAAAAGCTGCAAAACAGAGGATAAAATCCATGTTCTCCATACTCTTGTGGGCAAGGACAGAAAAAAAAACAGCAACAGGAAACATTCAGGCTAGACTTTAGGAAAAGCTTCTGTCCTCTCTCTTTGTTCATTTACCTGGAGAGCTGTAAGAGCCAGCTGGAACAGTATCAGCACGTACAGTGCACCAGACCTTTTGGCTGGGAGGAGAAGGGATGCAATGGTGTCCTACGGTCATCCCAAAACCTGAGTCTCAAACTACCCAGTGTGTTTTTGTCTTCCATGGGCACTTGCAGCTACCCATTGTCAAAGGCAGGGGTACCGGCTTCAGGTGTCCCTTGTTCTCCTACAGCTTGACCTTTCCTGTGGTTGAGACCTAGGAAATTGGCTTATTTGCCAAGCACAAATTCTAGTGCTTTGTTATGGATTTATGCTGAATTTTAAAGACTGTCCTGGCTTATTTGAGACTTGGCATGCTTCCTTTTGTTTCCATAAAAGCAGGTTTTAAGTAGTACACTGGCAAGCCCATAATAAATCTTATACTGGTACCTCTGATAATGGCAGCTGAGGTAGAGAGGAGGGTGACAAGGTATCTGAGTCTCTTAAACTTGAAAATCTCAGAGTAGGTGAACCTGGTTTGAAAAGCATGAGCTAAAATAGTAAAGTGTAAACTTAGAAAACAGTCTGAAGAAGTGGGGAAAGGAAGCTTGATGCCCAACTTGTTGTATCAGAAGGAAAATATTCTCCAACTAAAGTTAAAGCTGGTTGGACTTTTATCTGTGAGTATGTTACGATTATTTAAAAATGGAGAAGTCATGATTTGGAAAGGGTGTTTGTAAAAAAAGTTAGGAGTTTTACAAGAGATGCTTGTGGCGTGATTGGAGGGGCTGTTAAATCTGTCTGTACGTAGTGGCAGAGGGTTCCTTGTCTGCCACTTCATGCTGGAATATACGGAGTTCTTTCTGCAGCATCCTGTAGCTCCCTGCACTCCAAGTTAGTTCGTGCAGAAGGGCGTAGCAGGATGTCTGTGTGTGACTTACGTAGTGTGTGGGAGATGTGTACAGCAAAGCGTGTGTGTGTGTGTGTGCTCCGAGTTAGTTCTGTATCCACAGACCTAATGGGGGGGGGATAAACGTCACAGTTCCTTGTGCATTCCACCTCTCGTGAGGCTGCAGTGTCAGGTTGGTGTGTGCCAGGATCCTGGAGTGCGGTGTGTGCACATGGTGAGTATGCTCTGATGCAGTTATTTCCTCAGAGTAAACCCTGCAGCAGTGGGGTTTTCAGCAGAAACAAGGAACCTGAGCCTTCATTTCCATGTTGTTCATGTCTTCATGAGGTCTGTCTGTGTCATTTGGCTTTTTTTGAATGACTGTGAAACCGTGGAGTGAGAACTTCAGCTCTTAGTTTTATATTCATTGGGGTGTTTAAGCATCCTAATGGTTCAGCAAACATCTACAGGGTGCCTGTAATGCTCCAGGATATTTCTTTTATGAACTGAAAATTTACTATATAGAGAAGATTAATGAGGGGAATTTAACTATTTAAAATGTTTAAATGTAGATTTCTGAAGTGCACTTTAGGAGAGTTCAGTCTTAATGACTTCCTATTTTTGCTGTATGCATTCCAATAAAAATTTATATGATGACTGCTTACAGATGTAGAGTAAGGGAGTGAGTTCTTAAGAGTTGTTAAAACATTATGCTCTATAACATGGCATCAAAATTCCAGTGACTCCATGATAAAATCAGCCTAAATACTTCAGTCAGAAAAATGTGTATGTCTAACTACACCAGTTAATGTTGACATTTGTCATTGTATTAACTGATATAACACCCCCCCATCAAGTTCAGTGTTTAATGCACATTGAATCTTAATGGCATTTACCCTCCCTGCCCTGAAATCCTTAATGTGGGAGATTGATGATTCTTAACACTTGTCTTTTAAGAAGTTGCTGGGGTTTTTGGTCTTTTATGTTCTGTTGCTTGGTGGTGAAACGTGCCTGCTGCTGTTGGCTCTGTGGTGTGGGGGGTCTGTACAAGGTGTTCAAGCCTGGCACCAATGAAAGAGACTGTTCCAGTGGTTCAGGTCTTTGGGGGCCCTTATGGCACTGAGTATCTCTGAGATCATTCAGCTGAGCAATAGATCACTTAAGGGTATTGGGCTATGGCAGAGGATTTTGCCTATTATCTCCAAGCGGGTTTGGGAATTGAATAGAAGTGGATGTGCTGAATTACAATTCATTTTCATGTGACTTCTCCCTGTATTGATTTTAAAGATGGCTCTGTGTGGAATTGCAGTTTGCCAGCAGTTAATGCTGTTATTTAGATGTTTGGTCTTTGTATGGGGAAATCTTGACCCTCGTTAAATCAATGTGAGATTTGCAGTTTATCTCGGTGGAATTGGGGTTTCGTCCTTTGTGTGATTTCCTATAAATGTAAACAGTTCTTTCAAAGCTTTTAATGTTCTTCTGCTTATAGTTGGCTTTGTCCAAACAGGAGGAATGTTTGATTTAATCTCTTTCACCTTACGGCTTCCTATGGTATAACTGCTTTCATTGAGTCAATACAACGATTCTTGGGGTTGTTTGGGAGGTTTTTTGGTTCTTTTTGAAGTGCTTTTCATTCAACTTAAAACTATCGAGTGAGGTGTTGGGCAGGATGACTATCCTGCAGATTTAAGTGTGGTGATTCTTCACTGTGCTGACTTTCAGAATACCTGCATTGGAGCAGTCTGTTTTCCTCATGGTCTGTCTTCCATCCCATCCCCAGGATTCCTGTCTGTTACTAGTTAAACACTGGGAGTGTAGTCAAGACAAGCAATGCTGCAGTTTCCAAGGTTTCAGTTGTTCTTCCTTTGTGGAGCTGGTTTTTGTTGCTGTTTTAAATCAGATTGATCACTTGAAGTTGCATCTCTCACATATGGATAGTGCTTGTCTGCTTTTCTAATAACAATTAAGAATGACATTTTATCTGTCTTACTACTATTTTATTCTATATGTCTTGGGACTATTAAAATGAAGTGGGACACCTTCATTTAACTTGAAGAAAACTGCAATCAAATGTAAATGTTAAAATTCTGCTTTCTGAGCATTCATCCATCACTCATTTGCTAGCAGATTAAAGGAAGTAAAATAGGTGAGGAAAATTGGACTCTACTTATTTTGGGACTGATTTCCTCATTTTATCTGGCTCGTGTCGATCCTCCTCTCACTGAGATATGCATATGCTTATAAATACTGTGTGTGTATGTTTATATATGTGCTGTATGTGTCTCTGAGCATCATCAGCTTACAAGGAATTAGTGACTCTAAAGATGTTTTTCCCCCTTGAACTCCCAGCTTCTGAAATCAAGAGACTAAGAAAGCATAATCCTTTATGCCCTAGAAGATAATAAACCCTACCTCTAATGTGAGGGAGAAGTGAAAAGGTAATGCGGCTGTATCACGAAAACTTAAAAATGAAGTAATGAACGTTTCCCTCATAACTTTGTGGGTGGTTTTTATCTTACACCTGGTTGTTTGAAATGCAGTAAAATCTGACTGGAGCTGGAAAATGTTGTCTAGAAACCCTTGTCTAGACTGGGTTGCAAATTTGCAGTAATTGGGTTGAATTTCTTGGTTGTAAGCAGAGCTTGCAAAACATGGGGCAGTGAAACAAAGTTAAAATATTCTGTGGGCTCTCTCTCTTGGTTTTCTGTGTGATAAATGATGTTGGTTTCTGAAATTTGTTTTGGAATTAGTTTCACAAAGACTGCTGGCAGAGGTCAATATATGACAGAATGCATTGGCAATAATAGTTGAGGTATTTCTGAAGAAACTGTGTGGCAGCCGTGTTTGAAGGATGATTGTCCCTTCTTCCTTTTGAGCTACTTTAAAAATTCCTGAGCCGAACAGATGGTATTTGCCATTGTTGCCAGGCTTAGGGAGAAAAAATGAACTTTTAAGATCTTAGTTAACAGAATTTTAAATTTGTGCTGAAAAATGAAATCTAGAAAGGTTTAAATCAGTGTGATTTATGCTAACCTGCCTTAAAAAGTCTGCATGCATTATGAGAGTGGTCTTTAAATCCAGCAAGGTAGACTCAGACTGTTGCTGTGGTGTCAGAAATGGAAAAGCACTGGGTGCTGAACCCAGCTCTAGTTGGCTTCCATCTCTTTCTTCCCCCAAATCAGCATATGGAGTGTGCTGGTATAAAATGGGAAGGTCAAAGTGTAGTTATTTCAGTGTTTTGCTGAAGTCAAAGGCACGGGATGAGACCCAGTTCTTGAGACGAAATGATTAGAAGAGTAATATTTCAAGGCTTATTTTGAGAAAGTTTTTTCTTTCCTCTGCACTCCTCCTCTAAGAGTGGTCTTCGGTGCTGTGGGATCTGTGGGCCTCTCCCAGGGACTGCAGAAAATAATCAAGGAGAACAAGTCTATTTTCAGTAGGCTTGTATTACCACTCAGCTGTCTGTCTCTAAATTTGTAGGGATCCACAAATCAAAAAGTATTGGAGCTGCTTGTGAAGATCAGCAAAAATATCTGTGAGAGAATATTTTTGGTGGAAACAACATGACCTCAAAAAATGTCAGTCTGTTAGTTGCATATGCAACTGTTTCTAATAATAAAAGATATTTTGTCTAATATGGAATCTCTTTTTTTTACCACTTAAATTTAATCCGTGTAGGTTAGAATATAAAATAAAAGATCTCGCAGGTTTCAAAATGCCAACCTTGGTAAATAAATAATAGTCACTTCAATAGTTCCCTCATAACTTCAGGGGAGTGTTTGCGTCTTTATTTTCCCCTACCAGGGCCAAAATTACGTGCTGCAAAATGAGAACTTGTTTTCTAGTCTCAAAGAGTATGTGTGCTCTAAGGTATAGTGGAATTTACTAGGGGATAAATCCTAAAATGCTGCAATGATTTCTTAAACTCTCCGTTGGAACATGAAGAGCTAAATCCATGCACGGTTCAGCTTAGCCTTCTTTGGAAATACCTGAAACTGAACAATAGAAACGCTTTCTGCACAGAATGAGGGTGTGTGTGAGGAAATCTCCCATAATAGCCCTTCCTGGCACATCTTATTTTGTACAGCAGAGAGCGTTGAGTTAGGACAGAGGAGGAAAAGTAGCTTGGTGTTTTGTTAAGTTAAAGTTGTTGGTGACTCAAGCCCTGAGGTTTTTAAGGTTTCAATGCTTTCAGCAACAGAGAGAAAGGAGCTGTGAGCCAGCAGCCTTGGTGTTTGGGAGTCTCCAGGAATTTCAGATTGATGGGAATACTTTGAAACTCTGTAAACTTTGGGGTATCTGGCCTTGACTGTATTTCATGAAGCAGTTCTCATTGAGGCCACAAATTCTAAAAATAAGTTAGGACAAGGGAATAAGGTGTGTTACAAAACTTAATTATAGGCTGGTTCGGTTTCTTGGGAAGCGAATAAAACCCAATATATTTTTACAAGCCTTGCCAATATTGGCAGATTAGTGGATTTAGTGAAACCTTGAGAATAGCTGAAGGGTAAACTGGGACATAGAAGGAAAATTAATTTAAGTCTGTGTTTAAGTTCACCTCTCTCTATTCTAAAATACGTTCCATGAAGTGCTGACTGGAGCATAATTGTCAAGGATTTTTGAGATTTTTGAGTTTATCTTTGAAAAATGTTTCCTGGGTATCTTTTTGCAGATCATGTCTAACCCAGTTCTTTAAGGCTGAGTGCACATTAGAGAATTAACTAGCATTCCACATAAGCAATTACTCTGATATAAATTAAGATCATCCCGGAATACCTTTTGACCTTTTAACTTTTTTGCTGCAATGAGCTCAAGGACTGTGTTGAGCAAAGGAGGAGACTGAAGGCCAAATGCGCTGGGGAGTGGAATCCCCCGGAGAACTCTGGCTATAACCTGTGTAAAGGGAGCTGTTTGCGGTCTTTTCCAGTGTACAGTGTGCATCTGTCTTCCTCAGCTATTGTTGCATGCACGGGAGGAGAAATTTGATGCTGGAGAGGGGAGGCAAGCAAGGAAATGCTTAGTAGGAACTCTGAGAAAAACGCCACCAGTGCGATTGCTGCTGCTCATGAATTATTTTGCATTTCTTCTGGGTAGTACTAATAGCTGTGTTAGTCAGCCCTCACGTGGGGAGGAAAGGGAACGTGTGGGACGTCTTGTGCTACTCCTGGTTCCTTCTCCGCATCCTGAGGAGCGCTCTGGCACCTTCCGAGTCTCCGAGGGCTGGGGAACTTTGAATGGAAGGACTTTGCGGCGACAGAAAAACAGCGTTCTCCCTTTGGCTGGTTTTATGTTTGTTATTCCAAGGTACATTTCAAGTCCCAGGTCGAAATGTAAAATTGAGTGAGGACTTTCTAAACTCAGCAATGTTTTCCTGACACGTATCACTGTAGTGAACGTAACAGATCTCAGCACCCTGTGAGGTCTGGGAAGCAGGAAAAAATGAGGCAGAAGCTGTATCCTTTCACATTCTCAAACATATTGATGTTCATGTTTTGTAAGGGAGGGTCTTGCTCCTGACTTAGTGCTTGTTGTTGCAGAAATTTAATCTGAAATACGCAGTAAGAACAATTTTCATTTCCGTGGTCATGCGTCCTCTTACGTTGGGTTTTCCCATTACTGAGTGGAACTAATTGCCACCAGCTCTGTAGGACGCATTAGGTGGGTGCCATGCTTTGGTCCAGACTCGAGTGCACAACCCTGAGAGTGCCCGTGGGAGCGAAGAATGCACTGAATGGGAAAACCAGAAGGCAAGGGACGGCCCCGAACAGGGGGATGGGGAAGGGCGACCCCCTCGGAGCTGTCCCGGCTTGACAAGAAGATAATATTCCTGCAAAAAGCTGTCACGGGTTCCCAGTTTTTGTGGAGTTTTGTGGTTATAAATGCCAAGTTAATTGTTCGTGCAATGTTCTTGTATTATCTAAAATGGCTGCCTGGAACTCCCCTCAGGCTCGCCCGCGAACCCGATTGGCTCAGAGCTGCTGCAGGGCCGTCTGTGACCATATATGGTTATCTTCTCCCCGATCTGCCCTCGTTTGGTCACGTTCTGCCCTCGTCGCCCCTCACCTGCGGAGCCGTTTGCTGCTCCCCGGCTCCGCCCGCCTTCTGGAGCCTTCCGCCCCAACCCAGACGACTCTCCTGCCCCCTGAGGGGACCGCCCTTCTTGCCTCACCCCGCGGAGAGCGCGCCGCTCCCTTCTCGCCCTCGAGGGTCGCGACGGGCGCCGTCTGCCCTTCATGTGGAGGGCTCTTCACACGCTTTTCGAGGTAAACGCCTCGGAATGACAACTGGACCTGACGAGGAAGCAGCGTTCCGCGTGACCTGAAACACAACTCCAGTCGGTAGCACGGTTGAGGGCGCAGCAAACCGTGTGGGATCGTGCCCCTTGGTGCTGCAGAGGGGCCGGAGGAGGTGAACGGGTGATATATGAAGTTGGGGGCTGCCCTGGGACCCGACCAGCTGCGGGAATCGCTCCTCAACATACGCAGGTACCTTTGTAGAACGAGTTCACATTCCAGGAAAGCTCCGTGTTCTGTCTTTCCTTCTCTTTTACAATGACGGCAAATAGATTTTTAAGGTTTTTTTGAGTTTTGTTAAGAGTATTAACTTTTGGAAGGGATAATACTGCTGAAGTGCTTCATTTGCATAACAAATTACTAGAATGCAGTATTGATTGCTATTCGTGAGTATAAACATTCACTGAATAGCTTGCAAAGCTAATTAAGAATTATAATTGACTTTATTCCTCTTTCTCCAGTTAATGTTTCTCTTTCCTGTCAAATTGAAGTTGCTTTTTGTCTTCAGTTTTTAAAAATAACTTGCCTGTGGCACAGTCGAGAGAACTTTGCAGCCTCTTTTGAATGGTTCAGATACAAAGTGGGGGTGAGTGGGCTGAAGTCTCCAGGGGCTTCTTTATACCCTCTTTTTATCTCGGGTAGGTGTAAAGAGAGAGTGTTCGCGGACTTCATGTCTTCTTAAGACCAGAGAGTAAAATTTTAGAGAACTAGAAAAGAACAAAAAGGTTGATTTATTAAAAAATGTGAATCTTAACACGAGTCAGGATTGTCAGTCTGTTGATTGGATCCTAAGGGAAATATTATTGTGAAGCCAGTGGCAAGGATATTGAAATTAAGTGGAATTTATGGAAATAGCTTTTGCACAAGAAAAATTGTCATAAAAAGACTAAGAAGGTAGTTTTGCTCAACAATGTGAGGTTAAGAACTGTACTGCTCGATGGCCAAGGTTGTTTCTCAGCATGGTACTCCTGAAAAGATGATGAAACTCTTTTTGATCCATCTGAAAGCAGCTGCTAACAGGAGAAAATTCATTGCACGTGTTTTGTGCTATTTCTGGTGTTGTAACTCAAACTTTTCACACAAAACGTTGCTGCTGAGGGAAATTACTCAGTCTAAGGGTTAGGCTTACTTTAGGTGTATAAATTGCTGATTAGAGTTTAAATTTATTTGTCAAGTAATTTATAAAAACTCTACCCTAAAAGAAGAATAATTTCATGCTTGTTAGCTGTTTCTAACTGTGTTTGGAAGAGTGACTCATGGAAATGTTTGCCATTGTAAGTTGACTTCTTGAAGAACTGTAATATGACTGGAGCACTCAAGCAAAAAGTCCTTTAAAAACAGTGTATTGTTACTACATACCCCCTCTTATTTGTATGTACATACCCTGCATATTGTGAATATAATCAGCTGTTATATATGGAGTTCACCCATGCTGTTCCACTTCCATTTTGGGAGTAGATTTTATGGATTCCTAGAGCAACGGATTGATCAGCTTGTGGCCGCTTTTCTGTAAATGACAGTGGTGGATTTAGTAATTTGTTAAGATTGAATCTGAAGTCTTTGCAGGCAAGACCTGTAAATAGTTGAAGAAAATCCAAATATGTCTGATGCATTTCTTAATGGCTTGGTGAAAAGACAAGCTTTTTAACATCAGTAATGTCTGTCTTTTTGTTCTGCAAACTTATGGTTTGTTCTGTAATCAGATGGTTTTTGGCATTGATGTGCATCAGATTCTAATCCCTTTAATTATGATGGCTAATGTCTTTTTTCCTCATGTATTTTTTCCCTGATTGAAGTCAGCGGGGTGGCTTGTGAATGAAGTTGAAAGTAAAGAGATCAAAGCTGGGCTTTCAGTTGTGAAATCATAACAGTGCATATTCTGCAGATCAACATTAGGGTCCAAGGCAGTACAAATCTCTATGCTCTGGATTCTCCAAGGACCTTATAAATCTATATTTCTCCATAAGCTGACTGTGCAGTAGGATTTGTCTCAGAATGTGGCACTGGAAAGAAAGAAGTCTCTGGGAACAGGGCTAAGGCATCACCATGAGACACCACAGATTTGCTGGTCTTTGTGCATCTTCCTTGGTTCTGTGAGATTCCACAGGCAGGATTTGGCTTCAAGTTTAGTTTCTTGTGCTGTTTATTCCTTGTGAAAGAGGTGATGCATTTTCTGTTTTAAATCCTGTGCTTTCTTTTGAATGAGCCATGTTGTGACTCTCAGCCTGTCACCTGTTCTGTGCTGCCAGCCCATCTCCTCAGATCTTTCCACTTTGTGTAGCTGGTGAAGTGAGGAACAAGGTGGAGTGCAAGGAAAGCAATCAATGCTTTCATGTGTGGAGCCAGAACATGGGCTTTATCTGGCTTCTTTTGTTCTTGAGAATGGGAAAAATGAGCTCTAAATTCTATCATAAACCAGCTGAGTGGAGGAAGAACAAATACATTGTTATTCGTTCTCAGCTCTCCCCCTAAAGCAAATGGACCTTGATTTTTGAGTAGTGTGATGAAAACTTCTTTCCCACTAAAACTTGTGAAGAAAATGCCTTCCACAGCACCAGTGTCCTACCCCCAAAGGTCTGGCCAGTTTGGAGACACTTAGACTAGCTAGTTCTTTGCTTGAGTCCAGTTTCCTTTGCTGTTGCTGTCTGGAGCTGCCCTTACTGGCACACACTGAATTCCCTTTTAAGTACAGTAAGTCCATTGCATTCTTACACATGGGTGTACAGACTGTAGCAGCAATACTGGCACTGTGGGGTTTTACTGTTACAATCCAGTTGGAAATTGTAACCAGGTTCTTTTAAATTGATTGCTCTGAAGGTGAGATTGGGGCACGCAACTCCTTATGTTGGGTCTCAATCAGATACTGACTTTATTGAGGGAACAGAAAAAGGGGCAGGCTAGAACTGGGAAAAGAATTACCATCACCAGTGGGAAGGACTTCTGGGAGAGGGAATCAGGTACTGGCAGGATGAGGGATGACAGAGAGGAGAGGCAGGCAGGGCGAGGAGTGGGCCCAGCAGTCAAGCTCACACCCTGGGTGAAGCTGGGATGGAAAGGGCTGGACAGCGGGCACCCCTGGGCACAGCCTTATATACCCTCTGTGGGCGACCACTGGGTAGCTGGGCTTCAGGCTGGCTCCCACAGGGTGCAGATCGGCCAGGCCGCTGGTGTCCAGCCAGGGACAAATGTCCCCATTTTCCCCCACTTTTGCTGTCAATCGCACCCTGAGGGCTCCTCAGAACGCCTGCCAGCAGCCCAGAAATGTCACCTGGGTGGATGCAGAGAGCCCTGCCCTGCAGAGAGCGCCAGGGCTGTGCCCACCATTTCGTGTGGGCACCGGGCATGGGGTGTGAGGGAGAAAACTGGCTTTGCTGGTCGCTTCTTGTCCAGCTTCAAGGTAACTCTGCCTCAGGTGTTCAAATTGCCTCAGTAACACTTGTTGTACTTTGCGAGAGTCATTAATTACTGCCCTGGTCAATGTAAAAACCATACTAGCCAGAGACAGAACAGTCTCTTACACTATCCATCTCCTGAGGGGTTTGTACTATTCCTGAGGAACACTTTGGGATTTTTACTATTCAGTGTTTTGGTTTGGCTTGTGGGTTTTTTCCCCCCCTTTAGTGACTCTGGTAGCTTTAAAAAAATTCTTTTCATCTTGCATTGTATTTTTTTGGAGCTGGTAGATATGATATAGCTGATTTATTTATTTTGCTCTCCCCCAGAAGAGAGCACATGTAACTTGCATCCTTGTACTGGCCCAGAGAACATGTGTGGGTGGTTCAGGGTACCAGGTGCAGCGTTCCTGCCATGGGCTCTGTTCTTTGCACAGACTCTGACACAGCTGGGGCTGGAAGGGAAGGTGTGTTTGCTGCCTCTGTGACAGGGTTTGAGCACACCCTGCCTTGTTCTCCAGATGATCCAAAGGATGAGCCCCTCCTGGAGGGTGCAGTGTTGCAGGACAGAGGATGGTCTCGGTCTGTGCTCCACAAAGCAGGAGAGCTCTGCCAGCTTCCTGGGAGTGTCATAGCAAGCAGTGCGTAATGAAGCAGGTTCTGTGCACTGTGTTTGGCGTTTTCTTCAAGCTTACCCACCCTTCTGGTCTGCAGGCTTTTTTGAGGTGATTATTCATTATTCTGAGCATTCCCACATTATCTGAGAAATGTGTTGTGGTGTTGTTTAGGCTCTGATACAAACTGTTGCACTTTGTTTCTTAAACTAGGTTACAATATGACTGTGCATTTCAAGAATAATTGAAAAATATGGTAAACAGTGCTGGTAATTATTGATTTGTGAGTTGCTATCGCAGTGCACACCGAGCTTGAATTCTTTTATGTTTGCATGTTATCCCCTTACGGGGTCATTAAGATACATGGGCTTTATGTCACACAGCAGCAGGGTCCCTGTTGGTGACCAGGACATCGTGTCACTCAGAGGTTTCCACGCAAGGATTATCCCGTGGCTGGAAACGGATGTTCAGGGCTTTAAACATATTTTTATTCTTAGGGTATTGCTAGTTTTCCTGTTTATGAAGTTTCTCCTCTAGCAAAAGAACTGAAGGAGCATCAGAAAACAGAAATGGGAGAAAAGCTTGCAGCCTATTTTTTTTTTACTTATTTATTTTTTTCCAGGCAGAACATTTGGCTCTTGTTATCTCTACTTTCTATTTGTGTAGCTTCTCAGAGTTTGGCTTTTCTAGCTACTGTAAAATAGAGATGTTATTTTTAATAGGTATGAAATTATAGATAAGACTTGTTTGAAAGAGAGGGAAAAAACCCCACCCACCAAAGCCCAACAGCAACCCTGTATTGTAATACAGATGCTATTTACGTTTACATTTGCATTTGATGTATTTATGCATAACAACAAGGCTCTCGGCCTTGATTCTGAGTGGAACTTAGCTTTCTTTTATTGGCTAGGGAAAGCTAAGAATTAATTTTTTTTTTTTGCATTTTCCTTAAAAATTCAATGAGTTAAGGTTTTATAAAAAAAGGAGCTTTGCAAAAGACTGCCCAAAGTGTGTAACCACTGTTATTGATTTTTCTCACTAATGGAATAATGGTCATCTCTCCTCTCAGCCAGTCTCCTGAGATTCTGTAGGTCACACAGTAACATAATAAAATCACACACAGACACGTTATTTGTTAAACTATACACTGTGAATAGAAAATGAGGCCTGAGGTGACTCTTTGGTCTCTCTCGTATTTTGTTTTACTGCTGACTTTGTTCTTGTGTTTTTTTGGTTTTTTTTTCTTAAATATCATGAAATATTAACATAAAAAAGCAATAAGTGATGGAAACTACTGCTCAGATGGAAGTGCCATGTTGCTATATTAGGAATAGCTGGCAGATAAAGCATTAAACATAATCTAATTGTTTGCACTGGTGTACAAAGAAAGGCATTAGAATAATGTCTCTGTTGTTTTTGCCTCCCTTATGTGAAATCAAGATTGGTAGGTAACATTTCATGAGGTGAAGAAGGGCACCTGAGATGACGTGTGAGCCATTTTAAACATAATTTCTTATATTAATTTTTTTATTTCATAAAACACAAGGGAGAATAATAAAGCCATGAGTGCAACAGCAAGGATTCCTTCTTATTTGAGAAGAGGTCTCAGAAGAAAATTAAGACAAAGCTTTATTTCAGTCTTCATAAAAATAAAATTAAGTCAGTTCATACTTTTAATAATTTAGAAGTTGTTCCCCATCCTGGCTGTTTCTTGTTTTCAGAATGTATTATAAATTTCATTTGAAAATCTTTTTTAATGTGGTGCCTTCTTAACTTGCAGGAGAATGTGCTGCAAGGAGATGCTTTCTTTTGTGCTTGGGTTTAAGCCTGTGTTTTACCTTAAATTACAGCTCACGTTACTGACTGCTCTCTTTGCCGTCGAATGTGCAGGGTTTCACAGAGCACGTGTTTAGAGGACACATGGAGAAGGCTGTGGTTCTTTTTGGACTCATGTGGGGGATCTCTTCTCTCCTGCAGGCTTTGTTATCAACATTATATTATTTCTTTCTTGCATTTAGACAATTGTTCTGCAGTCAGAATGCTACTGCTGAATTCAGCCTTCCTTAACTCTGAATAAGCCAAGGTAATTTGGAAGTACCTTATGGTACTGTAAATACAACCAAGGTTTGTAGTGGTTTAAGTGTACCAAGTTGACATGGTCCTTCTTTTAGATGACTTTTAAAATGGTTTGATGGGTTCTGGTAAGTGCCTACTGTCTTCCTGACGCTTCTCTGTCACGTAAATATCATCACAATTCAAATAACTGTTCAAGTAAAGGCCTAAATTGTAATGAAAAGTCCAAGTAGACCAATCTGAACACAGTACATAAACAAAAAGGGTAAGCTGCTGCTTCTCTTTCAGTTGTTTGCCCAAAGCTCCCCATTCCCTTTAAGACCTGGAAGATGTCCTAGTTTAGGTTAAACTGGCTGTGGAGTGGTGGGTTTTTTGTTGCAATCAGCAAAGAAATGTTAATGCTGACTGAATTAGTCATTTGAACAAGTATGAAAAAGCAAATTGAGTGGAGAGAAAATTTACAGGCATCAGTGGTGGGCTAGAATTGATTCATTCCCAGACAGCACCACGAGATAATAAGGCTGTGGAGATACTCAACAGCAATTGAATGTTTAATCAACAAAGCCTCCTGTCTGAGAGTATTAATATAAAGGCTGTGAGAAGTCTGTTGCTCTTAAATGTAAAGGGTCTCTCAGATCTGAAGCTAAGATTGTATTCTGGGGGAATTCTGGGGTCTGTGGGAAAGATACTTTTTCCTCCGCAGAAAAATTAATTTACAGAGGTTCAAGTTGCCCACTTTTGCTGCTCAGGGTGTTTGTAGCTGTGGAACAGGCAACTAGGGGGGGTTCACACTGGTGTTGTCCACGCTGGATAGAAAACCAGTTTGTATGTCAGTGAGGAATGTGGGTCAGTGTCTGTTCTCTTGCAGTCCCTGTGGCTATTCCTTGAAAAGATGCTGGACAGGTTTATTTAAAAGCATTGTTTTTCTTTCCTGGTGTCCATGTTCCAACACTGTTAACACAAAACCATACCTACGCTGCATTTGAGGTCACTTTCAGATGGGTTTATGGGATGGATTTCCTATGAATCTTCTCTTGCCTTTGTCCTTTTTTTATTGTGGCATGAGGTGGTTTCAGTCTCGTGGGAGCAGCCTGTGGACACAGTGACATTGCTGTGAAAGCTTCCCTTGGCACAACTGGCCGTATCTCAGTGTTCCCACAGCACTAGTGAGTTCCCTTAACATGCTTCACTTGGGCTTTTTTCTGTTTATTCTTTTAGCAATCTAAATGTACTTACTGTGCAAGGAATCTTCCTTTCCTTCTTTGACATGTCTGTTAAAAATATCATTTGGATTCTTTTTGCACTCGATGAGAAGGTGTGAGTTGTTGATCTGGGCTGGTGTCGGGGTTCTCTGAGCAGCTCTGGGGAGCTCCACGTGGTGTCAACTGGGGCGCCTCTGGAGCGTAAGGATCACACACAGGTATTTCTTCATCTGATGGGGATCTTCAAGGGCTGGAGCAGGGGAAGTAATATCCCATTGATTCCTGCCTGGGCAGCTCTGTCTTTCACATGCTGACATGGCTCGTTGCTTGAGAATCTGTAGTGACACCTGGAGCTTGATGCAGATATTGATGGTAATGCAGCAGCTTCCGAGGCATAATTAGGATGATAAATGGGATAATTCCGTGGCTGGATTCTGCTGCCACACACTGCGCCGTGAGGCTGCAGCTTTGCTTGGAGCCCACCGGGAGGTGAAACATTGCAGTTGACTGAACACAGCGTGAGATGTTCAGTCAGTGTTCAAATCTGAATAATGTTTTTAATAAACGTAAATGTCTTTGGTAATCAATATCCCCGTGTAATTGTTTAGCTGCTTTCCCAGTAGGGATCTGTGTACTTTAGGTGTTCTTTTGCTTAACAAACTACAGCCAGGGAGCCATTTCTTGCTGTGTAACAGGTTTTGGAGGAGGGGTGGGAGCACAGGCAGTTGTAATTGAGTTTTGATGAGTAGAAGCTTAAGCAATAAGAGCAAAGCACAAGATGCACAAGGTGCATCTCCCTGAATTGTTAAAATCTTAGTGCCTTAGTGAATACATACTATTTCACTTAGAAATTGAAAATTGGTGTTGATACTGTTAAGCTTTTACCGTCTTGGTGAATTTGATGATACAATTTAAACCCACAGCTGTTGTTTGCTTCGTGTCAAAGTGAAAAAGATTAATCTTCATTTGTATCCTGCCCTGCAATTATCTAGAGGTACTGCGCGCCCTGTATTATGTAATCTGATGTAGCAGAGGATTACTTGCAGTCCTCATTCAAGCAGAACTTGCAGTTTCAGAAGGGAGAGTTTAATTTCGGGAGAGAAGTTTGTTGCTGCTCAGAGCAGGAAGCCTCTGTATCAGAAATGCTCCTCAGTTTCAGCACTGCTGAGAAATAGTAACAGAACATCAGTGTCCCCTGTGTGGCAGATGTGCTGGGGTGTAAATGCAGTGTGCAAGGGTGGGAAGGTCCTAGAGGTAGCAGAAAAGAGGAGTGACATTTATAATTTCTTGAGGAAGCTGTGTGGCAATGGCAGTGTGGTTTCAGAACAGGGAGGAAAAGAAGAATTTGCTCCCACACCCTATGTGTTTCCACTCTGTAGTTAGCCCACGTGAGTTGCACTTGAGTTTAAATGGTTTGAGTGGAATAGACAGTGTATGAGCCATCCCAAAGCAGAGGCCTGTTGCGTGTGTGTGGTTTCCGTGTTTTCATGCCTGTTTCCTGGGGTTCAGGCCTTCTGGATATACACATTTCAGTTCCAGAAACTGTAAATTGCCTTATGGTTTTTATTGGGATTATTTATGCTATTGGCTGGGCCATGTGCAGCACCCAACACCGCTGGGTCTTCATCCTTTCAAAATACATTTTTCTGGTGGCTCCATCAAACAAATAATTCCTCCTATTACTCATTTTCTGCATCTGGGAACCAGTATTGCCAAATAGTGTTGATGCACTTGTGCTCTTGATGCTGTGGCCTTTGAAAGCAGAATTAAGAAGTTCAAGTCCATGAAATGAGCAGGGAGGATAAGTAAAAGAGACTATTTACTGAAAGAAAGTGAAAATCTTGACCTTAATAATTATGTAAAAATAACTATGTAATAAGTATATTAATAACCATGTAAAAATCAGTAGGGAAGTCTTGCAGTGAATGCAAAATCCACTGAGGAATTCCAGCTTTAAAATGTTGGTGTGGATTTGGAAAGCAAGAACATGGATGCTGCTGTTTTCTATGGCTACACAACCAAAGGAAAACAGATGTCTATCTTTTGAACATCTGGAAAACTCAGATTGAAACTCTTAACCGTGTTGCTGTTTTTGCTGGTCCTGGTTTGCTAATCCAAACTAGCTATTTTTTGTAGCAAATAATTTATTTCTTTTTATTTTAGAACATAATTCCAACCTGTCTTGGAAGAGTTGAGGAATCAGAGTTTAATTCTGGTATTGACTCAGGGTCTGCAGATTCCCATTTTGCTGCTGAAAAGCTTTATGTACACTTCAGGTTGCAGGTCATAACACAACTAGATTTCTACAGGAATACTAAGGACGTGGAGGTGCTTTGCAGACTTGGAGTTTTTCATAATATTGAACTTTATTCAGTATTAGGCAACTTTTTAGAGGCTTAGGTAACACCTGGGACTGTACATGACATTCTTTGTGGATATAAAGAAGTTTATAAAGGCTTAAACTCAAGTTTGGTTATGTCAGGGTTTCTCCTTCTGTCTCATTGTTCTTCTTTTCTTGTTCATGAATGGCATGAACTTCTCTTTCCCTTCCCAGGTCAGGTAGTTATTGGCAAGGGTGAACATTATTCTTAAAACCTTCCTAAAACAGAAGGGTAACCACAAAAGACTTAAAATTTAATCACTGCCAAATAAAATGTTCATGAAATTAAATGCTGTTCCTAATCATGTGAAATAATGGAGGCCATCCCTGGTCAGCTGTAGTAAGAAAAGCCCCCAGAAAGCACTGAGAAGCAATTAAATTTAAGGACTAAGTGATTTCTTTCGATTTTGATCTGGCTCTTCCTGTTTTATCTCTGCTTTGTGAGTAGAACAGTAGTTCTTTATGAGGATAATAGTATATGGCAGGTCCAAATAACCCATTGATTGGAGTTTTTTGGACCTTTTGGGCAATGCATTGATCTGAAATGACTTTACTATGATGTGATCAAAAGGAATAGAAGAATGTAAGAACTGAAGTAATTAATAACCTCTACAAAGTAATTATAATGTTGCTGAACTGAGCAAAACTTTTTTCAGAAAACATCAAGATAGGTTTTTATCCCAGTGAAGAATGGTTGTTTTGTCTTTTCAGATCAAAGATTTTGAAAGCTTTTACAGAAGAAGTTTATTTTAATTTCATGGTGTCTCTTTGGGGTGGAGGGGGAATGGAAGTGGTTAGGCAGTTCTATTACATCATTTCTTTGTCCTCTTTAAGAAGTAATCTAATGCCATAGACTTCTGTAGTGTATTTCTGTCCTTGTGAGCACACCATCAACCCTTCTGTTTGGAAACGAGTTGGAGTCGCTGTTGCGGACTGCTGGGGTGGCTCACACCTAGTTCGTGGACCATCTTTGCTGTCTTGTGTTGCTGGCAGTCACCTTCCATCTGTGACTTGTGTTCCTGCAGCTGCTTACGTGATCCCTGAGGCTGCAATGCTGGGAAAGTGGAGAAGTGTTCTATCCAGTCCCGTGTTGTGTCTGGTGATTGATACCCGTAGCCTCAGGATAGATCCTGTTGGCTTTCAGTGTGGGTAAGACTTTAAGACCTTTAGGATTAGTCTTCATGGTTCACATCTTGGAAAATCGATGGAAAATCAGCAAAAATTGTGATTTTTCAAGTACATCAATCTGAAAACTGAAAAGCAGGTCTGCTAGTTCTGATGTGCTGTGTGTGTTACTCATTTAAATCTCTGTTATTCCAGATGTCCTGTCTGCTGTGCCAGTGCCCTGGTGCCTCATTCCTCTGGTCTCCTAGCCCATGTACCCCAGGGGGTTGGTTGGCCTGCTGGGATCCAGTGATGTGGAACAGGATAGGAAACCCTGCACTGGGCAGGGGAGACGATGTGGCATCTCAGGAGCATGCCCAGGCATCCCAAATCCTGCTGGCAAAGCCTCTCCATTAGTGAATGACAAATCCACATTTCCGCTGTGCAGGGATTTTTGTTGGATGAAATCTCCATTTGGAGACTCGTGGCTCAGCACTTGGGGTCTCCTGCTGTCCCTGCCAGAGGTGCTGGCTGTGAAAATGGGTAGTGCAAACAACCAAAGGCATTGCTGGCTTCCTAACCAGATTGTGGAGGAGCATCACTGTGGGTGATGTGTCCTGTGAGTGGAGGGGTGCAGAAGCCCTCTAATCTCTGCCCAAGGTCTCCAGGGGGTTATGCTGCAACATACAGATGTGGTTTGCTTTCTGCATGAGTCTTTACAGGAAGGTCTTTCACTTACTATCATACTTTTAGTTAACGTGGTTGAATTCCATACAAAATAATCTGCAAGATGCTATGGAAATATGCAGCCCAAATCTTTACTATGTGGTTATACAAGAGGCATCTCGCTCTGGGACTGCGTTCATTGGCTTCCTGGTAGGAGGCAGTCCTGTGCTGGGGGTGGCAGAGATGCCATCTGGGAAGCACGGGGTGTAATGGACACTCTGAGATGCCTTGTGCCAGTAGCAAGCATGGTTTGCTTGTTGGCATGCTTTGTACATTACAGTGGTCTAAGCTGGGGAGATGAATCTCCAGCTTGGAACACAAGTCATCCATGCTCTCATGTGCATCTTACATGTATGTGTGAGCATGTGTGCCGGTACACAGCTCTACATGTGAAAAGTATTGCATAAATAGTCATAGAGAGTGAATGTTTTCGTTTCTAGGGCATTATTCTTTATTGCTCCAGTGTATCATGAATAAATAAATTGAAATAGGGTAGAAAGCTTTTTAATCGATTCATCAGTGGACGTAACTAATTTAATGAGAGGTAGAAATAAGCTCTTGCAGTGAAAAAAATAGCTATAATAGAGGAAAAGTGTAAGTGTAACCCTTAGCTCCCAGTCTGTATGTGAAATCTATCACCTGCTGTGCTGAATCTGGTGTATTCCCATGTAAATAAAGCTGCAGGATCAAATGGGTGGATTTCTCAGCAGTTAGCTTTCTCCATGACAAAGCAGTGTCCTGGAAGGAGGCCAATGATAATTTAAATTCTTTTTTTTCCCAGGACAGAGTTGAACGGGTAAATAATCCAATTGGAAAGGTTTAATTCATTGGGTGTGGACCCAAGGTGCCAGTATGGCAGTGCAGGGGGGAATGTGCTGATACACCACGTTTGGCGGGGCTGGTCCTGTCTGGGGGGGCTGAAATAGTTCCTCTTTGCCTGGCTGAGTGCTTGGGTGGTCACTGGGTTTGCCCATGAATTCCACAATTTCTGGAGTGAGCAGGTCTGTCCAGCTGAGAACTTCAGTGCTGCTCTCTTGTTGCTGCACGCCCTGCTTTTATTGCCTGGCTTACTGAGCTGTTTTCATCCCAAACAGCACATGGGATGCAGTCCTAGGCAGCACACTGGGCAGCAGGAACCAATTTTATGAACTTTATCTGCCTCTAATTGTCTCTAAGATATTTCTCTTATCAATATTAATAAAGACAGGAAGGCTCATCCAGAGAAGACAGGACAAATGATTCTTTTTGACAGCTGAAATAAGTGGAGATGGATCCTGCCTTGAGTTTAGATTATGAAATAGTGAGTTTGAAAAATTTTGAACTTGCCCAGTGTGCTACTGCTGCAGAAACAACTGGGTAGGGTTTTGGTAATTAATTATTCAGATTGATTTTCTCTGAGAGGGAAGGAGAACTTAGTTCGCATGCACTGCTTGTTTATAATTTATAATCAAGGGCAAACAAATTGAAGTGCTCTAGGTAAAAGATTGCGTGAGAAAACACTTGAATTAGAATGTGGCAATATTTTCATATAACGTTGATAAATATTTTCTTTAAACAAGAGAAGTTTCAGTTTATTTCAGCTTTGGTTATATGGCATAAGAAGGTAACTCGATATAGAATATTTCCTTACTAACAGAAATGAATTTTGGGAAGAGAAGTGAATGCCAGGTTTGCTACACTGCCCCGCTTGCAGTTTGTCCTCCATCCGATAGTGCTGTCAGTTGTGAAATTAACTGTTTCTCGTTCTTTCGCGAGAGGAAACTTAAGTTTCATGCTCTTGATTTGCAATATAAGAGCAGCAAGGGTGACCTGAGCTGAAAAGACGTGGCTTTGACCTTTGGAGCCATGTGAAGAAATGTGAGTGCAGCTTTGATAGCTGAGCTGAATAAATAACTTGAGGTATGAGAGACTGAAGTGTTGTCTGCAAAGCAAGGGCAGAAGGAACCCCTTCAAAGGCTGGAGTGCATGTGGGAGAGAAATCCAGCCGGAGAAGAGCTTGTGGGCAGGATCTGTGCTGACCTCACAGTACTGCACAGTCTATTTAAAACAAGGCTGCTTGTGCTTTTTGTATTCTACCAAGAGTTTTAACTGTCAATAATAGTATAACTTATAAATCTTAACTGTTGTGATTGCTCAGCTTAACAGGAGACTGAACTAAGCCTTCAGAGTGCTTGTGGCCTTTGTGCCAGCGCTCAGTCCATACAGCAGGGTCATGGTCTCCAGGTGAGAAGGTGCCAGTGGAAATTATTTCTGTAACTTCAATTAAAGTTTTAAAACTTAAATTCTTTAAAATTCATTCTTGTAACTGAAGCATATTCATAGGAATCTGATTGTAGTTTCTATAAGGGGCTGAACACAGTATGTAGCAGAGCTGTCAGCTTGGAGTGTGTCTGACCTGTTATCTCCTGTCAGCACTGCAGGTCATGAAGGTGGTGGCAAAACAGTGATGAGTATCCTCTGCAAGCTTCTGTTTCAGGGTGCATACAGTTTATCTTGGTGAAGATGGCCCTGGTGTCCTGCAGCTTTCTTCTCTGGTTTCGTGGTTCCTTAAGGAAGGAGTGTAAATACTGTGTTGGAAGGTTCAGGGGAGGAAATGAGCTTTGCAGAAGATTGCTGGTTTAGTCCTTACAGCCATTGTGTCACCATTAAACCCCATGCGAGGACAAAATTTTTAATTCTGATACTTGTTAGTGCATCACTGATAGTTATGCCACAACTGCTGTGCTATCCAGTACCTTCTGCTCTTTCCTGGGTGATGCAGTAGAAAAAACTCCAGCAGCTTTCTTGACTCGACCAAATAAGCACAACTCTTCAGTGCCTTAACATTACCAGGATGAGTTGTGTGAAATTGAATTCAGTCTTTAGTTTAGAATGTTTTTTCATGGCCCTCATTAATAGGGGAAGACTATTAGCAGAAGTGACTCTTCAGCTCATTTTCTGCAAGGTGGTAATTTTTGAAGGGGTTAGCTGTTAAGTTGTGCACCAAGTGCCCCTTGTCTTCGTGAACAGTTGCCTTGCCAGGCTAGGGAAGTCATCCTTCAGATTTTTACTGAGTAGTTTTGGATAAGAAGAATATTTCTTTCAGTTAGAATTGTTACCACTAAGTTGCTGGAGTTAAATTTTTAGGAGGAGTTGTGTCCTCAAGAACTTAGAAATAACAATTTCCTACTTTTGTACATACTGTTCTTCTGAGACAAGTTGGTGGAAGAACACGACCCATTTAATGTATATCAAGTTACCTCCTTATGTCACATAAGCAAAGGTGAAATAAACTTTGGTGCAGTGGCCTGAAGAGATTCCAAAGAACTGAACAGTGTGAAGCTGCACCGGTACCAGTCACTGTTCTCTTCAATTTGCACAAGGTGTTTCACTTCTAAATATGCCTAAATGGTGTCTGGAATTTACAGCTCTTTGGGGATCGAGACTGGAATCTGCAGTGATCTGAAGAACCTCCTTTTGTTTCTCAAGGGTTTGATTTCAGTATTAGTTGACACCTGAGCCTAAAACTCTCTCTCAGCATTGGTGCTGTAATTCTACTACAACAGCAGAAATTGCGACATACATTAGTTACAGCCTCCTCCTAAGTAAAAGCATTCTATGTTCTAGCTCTGTCTAGCATGAAAGTAAGCAATTGTGCTATTCTGTGTTAGGCTGTCAGATTTAGCTTGTAGGATATGGTTGGTCTTACAAGGGAGCAGGGTTATTGTATTAGTCTTTCCTAAATTCTAGTCACTATGTGATAATGCTGCTTCTTTTAGAACCTGGAACAGACCAGGCCCAGCTGAAGGTTTGGGGGCAGCAGTGTCGTGTCTGTGACAGGCACTGGACCAGGTAGAGAGCGTGCCATTAGTAGTAGTTAGTAAAGGAATCTGGAGAGGTTCAGAGCTTTATTTCAGTTTAAAGATGGGCATGAGGTGAGAGCCTAAATGAACATTGATGAAGTTAAATTGAGTTAGATTTTGTTCCCCCTGTATAGATAGTATTGGAGAGATTATGAACCTTCTGTTTCACTTCCTAGAGCAGAAATGAGCTCTTCCTTCTGCTCCAGAAGCTGCAGCCGGCTGTGTCTTCATCCTGTGAAATGATCAGTCCATCTCGTATCTTAATGATGGTGGGGGAGAAGAGGAAAAGAAGGTTGGAAGTAAATCTGGTGTATATACAAACCTTGCATTGAGTACTTTTAGAGTGTAGAGGCAGTGAAACTGTGACAAATCCTTTCTCTCTTCTTGGTCTGTAAGAAAACTCGTGCTTTACATATTTATTGATCCTGAATGAGGATCTTAATTGCTAAGGGGGAAATATGCTTTGTTTAAAATCATCAGCCAATGTTCAGTTCAAGAGCCTAGTTTATCCCCGAAATGAAAAGTTTGTAAGTTTCTAATGAATATTTTTTTTTCTAATCTGATGCATTTTGAAACAAATCAGTCTAGTGTCTTTCTGAAAGATTTTTTTTGTATGTGTTTGTGTTTTGCTTTAGTACGAGATTTTAACTTCTAGGTGTTGTTGCCTTTTACATGGTGAAAGATTTACAGAGGTGAAAGATGAATGTTTCCTCTGAGCTTTATTATTTATTATGTGGTGGCAAAGAAAAGTCTTTTCATAATGTTATCCCTGCCCAAGGAGTTTAGTTAATGTTGAGTTTATGCTCATTAGGAATTCTTTTGAAATTTATAATGAAAATGCATATTAACTATACTTATTTGCTATTCCTGTGAGTGCTGTGAAAAAGTGTAAAGGATTTATGACAATTCACTGTTATATATGTTAGTTGTTAGACACCAAAACCCCCATTCACAAATGGGTCCCTGAATTCTTTGTAGAGGTTATTTTACTGGGGCAAATTTCAGACTTCCTTCATTATTTTAATACCTGAGGTGTCTTCCTGTCTTTGGAAAAATTATGGACAAGTTGAGGGGAAATTCACTGTACAAAAATAACAGGAATAAAGAGGAATAGCAGGAGTCTTGCTGGCACAAAGAGAGCTCTGTGCTGGCCTTACAGTCCCAGGTATGAGAGGATCAGTATTTATTAGGAAGTTTTTGACTGCTCACTTAAACTATAGACAGGTCCAACTGAGGCTTGCCAGGATCAGCTGGAAACAGTGCAGAAACCCATGTCAATCCATGGCAATTCCAGCAGTGCATGGGTTGGGTGTCTTGACCCTGAGTAATTAATGAATAATGCCTCCCCTGGGAATATGCAACAACTGAGAATCAAATAAAGAAGGAATTCAGATGGTTGAAAGATTGGTTAAGATTTATATCTACTGTCCTGATAATTTGAGAGTAAAAAGAGCCTAAAACAGATAGTTCAAATTTGAATGTACTGAATGATATCCTACAGCAAAATTATTTAGAGGTACAGTAACAGAATCTAAGACATAAATTCAATGTGACAGTGTGCCCCTAAATCTGCTTGAAAAAGCAGAGTTCCCACTTTTGTTTGAGTATTCAAAATGAGGTATTTTAATGCAGAGCATGGCATTTAAATGGCTGAGTTGGGATTGGATGTTTCCTGCAAACAAACAGTGGAATTCTGGAATTTGTTTTTATTGTCATAATGTGTGGGCTGACACCATCCCCTGCTGCCATGAAGTTGGTGACCTCAAGGCTGCTTTCCTTTCCAAAATGACAATAGGCCATGAGGACTCTGTACCATGAGAATAAGGAAAAAAAAAAGCTGAGAAAAAGGTTACTGAATGAAATCTTTGAGCTAAGTGAATTCAGTTGTTGGTAGAACTTGTTATCAGTCACGTATTTACCATATTTTGAAAGGTCTACTAAGGTTTTTATTAGTAGTTAATTTTTTTGTTCCTCTAGAAGGTATAGTCTTAACATTCTATTACTTTAGCTCTCTTTTTTTCTGCTAAGGGAACACCAGACGTTAATGAAAAGTGAATTTCTTGCACTTAAATTCAAATTTAGATATGGAAAGAGACCTAAATGGTTAGTGAGGTTAGAGAGACTAATAAAAGGAACACAGTTAGTTCACGCTTTCAAATGATGTTCTTGCATTTGCCAAATGAATGTAAATTACATTCATAGAGATATCTGCTACTTCTGAATTACAGCTTTGAATCCTTTTAAGAGTAATGGGAGATTTAGTTTGGCTGGATTTTATTTTGGTGCTGTTCAGTCAACTTACACGTGCCTCAAGAACAACATACCTCCAGTTTGTTAGGTGAACTGTGACACAAGTTTTTCTTCTGGTGCTGTCTTGTATAGCATTGTTATTTTATATTTTTTTTTTGTTATTTTTTTAATATGCCTTTGGACTGTAATCCACTAGAGTACCCTCAGAAAACTAAAACTAATGGAAAGATCTGTAACCAAAATGAGCATTTGTTTTAGCAGTCAACAGAATGAAAAAGGAAGCTGAGTGGGACATGTGAAGTGGCCGAGATGGGGAGCTGGCAAGGCCTTAATGGGCAGGCATCTTTGCCTGTGATACAGTCTGATCATGTAATTGGCAGGTTTTTATTATTATGCCAACTGCTGCAATCCAACTATGTTGCAGCAAGCAGACTTTTCTAATTCCTCACAACCTCCACAGATGCAGAGGAAGCACCTCATTCATTCAGGTTGCTGCAGAAGTGAACAGACAGATTCCTTTGAGGAAGCCCTCGGTATGAGCCCTGAGTGCACTGTGGAGCTCCGAATGTACTGGAGAGAAATATTCTAATAAAGAAGGTCTTGGAATAGCAACCCAGGATACAAAGCCGTCAGCTTTTCTTGTCTTCCCCCCAGGTTACTCACCGTTTTTAAAGTGGTGATGAAATACCAATACCAGGGGTGTGAGTTCCTCTTCCTGAGGAAGGTTATTTTAGTGGTGCTGTTTGGCGTGTTCAGTTTTGCCCACTATCCATTTTTTGCTCTTACGCAGCTATTCTTTTTTACCCTATTTTATCCCTTTTCAGTGACTGTGTGCATTTTAAGTGTAATAGCTGGCTGTAGGAATGATAATGGGTGCCCACAGTCCTTTGACTTCTTTTGTGCTTATTAATTTCTGAATGATGATGTGAAACGTGAAATATCCATTCTTTTGGTTGTAAAAAAATAAAATAAATAATGCTATGCTTTCCCATTTTCATATGACAATTTGTCCTCTGTAAAAATTCCTCCAGTTCAGTTTTTGAAGAGGTGGAATTGATATCAGTCAGCTTGTAGATCCTTATCCTTCCAGCCAGTTACTTCTACAGCTCTGAGATGTCTTGTACGTTGGCATGTTTAGCAAACGGATTTTTTTTTTTAATTCACTTTCCTATAGCTGAAAGTTTCATTGCCGTTTGTCAAAACTTGATAAACTGAGATTTGCATGCCGACCTGGTCCTTCAGTTTTCTGTAGACAAATTCCCACCTTTGTGAGGCTGCTGCCTTGCACACACCTGCCTTGCATCCAGCTGGCTGCGGGCACTAACTCCTGCTTGCTTGAGAAGGGAGATAGTTCAGCCTGTCTGTGCACTGGAATAAGGGATTTATGTTATCAGATAGGATGGTTCGGAAATGCAACATACTGAGAGTTCCCCTATCTGAAATGGAATGAGGGGTTATGCCTGGTATTGTAAAGGCTCCCTGAAAATAGCTTTCATTGCTCGTGCCTTTTGGCAGATTGGCAAACGCCTGAGAAAGAAGCATCCGTTCCTTCCAAAGTGCAATTTTTCAAGTAATTTTTGGCTGTAGTTAATTTATTTTGCAAATATGACGTAAGAACTATTTTTATGGCTTGGATTTTCGTTGTTTTACTTGTGATCACAATGTAATGATGCACTTGTTCTGTTCCAGCTGTGATTTCTGCCACACTTTGCTGAGAATATCATCTAGAATCTCCCAAAACATCACAGAGAGTTTTGTAATGCCTGTCAGCTCCTGCATAGTTTTTAGTAGTCACTTAGATGCACAGTGATTGAACTAGTAACAACCTGAAACCGTGATTGATATAAAAACATTCACCAGTTCATTTGAATCTCAGATTGGTGGAATAACAGAGTAGGTTCTGTAACTCTGCTGCCAGTGTACAAAGGTTTCTGCTGCTTTCCACTAATACTCAGTCACAATCCCAAACCTGCAAAAGAACCAGTAAAGCAATAAGTCACAGGTAACACAGATGATATGGGTTTCAACTGAGTGTCCACATCTGCATGTGGAACCAGCCTCTGATGGCACCCCATGAAAGATAAAGAACTCTGCAAGATTTATGTCTTTAGCTCTAATGGATGCTGCAGGATTTGGCTGGGGGTTTGTGGCATATTCTAGTGGTGCAGCTTCATTAAGTGCATTTGTAATTGTCTGTAATTTTGGAATGGAACCGCATTAGAGAATTAAATTCATGTCTGCTGCTGCACCTTCAATGTTAGTGTTCTATTACTTTGCTGAAAAAAAACCTAATAATGCTTTTAGGGGATATATTGTGATCTAATCATGCATCCAAGGCCCGCTTAACTCCTTGTAATGGGGAGGGAAGGAGTGGAGCTGGAGGGAGAAATTCCTGCTTGGCCTAAAAAATAGTGAGAATTGTGTGTAGAAGAGCCCAGTAGGTATTGCTCACCAGTCTGAGGAGATAACACTGTTTGCAATGAGCTCTTGCTCCGTGCCCAACATGTTCTCCTGGGGTGACCCACAGGCACTTCTCCAGAACCACGTCCCACGTGTCTAGCTGTGGTCTGCGCTCTGCCTCTTGGGTCTGGCTACCTTGAGTCCATTTTCACAGCTGCAAACTTGTCATGTACAAATGCAGGTCAGGTTGTTGAATTCCTTGTGTTTGGGGAAATAGCCTTCCTGGCCTAGTCCCTAAGTGTTTCTGGAAAGCTCTTTGGTCTCTGGAAAAGGAGATGTTTTGTAATATAATCTGAGATGTAACATAATTTTAGTAGCAGATGAAAGATCCTCTACACTAGAAAAATTGGCTTGGTATTTTCCTTTTTCTTGAATATCCTTGAGGTTGCAAACAGATCCTTTGAAGAAACCAGTCTTAGAGCAGGGATGAAACATGAGTGATGTAGAGAGGAGATATTAACAATGAAGAGCCCTCATTTATGAGGGCAGAAGAGTAAAGGTGCAGTTTTGTGAATTGTTGTATAAGAGAGGAATAATTGGTGTTTTGTCTGTCACTTCATAATTCATAGGAAAAACATATTTTGGAACAATAATAAAATATGTTTGCAGAGTTATAAAAGGACCGAAGAGAATTGCATAAACTGATGTACCTTCTTGGAGCCTGTTCAGTGTTCCTGAGCAGTCTTGTATACACAAAATTCAGCAATTAACATTTAATAGATTTCTTGAGGCAAAAAAGTGGGGAGAGTGTATTAAGGAAAAATCACTTTGCACATTCCCTAAACCTATTTAAATAATATAATGTACGTGCTAATTAATGGTATTTTGAACTGTGAACATTTAGAGGTTTGACAAAACCCTGTGTAATGTGTTATTGAATTTGCAGATGATTCAAATGAATGGTTAGTTAGCAGCTGAGACGGCTTCACGATGGGATGACTTCATCTTTTTACTGCTGAACTACATCAAATAATAAAGATTATGTGCAGTAGGCACTTTTAGACCATGAAAACCTGTATGGCCAAGGTGATTCCTGCGGAAGTTGGGAAGAAACCACCTCTTGAGCAGGAGGTCCTGGGTCAGATTTAGTAGCCCTGTTTGGATACAGGGCTCTGGCTGCCATGGCTGGTGTTGAACCGCAGAAATCTGAACCCAAACAACTAGAAATTACAAACCCTTTTGTTTCCTGAGCCAAATTTTGAAAAATCTTCATTCAGTACTGTTGCAGTTTTTTGCTCAAGTGAGGTGAGACTTATATTCCATTATCCATTATCTCCACAATGGGAAATCTTGCATCGTTTGGGATTTCCTTAGGTGACCAACAGTGGCAGAAATTGAATTGCAGTCATTAAATAGAAAAAGGTTTTATATTCCTTGTCCTCAGAGAGCTTAGTCATTGAGCTGGCTTTAGTTGAAACAACACAATTAGATTGCTCTTGGTTTGTCCTTGCAAATTTATCACCGTCTTTACTGCATTTGCAATATTCCTGTACTAGAGTCCCTGAACATACACAGGAAAAGAAGCTTTCCACACAGAATGAGAAATGTTAGCTTGGATTTTCAGAGAAAATATACCAGCAAGGCCCTTTTCCCCCCCTTAATGTGCTCTAAGATAGTCTTTTTTCTGCCTAATTAACTTTACTAATATTAAAGACTATAAACTGGTGCTCTCTTAATTCAGGGAACCTTAACTGTAATACTTATCTGGGGGTCCAGAGGAAATACATGTTATCATGGTCTGTCAATGCAAAGGGACCTGAAGTACTTTATTTACCTCATTCTTAGTAATGCTTAAGGAAACAAGTTGTCCAAGTTGTTTCAGATGTTTCTCCCTGATCTAGTTTCCTAGATCTGCTTCTAGTGAAACATAAATGAACAGATGACTGGGAAAAATAACTTCAAGTGGCTTTCCCGTGTTTTTCTTTGGGCTCTTTGACACTTCTCGAGCAGACTACCAGCTGGACAAGCCAGCTGCCCTTTCCAGTGTGGTGGGAGAGGCCCAGGAGCAGCTGATGGGAGCTGGGGAAGATGCTCTTCCCTGCAGCAACATCTGGCCTGGTGCACCTGCAGCTGCGCTGCCTCTGTGGGGTCTCTGCTCTTGCTGCTGTCAGAGTGGTCACTGCAGCTCATGCACAATGTCTGTGGGTCTGGGAAGGGGTCAGGATGGAGCTGAGACAGCTCTGAACTCAGCAGGGGAACTGCCTGGACATGATCTGCAACTCCTAAAAAATGAGGAAAAGTATTATGTAGATGGTTTTTAAAGGACATGCAACTGTTGAGCACTTCATAAATATTTTGAAGATCAGTGTTTTGTTTACAGTTCTCAACTGCAATTTATTTTCTTCCCCGGAAGAAGGATTTGAAAAGCAAGATTTTTGAAAGCCTTCTCTCTGAGTGGAGAATAGACAGTTAATGGCTAGTGTTTTGCCAAATTGCCTGTCGTATTAGGACAAGAAGAAATTGCTTCAAGTGGCATCAGGAGAGGTTTAGCTTGGATTTTAGGAAAAATTTCTTTGCAGGAAGGGCTGTCAAGCACTGGAACAGGCTGCCCAGGGCAGTGGTGGCATCACCATCCCTTGAGGGATTTAAGACAGGTGAATGTGGTGTTTAGGGGACAGGGTTTAGTGTTGGGCTCGGCAGTGCTGGGTCGGTGGTTGGATGTGAGGACTTAATAGGCTTTTCCAACCTAAGCAATTGTGTGAACCTTGTCTCAATCACAAAGGGAGAACGTGATTTCCTTCCAAAGATCACTCTTACATTTTCCTGTCTGCTGTCTTTTCTGTTCCCTGTGTCTCCCACTTAACAAGTGCAGCATTTCTGTTGACAGTAGAACGTGAGTAGGGAAATACTGGATTTTTTTCCCCCTATAGCTCATGAGTAAGATAAAAATCGGTGGGTGTGGTGCTCAGTTATTGGAATTTCTTCCCATTAATCCCAGACCCCTTTTACTATTCATGAAGGTTCCTCCTCTGATAGGCAGCCCTCTGTCAGCTGCCAATGTCTTCAAGGTAAGCTCAGGTATTTTTGCTATCTTCTTTTTCCCTGGCTTACAGTGTGCATCTGCCAACCTTTTCATATCCACTTCTCTAAATGGTGTTCTTTATTTTCCTTTACCCTTTTTTTTTTTATTCTGTAATTTGCAATGTGTAATATACGCAAGTGAAATGCTAAACTTCCTAAAAAGCTTGTTTAAGTGCGGGTAGAAAGCTAGAGTAGTGTCTGGGTCTTGAGCACGTGCCTGCTTTCCTGAGCATGCCAGATTTCCTGAACTAGGCTGCTCGTTCTTGTTGTTGCTGTCCTTCAGCAGTGCTTACTTTTTCCACATGGTTCTAAGCTTGTTCCTACAATGAGATCTCACACGTAGATGCGTGTAACTGTATTTGTCTCTTAATAAAACTTTTAACTAGGGGGAAGTGTAATTCAGTGTATACTTCTTATTCTTTACAACTCCTGAGAATTGTACCTGCTCCTTTGGTCAGAGCTGGATTAAACACATCCTGTGATCGTCCCCAAACAAGTGAGTTATTTATTTATGCAAACTACAAAGGCTGAAGGAGTTCTTAACGACCCAAGCACCACAGCTTGCAGTTTTCCTGTGGGTGTTCAGACCAAGCATCACTTTCAGCTGAGTCTTTCCAGCCTGTTGCAGTATGTGCAGCCAGGTTTGTATGCCCCCTCAAAAAAAGGTAATGTGTTTTTGCCTTATGTGGAAGTGATTTGATCCATTTGGGATGGTTGTGTCCACTGGAGTACTATTTATTTCATGTGAATATTCTCTTCTACTCAAACCTTTCTATACATCTCTTGCTAACAACACACATAAGCCTTCCTGTGTAATCCCCTAGTGTCCTTCTACTGTTTTGCACTCCTTTTCCTTCATAAAGTAAACCAGTGGTATTTTATGTATTAGTTCTTTCAGTTCAAATGTCCATTGTTATCCTGATTATTGACCAAACATTTAGCACTCTCTTTGTTGTGGTTTAATGAGGATAGTGATCTGATAGGAGGCAGTTCTGGGCTCTCCTGACAGGGTCCGCTGTGCCCCTTGGAGTTCCGGAGTGCTTGGGTAGCTGAATGGGAAGGAATCCTAGTAGTATTAGGGGTGTACAGTACCTGTTCCTTGGCTGCATGAGAGTTTTATGCTAATTATTTGTTATAGAGCATGACTTCATCTCCCAGGAAACATGAGTTGCCATTTGTCCACTCTGTCCTTTCTCATAATGTTTGTGCTTTAGGTATTTTAAGTGATCCAACTGCAAAATTATAAGATATTTAACTTCTGTCTTCTGTTTAAATTGTGCAAGCTTTTCCTTTGGGTGACTTTCTTTAACTCACTTCCCCAATACATTGTCTTCTCAAGATAGATTCTTTTAATTTTTCTCTCACTTGCCTTTTCTTTTTAAATTGCAAAGTTCTACTGGGTGTGTGATCTGTATTTCCATCTGTGTGTAACCAGAGCACTTAATTTTTAATGTTAGCTTTATTAAGTTGAAAGTAGTTAAGGTTCTTATCGCAGGGTTTTGGGCTTTTTCTTTTCCCCCCGAGGTGTTATTCTAGGAATTCCAAAATACACTTCCAAGAACAAATGATGTGTTTATGGAGATGTTTGGTGAGGCAAGTGAGACTCGGGTGAAGTCTGGCAATATGTTTATTCTTGGCTCTGCCTCTGTGTGCACACCTGCTCAGAGTAGGTGTAGAGCAGAGGGAGGGCAACTAAATCAGTGCATGTCTCGTGTCCTGGGCGTTATTTCAGTCAAACCTGAGTAGTTCCACTCCGAATTACAGTTTTTATTCATTTATCTGATCTAGAGGAGGCTTTTAAATAACACAATCTGCTTTGTTTATGAGCATGCAGAAGTATTTTTTCTTACCATGTTTTCACTGTAAAACACAAAAGTGCCTCTTTCAATCTGAAGCATTGTGTGAAGAGGATGGAGAAGGGGCAAGTATCCAATATGCATTTTTCTCCCGTCATTATACTTTAAGAAAAAAAAGAACGCTAGAAACAAGTCTTAATCCACTTAAACTAACTCTTTTTGCTAAAGAATAATAGGCTATTATGTTGCTAATTGCATTTGAGGCCTTGAATTTACACTTCTACCACCTGCCTGTAAATGCATTAAATTCTGTAACTGTTACTGTGTGAGGAACGTTTCCTACATGGTACTCTGTGTTAAAAACCTATTTTTACTGTCAGTGATAATACTGAGCATCCATCACTGGCTCTTCTATGAGCATAGCTAGTCTTTTATATTTCTAGTTACCTCTGTGACTTTGTGGTGTGTAACTAAATTTCCAAGCTTACTTTCAATTTTTATTTATCTAAACAAATAGATAAAATGAGTGTAGCGACTTTCTATTATCACATAACTTGTCCTAAATACTCCCCAGCCTGGCCGACTCCCAGACATCCTGGGTGCCCTAAAAGAGTACTGGAAACATCCCACGCAGACTGTTAAAGACTAATTCATCTGTTACCTTTCTGTCATATAGACTAAGATTACCAAGCCCTGTAGGCAATTTGAATATTTCTTAAATTCTTCCCTCTCCTCAAGTGAGGAGCAATTTGGGGATAATCCAGCCGGAATGCTACTCCTGGAGTGATTTGTGTATGTGGTTTGCCCTTCTGTGCTGCGGTGCTGCTGTGATGTGTGTGCGGGCACGGGCTGTGCGGGTTAAGCGTTGTTTGAGCTGCTGCACTTGATACTCATGTTTTTATACTGCCAGTTTTATTTAACAGTCTGATTATTTTCTAGTAAGTTCTTGGGGGCTTGCGTACATTATTTCCATTCCCATTTCCCTGTGTCATGGACTATAGAACTTACATCTTGCTTTTATTGTAGCTGCTTGAGCCTGACCTGCCTGCGTAGGATGAAAAATGGAGCACTCCTTTACATTTTACTGCTCTTCCTTTTTCTGCTCTGCCTACTCTTTCCTCCTTTTTGTCCACGTCCCATTGTTGTACTTTGAGGCTTGGAGCTCATATCCATTTTGGAGGCATTTTGTAATTTTTCACATTAATTTTGGAGGAAGAAGGGATATAATTTGCTCTTCAACTGTTTGAATGCCATCTTGCACACTTGAAGGAGCTGAGATGAATTTCTCAGCACAGGTCTGAGAATCTGCCTGAATGATTTAAATTCCGTGGGGGACAGTTGTTATGAGAAGTGCTGGGTTTTGCAGCCTCCCACTCAGACATTAAACTTGTCCAGGCAGTTAAGGGAACTCACCATGTTAATGAAGATGTAGCAGAAATTCCTCTGTCCTCAAATTCAGTTTTATTTCTCAGCTGCCCCACTATATCTAAGAGATGTATTTCAAAATATCTTCTTTGTTTCTTTATTCAAGGATATTGGGCCTATATATCCTATTTGCATGGGAAAAACATGTCATATCTTCAGCTGAAGCAGGAATCTATATATCCCTTCAGTAGAAAAATGTATGTGCCTCTCTCACCCTCTCAGAGAAGGGGAGAGGAAGTGAAACTTGAAAGCATCTTCTGCAGTCAGAATTAAGTGGGTTTTGTGTGGATTGTCAATAATTGTATATTTCATCAAGAGCTGCTGTGAAAAGCTTCCCAGCTTGGCCTGGGGAAGAACAAGGGCTTGTACAGACTGGATTGCTGAAATTTTCCTGTGGTCCGTCATGACCTCCATCTTCCTCCTGAGGGAACTCCTCTGTTCCTGTGTCAATCAGCAGACTCCTGAACTCTTTTAATGTCCTCAGGATCTGTTCTCCTGCAATTTTTCACAATTCAGGGTAATCTTCACTTCTCACTGTTATTCACTTGTGCATCTGATTGGCAGTTTGTTCACTCTTTGGAATTATCTGACAATGCTTTCAAACACCACCATCAGTATGAAACCATCTCTTTGGAGGCCTGTTTTAAAATTAATTTCTGAGCCTGCATGGATTCCAAAATGAAGTTTCTTCATGTGGAAATAAAAAGGCATAAATATGTATTTTTCCTTAAGATGTCATTATGAAATCCATCATCATTCTTTGTGCTCAAATATTGTGCCTTTAATTGCATTGGTGAAAATCCAAGAGAGTAAACAAAAATTTAATTTACTTGTGCAACAGGAACGTGATTAATGTGTGTGATGATGGTACCTGGGGCAGAAAAAAAGCTGCTTCCCCCCCTGCCAATGAAACTCATTCTTGATCAAGAGGATCTGAAAAAAATCCGAATAAACAGTTTCATCACAGAAAGGAGGAAGATATGAGGGTCCTGTTGGATAAAATGATGTAATGTGAAGTCACTTTTGAGAATGTAGCTCTTGCCAGTGTTGCCAGATGAGGAATTTGATTTGGTTGGTGCTGCGGTTTTGCATATCATAAAACTAAAGCCTTTTATACTTAGTGGAGTCTCTCCTCTGTGGTGGAATACTTGAGGAAATCACACCTTGGGACAACTTACACAGGTTCCATTTCCTAAATCTAACTGAGAGGAGAGCAAGAAGTCCAGAACTCTGACAGCAGCATGTCTGGAACTGCGGGTGGTTACAGACGAGCAGAACTCTGGTTGGTTCTACTGAACGTGTTTTCTTCAAGAGCTTGAGGTGGCTAAAAAGGCAGAAAGAGCTGCTTAGGTGTTTCTGTACCTTAATAATTATGTTCCTGTACAATATGGCTGAGAGCTACTGGATTCTGTTAATCTTTAGCAACAGAGCTGTGTCTGAACTGCCTGTTTCTGCATGTGTTCTTTCTTAATGTAAATAAGTAGGTGCAGTGTTTTCAAACATTTTGGTAATTAATAAGATTAAGTGAATAAACAGGTACTTTGAATTGTTTTGCACAACTATAAAAAGCATGTTCTTTCATTTTCAAATATCTTCTCATAAGGTATTTAGAGAAATGATATTTGAAATGTTAAAAGGATTTATTAGCCCAGACTGAGATTTAGGAAGCAGTAATGCTCTTTAAAGATTAAGGTTTGGGATTTTTTTTCTTCATAATTCAGCCTTCAGCCAATCAGGGTCTAATTCTCAGTACTGTTGAAAAGGCATCTGACATGTAAAGGCAGTGTAAAATACGAGTTTATTGAGGGCAATCCTGATTTTGTAATGGAAGCTATGGGAAATTACTGTTTGTAAAATTGTTCCCCGAGTTAGTTTCATTTGAGTTTCAGTTCTTGGAATGATGTTCAGCTGGTAAATGTGAACCTAACTTAGTGAATGTCTTATTTTGCTGTGGCAACTGGGGCTTGCAGTGGGCAGCCCAGCTGCCTGTGCTGGAGAGAACCCGTTCGCATGTGCATCCAGTACAGCGTGTTGTCAAATATGCCATTCAGCTGGTTTTCTAGGGACTCAGAACTCAGCGTCTCTTAGGGAGCTGGGTATGAAGGCAAATTGGTGTGTGATTTCATCAAAAGAAAGAGAAGGATGGGATAAGTTTATTTTATGTGGTTATGTGTGGGAGCTTTTTGGGGTATAATAGCTGGGGAAGGAAGTGCTTCTCTCCTTCAAACTGAAGGTATAACCTGGCCTTTATCTCCTTATTTCCTCATTGGAAGTTAAACTCTGTGTCCCCACAGTGATTCCTTCAGCCCTTTGTGCATCCCCTTCTCTCCTGTGGTGTGGGCACACTGAGCCCACACACGGATTGTGTTTGCTTTGACCTCCTTGTGGGTTACCATTTGAAATTGTGCTGAGACTTGTCCCCTTGCAGGCTCTGTGAAAGATAAGGGGATAACAGATCTGATAGGAAAGGCACCTCGAGGCAGATACATGCTTGTGCCTCTGCCATTTCTTGCTCAAGTGATTGTCAGGTCCTTTGGTTTGCTAAAACCAAGCACAAATATCTGCAGGAGATAAGGGCAGGACCTCCCTCAAACATAGCAGCTTTTTTCAGGGAGGAGTATTTAGGGTGGCTGGGAATCGGGAGAGATTCAGGATGGCAGGAGGAAAGTTTCTCAGTTTCTGGGAGAGAGGGGGCTGGTAGAGGTATAATTGGAAGGACTGGAGGTGTAGCAGCAATGGGATGCTAACAAGAGGTTCCTCAGCAGAAAGAGGGCTCTTTGTAGCTGGAGAAAAGTGGAAAGAAGTGTTAATGGAAGAGACGGGGATCTGTCTTACCAAGTGGGAAGACTAAAGAGTGAAGGACAATATTGCTTCGTATGATAGGCAGTAAATGTCCTTGGAGTCTTTCAGGTGTGTGATGTGAAGTCACAGCTGAAGTTGCACAGAAAGAATATTTCTTTGCTATGCATACATGTTGGAAAGGCAAACCTATGGCCGGTCACTTGGATCAATGGGAGCAACAGACTGACTTGACTTTAGCAGCTATTTTACAGGATTTTATATTCAGTATTGGCACTTAAAGAAGGCTGTGTACCGTTATAAGAATAATAATTTTTTTGCAGCTAATTAACTAGGAAAATATAATGATATTAATTATCTTGAGCGTCTTTATATTGGTACCATTTGATTTTCACAGGATGGTTCAAAAGGTTCAAAATTTGCTACAAGCAGTGGAATAGACAACTGTAGTTCAACTTTAAAGCATTGTCTGTTCCACTAGTTTCTTGCTTAGGAGACAGGAAGTTACAATGTGAGAAAATGTTACCACAAGCTACTGTGACTTCTCCAAAACGTGTGGAGAGAAATACTTTCTGGAAACATGGCTTCTTTAAGCTATTATTTAATGATCACAAGTGTGAGAAAAAAGAAGCCAAGAAACAACATTGCAACAGCAACCTCTGCGTTAAGGAGCACATGCAAGACTGTAGTAAAACCCTCGTTCCACTCTGAAAACCTTTCTGACTCTAGGATGTGAAATTTATGGCATTCCAGAGTGAAGGTTCTGGTTTGTGCCCTTCTTGTACTGATTTATCACCTTTTCTTTCTATTAATGCTGAGTTATTGTTTCTGCTACTCTTTTTGACAGTAGTCATGGCAGTGATATCTTTCAGGCTTGTAGAAATAATGACCTGCACTCCTGCAGTAGTCTAAGCTAATGATCCTGAGACAATGTACAGTGCTCTCTTCTGAAACCTGCTTATAAACTTTATAAGCTCTCCTGTTCTAGCTCTTAAAATTTTTGGCAAACTGACTTCTCTGCTCTGACATTCATGGCTCTCCTAGCTGTAAACAACGGCATCAACTTCCAGCCTTGAGTTAAGTCTTGTACAAAAAAGCTTTAAAAATCGGTGTTATTTTACTTGCATGGGACTGACATTGGTCCTTGGACACTCAGTTCATCTGTTTCTGATATTTTCTGATTTGTCTCATGATAGTCTCTTAAAATATTTTCAAATTATCAGCTTTCTGGAGAGATGCTCTCTATTTAATGCCATTAATAGAGTCTGTTTTTATAGCTCAGAAAGATCTTGAGCAAAGTTATGAAGTTCTTCAGGACAGAATAGGATAGTATGGCTCTAGTCAGGAGTGGTTCTGGGGGGAATTTGTGTCACTTACGCTGTATTAACAGTGGAGATGCTGTGGGAGGGCAAGCCTGAGCAGCAGAGGAGCTGTGCCAGCAGAGCTGCAGCAGAACTTGCAGCACCAGGGCTGTGTCTTGCATGACTCACTCAGTATGTGCCAGCAGAGCTTGCCTGGGAGATTCCTGCCACCTGGACAGCTCCGCCACACTCAGGTGTTGGAAGGAGCTTCCTCGAGACCTAAAATAAGCTGAAAGTAACTCCTTCATAGTTCAGCTCATGAACAGTCATGGGAGATAACAGTTTGTCACTACTGCACTAATTCTTCTAAGTTAACACATGGAAGTCTCTATCGTCAGTTTTCAAGTTGTGCATTTATTTAAAAAAAATAAAATCATGAGGAGTATTAAGCAAGAAGCCAACTAGAATTTTCAGGTGCCTGGTTCTTCTTGTTAATACAAGGCTTTAAAACTGGATTGAGTCCATTTGAAGAGAAGTTTTTGAATGTGCTCTAGGATAAGTTTAGTCTGTGCAGCGTTTGAGTTTGTGTGTGCAGAGCTGGTGCCCGATGCTGGTCCCAGGGATGGCTGGATAAATCCAGGGTGTGTTTGGATGTGTGCCCTCTGTGTCCTGCAGTGGTGAAGCATTTCTCTTTCCTTGCATCTGATGTGGAGTAGTGCACCTGACGCCGACTAGATTAATTGAATATGTACCTTAATTAACTCGTGATACTCCTGTTTAGTCACAGAAAAAGGTAATCAGCAGGCATTTGGGTCTCAATTTAAACAGCCATCTGGTGAGACCCTGAGTGTCAGCACTGGACAGGCTCAGCCCAGGAAGAGGGTTGCTTCCAAGGGGATGTGCCTGTCGGGAATGTCACTGACTCCTGACAAATGCTGCCTCTGGCCTTCTGGATCCTGGCAGGAAAATGGGGAGGGATCAGGGGTGACCAAGGACACCAGGCAAAGGTGGCCTGGCAGAACAGTTTCTGCCAAAGAGTTCTGGAAGTCCTTCAGTGGTAACTTTGCACAAGAAAAACTAGCTTATCAGTGATAAAGGCTGTATAGAGAAATTGAGGGGGAATGGTCTTTTTTCTGGTTTTTCTGCTCCAATCCTTAGTCCAAACCGTCCTGCTGTCTGTAAACACAGGCCCCATATGTCCTCTGCCAGAGCTTCCTTTTGCTCCTCTGCTGTTCTGCACTGTGCAGTGTCTGGGTAGAAAAATACATTTCATTCAGGTGGTGTGCCTGTTTTTTCATCAAGCTGCCTAGGAATCCGTGGGATGGGAAGGTGTGATCTGTCTTCATCACTGTTGTTCCTGCGTATGTTGGATTATTGCAGTGTCCCTGTACTTTTAAAGATGTTGCTTTCCAAAAAAGAGCTTAGTGGAAAGACACAAATGTGATTTTGGCTGCTGCTGAAGTGGGTTTGGCTTCTCATCTCATATTTAGTGGCTGATTTTCTTTCCTATAAATCTGTATTTTCCATTTGTGTAGTACATATTGCCTAATTAAATGTTGTCAGCTCCTGTCTGACCTCAGCTGTGGGAAGTCCTTAGGCTGAATTTATAAAGGAAGAAACTGTGTATGTGGGATTAGTGGTTTTGAAAATGGCATCATTGTTTACAGCAGAAAGAGTGGAAAAACAGTGTGGATGTATGTGGACCACAGGAACAGAATTCTAAGAACCTCTGTCTTTTTGACTTTTTTTTCCCCCCCTAAAGAAACTATTTCAAGTAGTTGCCTTTCTTTATTTGTCCATGGGACTGGGCTGAGACCAGGTCCAAACCAAGGAGCAGTGAGCGGAGTCACTGCTTGAGTTTATTCCTGATGAACGGTCCTAAGGTGTTGAGTTCAACCATGGAGAGGCATAAAGTGATGCACAAGATATGATTTGCCTGCTAGGAATTTGCTTTTCTCTTTTAAACTAACAGGAATGTCAGGAACAACTGTGCTATAGCATCACATCTGATTTAGTGGGCACTTATTCTGTAATTAGTGCTCCCTTAATTTAGCATCTGTTTGTGAGGTAGCACAGCAGGTCCCCAGGTAATCACAATGCATATGCTGCTTTGGAGTAGTTTGAAAATGAAACTCTAAAATCAAAGTTCTGTTTGACTGGATCTATGAATGTTTCTGCTTTTCTGCCAGACAATGGAAGCTACGTGTTCAGCTTTATTCAGGGGAAATAAAGACATAAATACCTCTATTTATATCTCCTAATGATCCCTGCTAAAATCATCCCGTGACTGATTGGATGTAAAAAGAAATCCTTGATTCCATGGAGATGATGGTTTTTGCGAAGAGCTCTAAAGGAAGGACAAAGAGGGTCTTGGTGTCTGCACGTTCTTACTTTTAAAGCCTTTATATACAATGGAAGTAATGATTCAGGGGATCATAGAATTTTCAAGAAATAGGTCTGAGGGAAGTAAAAATGCAGGTATTCTATAAAGTGTGCAATAGTTAGGTAATGTTTAAAAATGTAAATGATTTTTGCTCACTCAATTGGTGCTTCTCACTGTTGAATCTTCAGCAACGCAACGTATGCAAGAGAAATTACTGTAGACTTAAAGTTTTGAGCTTATTTAGCTCAAAGGCCAACTTGTTGATTATCTTTTTTGCTATAATATAGTAAATACTTCCTCGAAACAATATGTTATGATTGTAGTTGTTCCCTGGGTTTTAAATATGGAAATACCTCTTTATTAGGAGTACAAAGTAATTTTCTGAAATATTACTTTCCTTGGCTTCAGGAAAATGGTAGGAGTGAGAGGATTTTTCAAGTGATTGGGTAAATATAAATAATGCATTGGATTATTCAGGTTAAAATTCACTATAGTTTGTTCAAAACTACGCAGCCATTAATCTCAGAATGGAAGTGTCATTTTGCTTTTCATATTTTCAGCTGAAAAATGTCTAAAGGAAAAAAGAGGATTTTTTGTTTGTTTCAAGTAAGCAGAGAATAATAAAAACAAAGCTGTGATCGTCATACAAACTTTCCTGGGGCAATATAGTGGCAATAATTCTGTTTGCATTAACAGCCCTCAAATGGCATAATGGAACCTTGCATCATAAATAATTACCTGGCAACAATGGATTTTTCTCCTATGATGACATTATCATACCCTGGCTGATGCTTTTCAGTTCTTACAGACATAGACCATGTAAGTGTTTAAGCCATATTAACAATACCTTTTTTCTTACTGTTTAAAATGGAGCGAAAGGGTTTTCTTTCCTCGTGCGTCTATAAAGGTTTTGTATGTTTTAAAGCTCTCAGGGCATGTTTTGTGAACTCCAAAGGCTTCCACTGACTTCAGTGATTTTTTTAAGGGTCAGAATCAAGGGTTTATATTGTCAGGGTATGTTTGCAAATAAGTGGAAGAGTAAACTGCTGAGTGAGGTGTGAAGGCAGGGCAGAGTCTGATGCCTGGGACAATCAGCACTGGGTGTATCTCCTTTCCAGGTGATGGGTTATCTGGGTGAACTGCTCTGTGCTTCAGTGCTACACTCAGAATAGCTTACTCTGTGTTTTCTAAACAACAATTTAACTTAAAATGAGTCTATACTGGAGATGCCTGGTCCAAATCTCCTTCCTGATGTTGGACCCGCCAAACAAGCGCAGAATCCCAGCCTTGTGAGCAGCAGAACCCTCTGACATTGCAGAAAGTTACCGTCATTTGTTTACAGATTCCGGAGTGTCAAATAAAAGCTGTTCCAGCTGATTTATGTGGATGATGCAGTCGTTCATTGCTACATCTTGTCCCTTTTTAAAGGATAATTACTTGGTCTGGTTGCTGCATGAGACGTGCCCAACATGAGCAGAAAGCAGTGTGAGGTCATTGTCTCCTGGTCCTGCTGTCCTTCCTCAGCACAGCTCTGTGCTGGTGAGGGGTGAGGGCAGGGCATGGCCTGGCTCCTTCGCTGGAAGGGAGGAGCAGCTTCTCCTACACGGAATTTTCACATTTCTTGGAGCTCTTATGGAGAAACTGCCTGGCTTGGCGGGGCCACTTTTAAACAAAAAAAGTAGCATCCTATAGAAGAGCTTGTGTAGAACTGCCTCAAACCCCTCTGAGTCCAAATTCCTTATTCCTTTCACATCAGCTTCTCCAGGCCATGGTTTGTTATTACATTTCTCACAGAATTCAGCCTTAAAAATAGCCTGGGGTTTTTGGGCTATTTGATTATATTTAATCACAGCACAGTGAATTTAGGAGACTTGAGGAATGCATAGCATAAGATGTGGCACTTATGGGACCTTCTTTGGGATGAATAGAACCACAGCAGCCCCCATTTCTTAGGCATTAAAAATACAGTATCTCCTTGAGATCCTATGGGATCCTTAGAGTTGGGGAAGTTGTTCAAAGAAGTTATGGAAACCATTGCAACTTGCAAACTGTGTAGGAAACCTGTTAGTTTTTCAAAGGTGTTTTAATGTCTTTGCTATTGCCTTCCAGCAAATTTGTGTACTTGCTTCATTTATGAAAATTAAGTTCTTGTTATATTTAGGATAAGATAATATCCCTAATATCAATGTGAATCCTGTGGGAAAATTTTATTACCAGCATTTGCCTTGGGTAATATCTTATGCCATATAATGATGAAATAGGTCTTTTTGTATTCTCTGGGGTAATTCAAAAACATCTGCTTCACATTAGCTCCTCCAAGTACTTTGTTTAAAAGAAATGTATTAAAGAAACCTTTCACAGCTTTTAGTAGAGCAACTGCCTCTTATTTAGTCTTGGGCTAAGTGCTTTCCACTATGAATGATTGCTCTAGCAGCAAGGACAATTAGAACACCAGCCTGCCATAAAACAGCACCCAGTCCTATTTGCAGAGTATTAATGGTCTGCTTTCCCAGCATGTTATGATCCGGATAATACAAAATGAGCTGCTGCTAAGAGTTCCTTGAATTTTATAATGCTTTATTATGTCTCTTCCTCCTCTTGCAGCAGCTGCCAGAAGTGAACAAATTAGAGACCCTTGGTGGCAGGAATTTTGCAAAGGTGTGTGATGATCCTCAGAGCCCTCTGATTCTTCATTCCCGAGTTAATAGTGGTGTTGTGGTTCATCGGGGTTGCTGTTATCGTGTCTCCTTTGTTTTCCAGTCAGAGAAGCATTTGAATTTTTATTCAGTGATTTACGTGGTTCAATCTGAAACGATCTTCAGAAGGTAACACTGAGAGCTATTTTTAGTAACCCTTCTGTCTGGTCTCATTCCATTACCACAGTTTCATTAGTATTCAGGCCTGGTTTTCCCTCTTGTGTCTGGCCTATATTTCTTGTTTTCAGGCACAACTAAATTTATGCCTGCCTTTTCACCCTGTGATCCCAGACTGATTTCTTCACTACAAGTTCTCTCAGCATTACAACAGGAGAGTCTGTGCCCCCCCAGGAGTGCCCCAGCTGCCCCGTGCTCCCTGGGGATGGATGACAATCCTCTGCAGCCTCTGCAGCTTCAGCCACCCAGTTCCTTTGCAGGGACCAGGAGGAACCCTTGGCGCTGGGTGGGAATTGAGGTACCTTTGTAGATGACGCCCCTTTCTTAGAGTTGAGGTCACGCTGCTTTTCTGTCTGTACATTGATGAACCTGCCCAGACCGAGAAAGTTAATGTTTCATTTTCTTTTGCTATAACAAGGAAAAAAACCATGAATATGAGAGCATTTTGAACGTAGTGAGGCAAATAAAAATGCAGCCACCCAGGAGGACTTTCAGAACTGTGCAACTACTCAGGATAAGCTTTTTTTTCCCTACAGACATGTTAGCACTGTATATTGTTATTAAACACTAGTTTGTCTCTTTAAAACACTGAGAATTTGGATTCTACAGCCGTAATTCACAACGTTTTGTATGCTTTGTTTTTTATTCCCCCCCCCACCCCGTGTCTTTCCTTCAGTGTTTACATGGAGCTATCCTTGGCATATTCAGCAAAGTTTAAGCAAGTGTTGATCTTTGTGTGTGTTTGTGTGTGTGTGTGTATATATGTATAAAGTATTTCTGGTATTATATCAATATTATAATTTAGTACTGTTCTCTAAATAGCAGGTGATCAGTATAGGGTTTTTGCATGTGTGATCCTACTCCAGGTTGAGCTTGTGTTGTCACAGCGTCTACCTGATGATTTTATCCCTCCTCTCACGGCTGACTTGTGACAATGGGCAGCTGCCTCTGCTGTCCTTGGTTAGTTCCGAGCAGCTTCTGGACTTGTCTCCGTTTTTATTACTGATATTACACACCTGGTCTATTTCTGTGGGCAATTCCTTGGTGGGGGATGATTTTTTAAGAGTTGATTCATGTTGGAGTGTTTTTCCACATGTGTGAGGGTCTTTGAAAGTGAAACTTCTTTCAGATGACAGATGTTAGGCAGTCAATATAATTAATGCCTTTTGTGCAGGTTAAAGGTAATATTCTAACAAAATCGAGTACAAGTTGATTTTCTAATTGCCAAAGGCTTACGTGTACCTGTAACTTGTGTTGTGCCAGTTATGTGCTTCAAACAAACAGGATTTGAGAGAAATATTCAAAATAACTATTTCATTTTCATTTCCTACAAGTGCTTACCATGCAAATGCACAAAACTAAACTTCTTCTCTGTGTCTTTGTGTAACACTTAGTTTCATGTAAGTTTATATTTGTTTGTATAAGAAAATAACAGGGTAGCTCAGATATATGAAGGGTTTTTTATCCCACTTGGAAACTGAAGTTAAATCAACAAGGGATCTTTTTTTTTTAATATAAAACAGGTTTTTGTTCTGCTTTATTTCCATCTTTCTGATAATGCTGATAGGACAAAACAGTGTCACAGCTGACTATCAGTGATTAAATTTGGAATGTTGTTGCACATCCAAAAGTCAGTTAATCTTCTGTGCTACGTGCCAATGTTTAATGATGACTTGCCCAGCTTCCAGAACTGTAGTGAGCTTGTTTCATGTGTGCTCTGTTGACATTTGGAATTATTGGGAGCCTCTTCAGTCCCTTTAGTGTGCTTTATCTCAACATATAAGCACATATGTGGCATAGATGAACACTTACCTTGCTGTCATGTATGTTTTGGGGTGATAGTTATGGATTTAGAGAAAATTTTGCTTGTTTGCTTTAGTAGCATAATTGCAAGGGAATACATGCTGTTGTTGCTGCGCTGGTGCTGCAGGCATGTTCTGCTTTTATTTTTTAAGTGTGCGTGTGTCAGTTGGTCTTACAGCATGTTGCTGGTGAAATTCATAATTATTTTGAATTTGTAAAGTCGCTCTTGCGTACAGATTTGATTTAAAAGAAATATTTTGAGAGTAAATCCTAGATCTTTGCACTGTGAGTGCAGAATTTCATTCTATGAAACTGAATGTTAAATGTAAGTCTCTTATGAATAATTTTCATAGAGGGAATTTTAGAAGCCCTGTGTCTCGTACATGAATTTGATTGCAGTTTGATTCTGTTTGATCATTTTGAAGTCAGTAAAGCTTTGACTTCTTCAGATTTATTATATCCACAAGGATTTGCATTGATTTACTTCCTACTTGTTTCACATCCCACTGGAAAACCTCCTGACTCTCCTCAGCCTTATAAATCATGGAAAATTGTCAAGATACTTAGAAAGCAAAATAATGCACCAGTCTTGGACCGTCTTGTTTCTCTGTAACATCTGTCAGATCTTAATGAAGGAACAGTAGAAGGTGGGACATTATTGTGTGTTCACAGAGGTAAATATCCATGGATTTGACCTTTAGTACTTCTATAAACTCGTTGCCATAAGAGCTGCCTCTCTAGTGCTGCATCAATACTTTCAAAAGCCCCCCAAGTGTTCAGGAGGTGGCTTTGCAGGCTGTGTTGGGTTTTCTTTTAACCACTTGCAATAATCAAATAGCAAAATTGAGTGTGTAGCTCCTAAACCACTTGTATATTTTCTGTTTCTACAAAGTAATTCATAGCTAGCAGGATCACAGTGCCCTGAATGCTCATTCTGGTTAAATCTCTTTATATCTGGAGGTTTGCTCAGATGGGAGAGGAGTGATCTTGGAGCAAAGCAAAAGCCACTCCTTTTGAGAGGCTGAAATGATTTCAGCTTTACCAGAAAGCACGCTGGTTTTTCAGACTCAAAGTACAGAATTCTCAGGCCTATCTTGTTTCATTTCTTTGACCTTTCTGAAATGGATTGTAATTTCACATGTAAGCAACAGATAAACAACTCCGACTATGAAATGAAAATTATTAGCATTAGTGTTTTACTCCAGAGCTGAAGCATTGGTACTTAACTTTTGACTCAGAAATGAATAAACTGTAGTTTACAGCTCTGAATTGCTAAATCTTTAATGCAAGCATGGCTGACTCAGCAATGCTTAAAACTTTCAGCTGCAACCCTTGTGGTATGTGAAAATGCCGTAAAGGCATGGGCCATTTGTCATGCAATGATTCAGGATTTCCTGGGGCCGGAGCAGTAAATTTCTGAGTAAGGCAAAGGAGATTTTGTCTCTCACTGATCTGTCGCTGGCGAGTCCTATGAATTTAGAAAAGTGTGCTCCAAAGAAGATTGGGAAGTGCAAGTCTAAATTAAAAAAAAAGAAAAAAGAGAGTATTTTAAAATTCAATGGATTAATATTTGGGGACATTGTCTCTTAGCACTTGAAAAATAAAAAGAAACAATGTTTTCCCTAAATTTCACAGCATGTGGACTCTGAAGGAAGCACAAATGTTGTTTCTCTGTGTGCATGGGTAGGAGCCCCTTGGAAAAGGGGGTACATATATTTGTGAAATTGCAAAACACTGTTGGGGCCGTGGTCTCAGTGCTGTCAGCTGCTCCTGGAGGTCTAACCGTGCTGGTGTCTAGAACTGCCCATGCCTGACTGAAGGAGGGAGAGGGGAGAATCGCAAGGTCTCTGTGCAAGGTTCATTGCTTGGGTAATGTTTAGGGCAAGTGATCTTTTCATCTGAGTGGAAAATAACAACTGGGGAAACTTTCGCTGGAGCTGAGTAGAAAGGCATTTGTTGAGATCATCAGGACAAGAACTATATTTAAATCAAGGAAATATATTTGATCTCGCTGCACAAAGGGTGTGTTGATGTGCATTAATGAGTGTATAGCTTCGTTACTGCCACCTCTTGTAAAATTCATGGTGTTGCTGCTGAAGAGTCAATTTTGTTGCTAAGCTGCTCAAAATGCAATGAGAATCAACGTGTAGATTTGGTTTGTTTGGAATGAAGGTCGTAGCTAGCATGGAAATTGTGCATGGATCTTCAACAACTACACCAGAAGAAGCAACAGGTTGGGTTTTTGGGGGAGGGCACTAGTCTGGACCAGGTGGAAAATTGGAGAGTGCAGGGTATTAACTGCCCGTGTTTTACCAAGCCAGCAAGAGAAATCATTCGCGTTTCAGGGCTGTAGCTGGGGAATAAAATCCTGTCGTTAGTGTTGGGTGTCATGAGAACTAGGTGCTTGTTAGCTGCTAAAAGGAAAAAATACTTCAACAGCTTAAATGATGGGAGGAAACCCACGGGGTTTGAGGCAGCAAATGGTGTCACTGTTTATCATCTCCAACACATGATGCGTTTCTGAATTTCCTCAGTGAGGGAATCATGCCTCAGTGCCTTGTTTAGCATTCCCACACACAGGGATCACTGTGCTAGCTGGGATAAGTTTTCTCTTTACCAGTTTCAACTTTTTGTTTGGTTTGATACTGCCAAAAAAGTGCATTTGAGCTCTGGGGGAAATTTGTACCAGCAGCTGTAGTCTTGCTTGATAGGTGCCTTCAAAGGTTACTGCAGTATCAAGCTATGGTCAATCAGTCCCTAGAGATAATTAAAACCATAAAATTGGCTCATGCAGTGATGGTTCAATTGAAAAGGAAGACAGATTACAGTAATTTCCTATATGACCTGGATTCAGAGCAAGTGTAGGATACAGGACAAGATGACACACATCTAATGCGTGATGCAAGAAAGCTTTCTTCCTCAGTCTTTTATCGGAATTTTTAAGATTTAATTTATATAAAAATAACTCTGAAAAAGTATGAAATTGACAAATAAGGGAAATCCCTTGTGCCAAAGTTCTCATTTAGGGGGTTACTAGAAATCGTGGGGTCTTTTTGGTGTAATGAAATCATATCTTCTGCATGGAGCTGATAGATTCAAAATAATCACTGGGGAGTAAAATCGTTGGCATTTATTTACATCTCAGCTGAGAAGCAAATTTCCTGGTCATCTTAACCATTCTGCGTCAAAGCTAGGCTGCCTTGAGATATGCTGCTCTTTTTTCTCTTATTGAAAACGTTTCTATTGGGCATATTGCCCTCAGGTAGATAAGTAAAATAACCATTAATCCCGTGGTTCTATCTGCTTTGAGGTGCCACTTAACAAGATAAAGTAGAAATGCAGGAGCACTTTTCCAGCTGCCAAACCCCGGGCTGAGGAGAGCCTGATTAACACCCAACTGTGTTTACTTGAGTAGAGAGACTGCCTCAGATGAGCTATTTCCCAAGTGGGATATTCCCTGGAATATTGCTTGCTTCATCACAGGGTTTTCTGAAGGTAGCAGATGGCTTTATTGTTGTTTGTACAGTATTTGGCTGATATGGCTGTGGACCATATTGTCTGGGCATTTGGGGATTTGTCCTGGAACTTCCAGTTTTCTGCTTTCAGTAAGTCGTGCTGTCACTGAAATGTGTTGGTCACCTGGGCTCAGCTGTGAGGGGGAGCAGCTGCTGCCAGCTCAGGCTGAGCTCAACTGGGGTGCCCTGCCGTGGCTCCAGGGTGTGCTGCTGTATTCAAACATTGCCAAAACCCAGAAATAATCCAGCAGGAACAACCGAGCAGTTACACACTTCCCGTTTCCACGGGCAGGAGAGACAGACTTCCAAAAGGGTGTGAGTCCAGAGCAGAGTGGCTGGGAGGGGTGCCCTGAAGGGGCAGCTCAAATCCAGTTACCCTTTTCTAGGCATCCCCAGCAGTTCGTAGGGTCTGCTCTGCTCCCCCCACCTCCACTGTGGTGGCGGGGATGAAGAAAAGCTTGAGCTGAGTAGAAAGTCTTTGCCTTGTTGATCCAAGATGAATTCTTTGCTCCATTCATGTTATCAGCAGCCTGAACCTGTGATAGAAATTCAGTTGTACTCCAGGTTTCATAATATAGAACACTAGTCTGCATTTTTTTTCCCCCTGAAAACAGTGATTAAGATCTGGGAATCACAGACTCGTTTCGGTTGGAAAAGACCTTTAAGGTCATCAAGTGCAACTGTTAATCTGTCACTGCATATGAAAACATGGAGCATGTTTTATCAACTAGTCTGTGCCTCTGGCAGCTGAGTTACGGCAGCACCTACTTTTCTAGACTCAGAGGGAGCAGAGCTTGTGTGAACCTTCAGTTCTTATCCGAGACAAAAGTTCATTCAGTGTCAAAGCAAATGAATACGTAGTTTTTGGTTATGCATAAGTGTTACTCTGTTTTCTTAAGAACAACAAAATAAATGGCTTATTTGCACAGCTGAACCCATTTTCCATCTCTGTTCAGTAGATGCAGAAAATAAATGAGATTTTTTAACCTAGGTGCTGTATTGATGGATTCTGTTTGATGAGCTCAAGCTGCATATCTCTGTAGTTTTGATGTGAGACTATATTGCCATAAAATATTGGTGTGTGAAGTATTGTCATGAAGTTTTACCATTAGAAATGTACTGGAATACAGATGTATAGGGAAGAGCTTCGTTGGATAGGAGTGCTGAATACAACATAACAAAGATCTTTTTCCAGACAGAAATTATGCGTTGCTGGCTCAAAGTAAAAGCATACAGAAGAATGTGAGAATACACTTTTAGGCCATTTATGTATTGCCCAACATATTGAGTTTTGTGTGCCTGATAAACAATGAGGCCAACTGGGCTTAATTGCAGCATCTTTTCATAATAATAATAGCAATATAGAATTATCAAAGAAATGAAATGCTAAGATATTTTGAAAGTGCAAAGATGTATTTGAAGTGTGTTTTCCAGTGTTAACTTTGGCTGCAGTCCCTGAAGTTCACTTAAAAAGAGAAAGCACACAGGTTATAGTGGTTCAGTCTTTATTTTATTCTCTCTGTGTTCACTATCCCCAAATACTTCTTGAGATTATAGCTCTGTGAATTTTTTTATTTCATTGTACTCTAGTGCTTTGACCTGAGTGGATTTTACGTCCTTGATTCTGTTTCTCTTGCTATAGAAAGGGAATAATGCCCATTGTGCCCAGCACAGAGGGCTGGTGACAAGTCCAGGAAGCCTTCAAGCCTGTGGAAAGGGGACAGTGTTTTATGCTTGAGTTTGAAACTAAAGTCTGTCCAACAGGTTTGTGGTATTTAAAGGTGATATGATTGTAATTGAGGTTAAGTTAATCTGTGATTCATTAAAAAAGAAAAAAAGACAAGTATAGAGATCTAAAATAAAAAAAAAGAGGAAGGTGCTTTGTAGAACCCAATGCTTTCAGCTCTTTACTTAAAACTTTAATGCAGCGCCTATGTGTGGCTTTTGTACCTCATTTAAAAGCAGGCACATCTCTGGAATTGATTTTTGAATGATGGATAGATCATTAGAGTGCTGTGGGATTGTGTATCAGATGATTGCTCCCAATTCTGTGCTGGCATGTTGTGTTGCTTTCAATTCAGGCAGTCATGGGAAAATAAGAGCTGCTGCCCTTTTAATGCAAAAGATCAGAAGGAGCTGCTTATTTGGATGGAGAGCCTGTCTGAACAGGAACAGATAATATTGGCTGTAAGAAACCCTCGTTGAGAGGCATCAACAGCCATTAGCACAAGCAGGAGCCTGGATGTCAGTGCTTCGTGCAAGCTCTTGGTCCCAGGGGTCGGAGAACCACGGTACTGTGACAGCTTGGTGAGGGCGCTCGCTGGGCTGATGGGAGTTACTGTTTTCCTAAAAATGGGAAACACCACATGAAGCCAAGGCTGAGATTTTAGTCAGTCTGCAGTGCAAACCAAACGCCTTCAAGAGTGTGATGAGTTATTTCCAAAAGCTGAATTTTATGCACCACTGTTAAACTATTGTTAGGATGCAATTTATGTGAATCCTGAAAATTGGATAATAAATCTTTCATGTTACTTTTTTGAAATGCTCCATTGATTTATGTGGTTGGAGAGCAAGACCTCCATTCCATATCCACCCAACAGGCTGAAACAGGACTGTGGTGTGAGTTGTGTGATTCAAATATTCAGGGCATGGAGTGGCCTCCTGAGGGCTGTGACAGATAGTGGGGAGCAAAACTGTCGTGAAGACTCAACTCTAACGATTACCAATACTACAAGAAGTTACACAGCAGCGATGGAGTGAGTTTTGAAAGTCTGGAATGCGTTGCTAGGAATAAGCTGGAGGGCTTAAATTTAGTAATGGAGTTGCATAAGTTGGTACAAAGGGGTCTTTGAGGACTTCTGTAACTATGTAGGCACACAAACCTTGGCTTAGGGTTTGTCAGATCAGAATAAGATGAAAATAATATCGAAGTCTGTTTTTGTTCCAAGAATGTGATGAAAAGATGGCTTTGTCACACACAATCCCTGGATGACAGACATCAGGGAATAGATGTGATAACTTCAGGCAAGGCAGGAGCTATGTGGAGACTTGTACAGCTTGTATTTGCTTAAGTCTGTTTGTTCTGCAAATTTGAGGGACAGCTGTTTGTGCAGCACTTCCATAGGGTCTTGTAAGTTCTCAGTAACTACACACCGTATTTCTTTGACATAAATGGAGTTCACACTTCTAATTTCTCTGGTGTATTTTCCAGTGCTGGGAGAAGCAGCAAAGCTGTCATGATTAATCTTCAAAAAAAAAAAAATAAAAAAAGAGGCTAAGAACAAAATCCTAGGACTCATGAAGCATGGGTATTTACATAGGAACATGAATGCATTTAAATAAATGAGCCTTTAAAAATCTGTTTAAAATACTGGAGTGCATTAACAGAAAACAAATGGTTTGCAATCACAGCAGTGAAAATAAAGCTGTTTATAGTGTGTGTGTGTGCTGATACAAGACTCTGGTCAGAGGTTATACTGATAAATTATTTTTTCATGTAGGCATAAGCAAGCCTTCTAACTTAAGCACCCTGTGGTGAGCCATGGAGATGTAAAAAATACTGTTTGGCCTGTGGTGCTAATTATACACCCTGCTCCGGAGCATTCCTGGACCGTGACCGTGTCAAAGTAGACGCCACCACTGGAATTGTTAACTGCACCCTAGTGGCTGTCCAGGCCTGGGATTACAGAGCTCCAGGGACACAGCGCGTGCTCAGGGCTGGATCAAGCCCATTATTCTTCCTGATAATCACAGGCACCTTCGTTCAGTGGCACTCATACCTGGCACATGCCCAGGTAACCTCTGACAAGGTTGCCCTGGGAAGTGCTCATTAGGGGAAATAGGACGCAAGACTCTCTGTTGTAGCAACAGTGTAGGATGACTCTTATTCCAACTGCGCTTTTCAGCTCACGCGTTTCTAAAATATCTTAAACATTTTCAAGCTATTCTTCCAGTTCTGAATATCCTTAGTTGAGAAGAAAAGCTACTGATGTTTTTAATAATTTAATATTTCAATACTTAGCCTTGAAGTCTTGATTTCTGAAGTTGTTATATAATTTACTTTTTGTGTGGTCTGTCATTATTCAGCGTCCCAGGCTGGTGTAATTTGTATGAAGGTTCATTTAGAGACCTCTTCTGGAGGCAGATGATCTGTGGCTATTTCTTTCTGCAGTGTTAGAAAGATGGAAAAAGTATTTAAGCAGTCTGTGGCTTCTAGAGGGTTCTGTTTATTTTCAACTCGGTGGAGAGCAAACTGTAGTATTGTCATGAAACTTTTGAGAGCATTAAAATATTTGTTCTCATCTCACTGAGTGTTTAAGGACTGCTTCGTGTGCCCAGACTCCATGGAAGGATGGAGGACAGTGAGGTGTCCCAGGACACTTCACTGCACAGTGGTCAGGGCGCTTCATCCAATGTGTAGGTTGAAATTTTTGGAGCAGATGTGGGACCTGTGAGGGAAAGCTGGATGTGTCTTGCAAGTTGAGCAAAATGACTAAGCTCTGTCAGTTTAGTTGTTTGTTACTGTATTTTATTGTGAATTGCTTTAGCGTATCAGAAGATTTGAAACCACTGTATTTTGACTTTTCTGATAATCTGCTATCACACTTACTGTCCAGCTATACAGAAAATTAATCTTGTAACATCTGAGCGAGTAGCTCCAAATCCTTGAAAGGTCTGTTTTTACACTGGTGAATTTGCCACTTTTGAGAAATGTTTTTGCCCAACTTGAGCCACAATGCCACATGTGAAAATAAGGAATTTAGAAGGCTGATATACTTTGTGTTGTATCATGTCTTGCTTGTGATAATTAATGCTTAAGAGCACGTGCTGATATTGCTGTGGGGGATCAGTGCATTTCAGATTAGAATCACTGACACATCCTGGTACCAAACTGTCTTGGAGGCAGGGGAGAACTTGCCTCTGGTATCTCACATATCTCCACTAGGTTTGTCTTTCTTGTCAATGAAATCTGTTACATCTAAACAAAATCCCATCACCCAAATGTCACCAAAGATTAAATATAGGCTGGAATATGAGAAAGGTCTTCCTTATTTTGAGATCATGGGCAATTTTTCTTTCTTTTTATCCTTTTTTCCACCTTGGAACTTTGTTCATCTTCTCCCTCCTACCCTATGAGCTATGGACAATCACCTCTTTGTTCCACTGATGGATTCTGGAGCTTTGTATTAGTGGAAAATGTAATCAGAACACCTTTTCAGGGTTAATTTGGATTTGTACAAAACTAAGTATTTGAGAGCTTCAGCCACAGCAAAGGTCCTTGTCTGTCCCTTTCTTGCAGTTTGTTTAGTTGAGACAGGTAGGGAACAATTTGAGGTGCACTCCATTATATGAGGATCTAGATCTTCTGGGTTTTTGCTCTTGATTGCAAGTTAGATTTTCCACTTTGCAGCCTCTTATAAAATATTTTTCCAACCATTCACATTGACTGCATCCACAGGAAATGTCAAACTACTTAGTTCCTTGATTTTCTTCTTGTCTGTCCCTCCTCATGGTGGGTCTGGCTGATCCTGGTCTGTTTGTCCTTTTGTGTGAAAGGTTCACTCTCCACAGCTGCTGGTCTGGCTGCTGAGCCTGGGAAGGGTAAAACTGATGCACTGGCTCGATCCTCCTATTTTGTAGCTCTGACATATCCAGGCCAAGTTGCCCTGAGAGCAGACTGTTGTCAACTGTTTCCTCAGTGAGATCTAAGGAAGTGTCTAAATTGATCTTAAAGGGACATTCTATTTTTATGTATAAAATCCAAGAGATCACACAGGGTTTACTTTTCAGCAGACAAAATGGTTGGGTCCATCTTGGAATCCCATAGGAAAGGGAAGGGTAAAATCATATGGTGTAGAATAGGATCCTTGGCATCATCACAGGGGACTATTAAAAATATTGGAAATTATGAAGAATTAAATAAATTTTTGGAGTTGCCCAAGAAATTAAATTCAACTATTTGAAGATTCAATATCTGGTTATGGGATTTTAAGGTAAATAAACTCCTAGGCAAGAGTTAACTCCTTTTACTTATTCTCAAGATTGGTGCTGCAATCAGTTAATATCCTCGGTGGAATCAGCTGAGAGGGGAGGACGAGCCCACATCTTAAAATCCAAAAGAGAAGCCTCAGCAATATGTGAGAAGGTGGTGATGACTCAGTGACTTGTCAGGCGCTTATAACTCACACTTTATCTCTTATCCTTTCAAATGTTTCACAGAGGGACAGTGGTGAGCAGATCTCCTCTTTATTCTGGATCAGCCAGAAGTACAGTCTTGCTGTCCTCTTGGTCAGGAAGGAACCTGCAGAACTTCAGTATGTTATTTCCCTCTAGCAGGCCAGGTATTTTTAAAAAGCCCCTCTCATCTATTGTTCTGCTGCTTGGGCAGCCTCTGGAACATGTTACATGTAATGTTTTCCTTAGCAGTCTTCATTCTTTGCTGCAGTATAATCTGCTGCCAATTGTGTTAGGAATGAAACATGGAGGTAGTGGATAAAACCTTCTCCAAAGCCTATAATAGTGTTTTCAGTTGTTTTTGTTATGGCCCATCTGGTTTTTATGGATTAGTTGCTGTCATTTTCGTAGACCTCTTTCTCTGCCTTGTCACTTTGGCTTTTCCCTCACAGATGCACCATTCTTGATCTGACTCTGACATAAAGATTTTTGTTCTCCTTTTCTGCCTATGAGATATTCAATACAAGCCTCTGCAACCCGTGGTTATTTCAGCCTTTTGTACAGCCTGCATGCTTTGGTTTTGGTAAGATTGCAGCGAGGGTTACTCCATTTGAAACAGGAGTCCTGCTCGTGTGGCTGTGGTGGTTCTGCACTGATTCTGTCCATGGCATGAAGGTGTAAGTTCTTTGGATTCTGTACCCTTGGGGTGGGGCAGGTGCGTCCCAGTGCCTTAATTAACAAGGACACAACAACATCTGATTGTCCATATTTTGTATCATTCTGGTTTTATATTATACCAAAACCGTGGAAAAGGTGTTACATAAATGTACAACCTTTCCATGACTTAGAGAAACATTGGTGATGATCAGTGTCTTCTAGTGTTGGTGTGTTTTTAAGTTACAGATCTGAACTTTTAATATTATTAGGAAATTAAAATCTGTGTTCTGTATATACGCCCTAATGGTTTGATATCTCTATGTAGCTTTGAGACCTTTCTTCAGTCTTTACCTCACCTACTGAAAACTTCCTGTTCCAATAGTTTGAATGAGTCCTCCAGCACTTCTTGAAATGGAAACCTAAATGCCCGTGAGGGATCTCTCCACAGTGCACAAAGCTGGATGCAAAGAGTTGCATTTACTTTTTATTTTGAATAGCGACTACACAGGTCTGTTAGGATCTGAGCATGGCTAAGATGCTGAAATCACAGAAGAATGATGTTGCTTATGAGAAGGAAGTTTCCTGATTGTTGCTGCTAGCTCTGCAGATTTACTGAGGACTTTAAAGCTGAGCTGGAGTTGGAGTAAGATGGAGAATGTGCGGTGCTACTGTGGGTGCAGCAATAGCAATGTAATGTGGCAGGACATGGGAGGTGGATGTACATCTGCTGCACAGCAGCCAGACCAGACCTGAAATGCACTTCTAAGTACCTCTTTTTAAAAAGAGTGCTTTGAATTCTTCTGGCTGCTGCTGGTTTAGCTCAACAAGGAGGACGGTTGTGTGTAAGCTGTGCGAACCCTGGAGAGCCCTGGTGTTGCAGCCTCCAGCTGCAGTATGAACACACCTGTGGTTCTCACTGTGCAGGCAGTGCAGGCTCCAGCAGTGCAGAGTGCTGAGCTGCACTGCCTGCCTGCGCCTCTTGAAGTTGTGTTTATTTACCACAAGACACAGCATAAGCATTGCATGGTCACGAGTGTAGCTGTTGCTGAAGGGAATATAGAAATGTAACACAGAGAACCAAATGTGACATGCTCTGGTCTTGGACTAGATATGCAATCATGAAAGGAAACTTCATTCATTTAAAATAACTGTTTTTCTATGAAATCTTTCACTGTATTCTCAAAATTACCCTTTGGAACCTGCATCTGTAATTGGCACAGTGAGAAGCATAATTTTAGCCACACAATATGCATGTGAAGCTAAGTATTCAAATTCTAGATGGATGAAAGGCTTCCTCTTTATGTTGTTTTTCTGTATTATTCATGAAAGGATCCCTCCGAGGAAGGGGAATCTTCAGTGTAGGAAGAAGTAGCTATATAAAATCTCAGTCAAGAAAACATGACAGCCAGCAAAATTCAGACAGGACTGCAAGAGAGACACAAGAAAGGGGAAATGATGAACACCAAATCCTCCACTCCACTCTGATGCAAGAGCATACTCAAATCAGACAGGAATTTGGTGAAGGAGATCTGTGGTCTGTGTTATTCTGGCCTTGTCCCATCACGCCTCTTCATACGAATATTTCCAGGCACCTCTTCAGTTGGTTTTTTAATTCCTCCACTCTTATTAGGTTAACTTTCTGCATTATTTTTTTTGCACTAAAATATATTAAAAAAGACTTTTTTATGCATTCAGTCCCTTCTGATTCATGGTAATGTGTATCTTTTAAAGAATATAACAGCGGGCTTTTGCCAATTTCTTCATGCATTCACACAAATGAAAAATCCTATGCAGTAAGAAATCGGAAGTATTTCTCTTTTGAAGTGCTTTTCTCAAATTGAGTTAAATTTGTCCATTGTCACAGCATATTCAGGGCTGTCATTTTATTTCTCAGAGTCCCCTTTTTAGGTTAGGAGCAGCCGAAGCCTGCCTGCAAATCTACCTTAAGAACAAAACTGCCAAGCAAATCACCTTACTTGTTGCCTCTCGTATGCAGCAAGGACAACAAAAGACCTGATCCTGAACAACCCTGGTTTTCCAACAAGCCTTCCTGCCTTGGTTTTCATAGGTGGTAACAGTGAGAACAGAGGAGCTGAAGGGCACTTGAGGTTTGATCCTCCTGTGGTTGAAGTCTTGTGGTGGTTGGAGCACGTGTCCTGTCAAAGGCTGTGTCCTTTCCTGTAATGCCAGGGAAACTTCATTTCTATTCCACTGACATGAGACAAACAGCCCATTTTTTTCTGCACATGAATGAAAGTTGCTGATAAAGATGCATTGCTTTAAATATGAGTTGGAAAAGAAGGGAATGTTCAAGTACCAGCAGAATGTAGTGGTGTAAATAGTTGAAATCTAGAATATAAGTAATAAATATTATGGCTAACATTATTTAGCTTTTTTTCCTCCTCAAAAGTATCAGTACTGTCACTTTCAGCTGACATTGTACTCATCTATGATGCTGCTGGTGCTTTGCAGAACCACCTTTGAGTGATCTGTGAAATACAGCTGAAGAAATCAACTCTGCTATACAGATTTTTGGGTTTTTTTGGAGCACCTCTTTGTAAATGCTCATTTGCCAGCTCCAGTGCTGTGGAATACAGCACATCTGCATTTGTGAAGCTCTTGGTAAACCAAAATAATTTAGGGTTCAATTAATCCTTCAAAGCAAGTCAGTCTTGTGAGAGATTATAGAGTAGATCTGATCTGTAATCCGTTGCAGTGAGTTGGAGGAAGTGCTGCTAATTGTGCTGTGCTTTGGCTCCAGCACTGGAGGAGCGTGCTGAACTCCTGCTCCCTGAACTCATCTCATCAGGATAAACCATGCACTTCAGAGGTGTCATTGGTCAAGCACTGATGCAACAATTAGTCCTGTAAGTTTAGAGAAGCCCAGTAGATGCTCAGACTGGGCACATCTCTTGCCTCCTCCATCTCGATGAGCTCCTTGGGACACACAGCCAAGACTGGCTTCACCTTCTATACCCGTGGTACAGGCTCATCCCAGCAATTGACCAAATGTCACAGTGACCAGTTCATAGTAAAACAGCTTAAATACCAGGCATGTTTAACGAGAGTAAGATATATATAATTCAAATCAAAGTAGACTATCAGCTAATGACAGTATCTGCTCAGTTTTATTACCTGCGGGCTCTTTGTTAGAGGAACAAAAATGCTACGTCCTTAATGAAACTGCCTAAAACTGTATTTCATTATTAGACTTATTTCTGGTCTTTCTTCTCTCATGTTCTTAAAAATATTGTTGGATCTAACAAACCATCAACAGCTCATTTTTAACTGAGATGAGCTAATTCTCAAGTAAATGAGATTTTGTTAAAGGATGTGAGATGATAAATAGGAGTATTTGATGTGTATATGGTCAGGTGGTCCCTGGCAGTACGTGGTGAGCATCGGAAAAGCTTTCCTTGGGGTGTGCCGGGAGAAACGTGCAGGGTTCTGCAGTAGCTTCTGGAGACAAGTGGAACAAGCAGCTCTGCAGCAACAGAGAACAGGATGACATAAACAGGAACAGATTTCAGTTCTTAGGTTTTGGTTTGGGTGGTTTGGTTTTTTTAGTTCTGTAGTTCTTTTGTGAATTTTTCTTTTTTTCTTCATCATTTGCTTTGACTAGAATCTCAGAATTTGGAAGATTTCCAAAGACTTCTAAAGCCTTGGTTCCTAACCTTTCCTAGTAAGTAGGTGCCTGTTAAGAACTGTGGTTAAGATGAGGCTGTGCCATCCCAAGTCAGTTGAAATCTAATTGATATAATCGGTCACTTCTCTTTGCTCAGCACAGTTACCCCCATCCTGCCCTATCAAACACGGCTCGCACATGTGGCAATATTTTGTCAAAATGCGTTGCTTTGAAGGCTTGGTGAAAAAACTCCGCCAGGGGCACATTTCTGCAAATAACAGCCAAGTCCAACCCTACTTAGAGCTTTTTGTGTAAAATTTCAGCTGCTTCTTTTGATGGGTATTTCCCCCATGGGGCAGCTTTTGCCTGTCACAGTCCTCGATGACAGGTTAGTAAGGGAAGTGGGGATTGAAACAAATTGAAAGCTGCTAAAGCAAGTTTGAAAATGATGGGTTTGTACATAGGTTTGGTTTCTTTGCTAAAGCTGCAGGAAGGATTTCCTAGCTAGGATCTTGCTGTAGGAAAATGTCACATGATATTCCCCCCCCCCCCATTTCTTTTCAGGAGCAAGTGAAGGTACCAGAGCCAGGCTGTGGTGAGGGGTTAGTGCTGAGGAGCAGAGCCAGAGCTGGCAGCCCGGGGAGCGCTTGGAAGGGCTGCTCTGATTTGGCAACAGCTACTTTCTCCTTTGAAAAGCTGTGTGTGGCCTCACATGCATAAAGGAGATCTAGGTTTTGTCACCTTTGTGTTCAGACTACTTATCCAATATTATTAATGCCCTTGGAATTGATATTTCAGGTTAATTGCTCCCTGTTCTTCTGTAATACACACAGACTTGGAACGTTTTCAAGGCTGAATCTCTCAGCCTGTCTGCCTCCAGCTGCCTGCTCTTCAAGTCCTTTACTGTATCAAGACATCAGATGAATTTCTGTACTTGTGACTGATGTCTAAGGTGAAGGAGGTTCCAGTAATATTTAGAGAAGTAATTAAATCCCTGGATAGGATGTAGTTCTTTTGAATAATTGCCAAGAAGTCACCTTCCCCTGCTTTGAAAGTGCTGCTCTCTGTTGTGGTGTGCAACGTGCAGCCGCCTTCGCTGGCGAAGGGCACACGTGCTTGTCCGATTTTCCACTTTCTGTCTCCGTGTGCCTCTTCCACAGAAGGATTCTTTTGCCTGAAACTGCTCAGAGTGATATCCTGTACTGTATATAAACCTATTTCCAAAAAGAAGCGTTAAACAGAATATTATAGGAAAAAAAAACCAACCAAAAACACAAAACCAGGGTTGAATTAATTTCCTTGCATTATCATAAGACGAAAATGTTTTGCAGCATCTCCTCTCTCCTCCCATGTCTCTGGGATATGTCCTATAATTTCATAATTTTACGGCACCAGTGTTGAGCATCTTGATTTTCACAGCTGGCGTTGGAGCTGGTGAGCTGCCTGTCCAACCCATACTTTATTCCTGTAGCATGTTTCACATCTTCTCCCTTCATCCAGCTCCTTCAGCCACAGCAGTTAAAATACTTCATGTAATCAATAAAAGACACCTGAAGGAACAGGGCAAACACTAAATAAATGTTTTGCCAGAAATGCTGTTCAAATTATGTGGTTTTGTCTATTTGTATTGTGTCAGAACCTATTTCGGTGTAGATCTGTTTAAATGACAGATAAATGAGTTGTGAAGTAGTTTGTAATCCTGTTTTAGTCTCAGGAGAAATTTAATCAAAACTATTTTGAAGGCACGGTTTAAAGAACTCTAATATTTGTAACAAATTTCATGTGAATGGAAAACAAGATTGGTGTTGCTTCTGTGAGGGAGCAGCTTTCTTGTGCAGCAACAGCGACCCAGACAAATAAATTACATGTAAATTAAGAATATCTTTTTCAGCACACACAAATCAAAATTTAATAACTATAAAAAGAAACTTGGTGTTAATTCAAGAGACTGCTGGTTTATTGCTGTCAGCTGTAGACTGTTTGTTTTTTAAATCTCCAAGAGAAATTGAAAAAGGGGTGTTTATTTCTCAGAAAAGAAAAAAGTGCCCTTGGGATTTGCATACTGGCCCCTTTCTCTGGTTGAGGTATCAGTGCATCTATCAGCTGCTTTGGAAAACATGCAAGTTTGTCTTGAGGTGACAGATATTTGGGGAAAGATGAAAGAAAATGAGATCCTTTTACTGAATGGAAGAGGCCACAAATCTTCTGTTTGGGCTGCAGAGGTCAGTAAATGATGATGTTGCCTTTCACGTCCAGGTTCACAGGCGGGAGATCCCTGTGTTCAGCTTGCACATTTCACAGATAACTGCATAGTATTTTCACCAGATTTAATGACCACATTACTCATATTTACATTTTTGTTTTAATTGGACATTTGGAGGAAAATTTATTTGGTCGTTCTCCTGTGTTATAGTTTTCATCTTCAGCAACTTATTAACAAGCAGAGCCTTGGTCAGAAGGTGTTCAGAGGACCTTGCCTTCTTAAAAATGATCTGTACAAGGATAATGAAGGGTCTAATTATCATTGCAGTTGCAAAGTAATTCTCAAATGCAAAATACACCTCCCATATAATTACTGTGATCAAACTGGATTCTTAAATCATTTATCTTGTTTAACTGGAATGCCTTCTAAAAGTAACTTAACTTGGCACTAGAGGAGGCAGCACGTGTTCTTGTTTTATTGGTTTTTTTAGCTTTACTGTGCACTGGGAATCTTTTTTTTTTCTCTTAGGTACCATCCATGCATATTAGTCTAACCCAAAAGTCAGTGTTACACTTGGAGTTTGTGCAAACATACTCCTAAAGTTTGTCTTGCAGGAAAACACTGAGAGAAACAAGAAGACACTGAAATATCTTCTTTAGAATCCACTAAAAATATCTAGCTGGATAGTAACAGCAGGTGCTGGGACTGTTGTTAGATGAGGGTGGTGGTTGCTCAAGATGTGCTGATTTATCTTAGAGTTACAAATATGGACATCAAACTTACCTTGTTTTTCCCTCTTCACTTGGTTTTCCCCTTTCCCTGGTTTTGTATTAGCTCTTCCTTCAAGTGCCTTGATGTTTTTGAGCCAAGGTCTTTATATATCTTCAGATTTACTGTTTGTAGGTAACATTTCTGTTGCAGTGATGGTCCAGATCGGGGGTAATACTATCAGCAGACAAAGTAATCGGCTCCAGATTCCTGCCGATACTTAAAAATTGTTTTGCAGTACATTAAAGTTCATTCATTCTCCTTCATTAATGTATCTTGAGTCTGCCCTTGACTCTCTTGCAACTTTCTTTTGACATCTCAGAGGTATCTCTTGCATATACAAAGATTTCTGCATTAAAGTTATTATTCCTCTCCTCTGTTTCTTGTCTTCTCCTTCAGGCAATTAGTCTGTGAAATGTGGGAAGTAAACAAACCTAATTGTATTCTGGCCTTTTAAGGTCAACCTTTTCCTTCTTCACTTGGTAAGGTATGGAACTAAATGGCAGCTTCCTAAGTACTCTCTGAAGTGAGTCAGGAATGGGTTGATACCAGTGGCTGAGGTGAAGGGAGGGGAATTTATGTTCATATAACTTTGATGTCTTGGTTATAATGCAATAAGTTTTGGTTTAGTCTGAAAGAATTTTTTTTAAAGCAAAAAAACAATTTGGGGGTTCAGAAATTAAATTCTTTCTGCACTGATGCAACATCAGTTAAAAAAATCCTCCTGGTTTAATGGCTTTGTCAAGTTGTATATGCACAATTTAAATAGGTAACATCTTTTAGTGACTTGGTCTTAGACTTTTATAGTATTGGAGCATCTAAAGCCTCAGAGGAACTGACCTGGCTCCAGGGCCAGGGATTTTTGGATGTTACATCATGCTTTAGTGTGCTGTGAGTCTGAAGCCACAGGCTGATTCTCCAGACAAGGAAGTTTCTGCTCCCTGGTTGCTCCATGTCCAGCAGTGAAGGCGAGCAGGTCCCCATGGGAAAGGGACCTGGGAGCCAAGCACTGGCACAGGCAGTGGCCGCACCAAGGGGACACACACATGGGCAAAACTAGTGGGTTTCAAATACATTCTGTTGCACTGCACGTCCTAAAACAAGTATTTCATTATTTCCTTAGAATGGAAAATTATGAAAATGTGCTGTGAAAGCCCTAGTGGTAGGAGAAGTGTTCTGCAGATTTTTTTTTTTCCTTGGAGTTTATACCTCTCCTCACTTTGACCTTAAGTTCTGTGCCTAAGAGTCAGTGCAAATAGTAATGTTTTCAATAATGCATATTTATGGAATACTCTATCTGAGAAAGAAATTCTGCATCAAAATGAAGAGGGTTTTTTCAACTGTAAATGCAAATTTACTGGTACAAATTCAAACTAATAGTTTTATTACAGTGGTAAAGTTAATGCAAAAGATCAGTGGTGGGAAAGGTCATCTTCCTGTAGTATAATACACCAAATATTCGTGGAAGTGAGTGTAATGTGAAGGTACAGCTTTGTGTTAAAGACAGCATGAACCTGAAAATTACTTCTGCTGTTGTCAAGTTAAGACCAGTTTGGATCTTTGATTTGCAGAGAGGTTTTGGCTCTTGGCTTTCCTAGGAAAGAGAACAGCATCTCTGTTAGGAGTGAATTACTGCTTGTTTGGTGGTGGGGAGGAGTGACACAGTTCACTGGAGCTACTAATTTCCATTTTCTTTTGCTCCCAAGGGAGCAAGGGCTTCGCTTGTACCACAGAAGAAGGGAAAGAAAAAAGATGTGATAAAGATGCTTTACTTGTGGGTTGTTCGGGAGAAAATCTTTCTTCCCGCCTCTGTCTTTAAGAAGAAAGTACAAGGTTGCACAACAACACGCTGCCTTCCCCGACTTTATTCCCTTTTTTCCTTTTAAACCTTTCTAGAAGGTGAGACTGTACCAGAGGTGAGAATCGCCTGGCAACTCCTGTCTTTCCTTTCCTGCCTTTTGTCACTGCTGTGCTAACTGTGTCATCCTTGAAGAGGCAGAAACTGCTCCCGTTCAGCAGCTCCCCCTTTCCGCAGGCGGCAGCAGTCTGGCTGTGGGTGGGAGTGGGTGACCCGGGCTGGCCAGCCCACCCCACGGAGCTCGGGGAGTAACACGGGTGGGAAGTGCTGGCTTTAGCAGGAACACAGGGATGGTTGTCTTGGGCGAGGCATAAGCAGGGTGACATCATACAGCCTCAAAGCCATTTTTATTGCCGATACAAGCCAGTCCTGTGCATTTGTGACAGCACATACTGCGTGTACATACAGTCATTTCCCAGGGGAATTCATCTGCAAGGTCTGGCAATGTTGTCTGAAACAGTCCTATCAGGGATAGTAACGCTGCACTGGCAGCTTAACGAAATTCTAATTGTAAATGTCTGTCTTTGGAGGAGTTTTGGGAGGTTATTTATTGGAAAAAAGAAAAGCTCACAAGACTTACACTTGTCTGTTGGGGGGTCTTTGAGCTGCTCTCGCTTCGCAAGGTGTGTGATTTTAAGTGTTTAATTCTTTTGGACACTGAAAACATTTTTCTGGTGTAAATGTGGGAAGGTGCCTCTGTGCAAGGTGCTTGTCTCTGGTGTGTTGGCATCAACCAGCAGCTGTGCCCATCTCAGAGCTGCTCCCCCCTTCCAGTGGGACCAGGGGAGGAGAGGAAGAGTAGAAGAATTATAAGTTTAATAAGCAGAGTGGAGAGCAAACCGAAAACCAAAACAAGTGATGGAAAGGCGCTTCTCATGAGCAGACAGATGCCCAGCCAGTGTCAGGGCAATGGTTACCTTGCCCCAAAGCCCTCCCCTCAGTTTTTATTGCTGAGTATGCTGTGATATGGCATGGAATATGCCTTTGGTCAGTTGGGATGGCCTGTCCAGGCCGTCCCAGCCCCTTGCCCATCTCCAGCCTGCTTGCTGTGGGGGAGAAGGGGAAAGCCTTGGTGATGTGCACCTACTGCTCAGCAACAGCCAAAGCCCTGCTGTGCTGTCCGGCTGTTTTAGCCACTAATCCAAACACAGCACCAAGGCCCACCGGCAAGGACAGCAATTAACTCCATCCCTGCCAGACCCACCATGATAATTTGCTGATATACCAGTGTCTGATGCCAATATTGCCACCAAGGCTGAGCATTACAGACCTGTTACTCCAAGGCATGCCAAAGCTCTTCAGAGCTGGGTTTGTCTTCTAGAACAGTAAAACTGTGCGTGATGGGTAGCTACAATAAATAAGGGCATAAAGGGGATATAATGCAGCAGTTATCCGACTGTAGGGGCAGTTTTAATGCCTCTTAGAGCTGGAGACTGTCAGTAATTACATCTGAGTGCTCTGCTTATGCATAACCCAGCAATGTGTACTTTTAAACAATAAAATACTTACCATCATTTTAAGGTGCTTTACACCTTCTCATATAGAAGCCAGTACTTTCAGCTCTGTTAAGTGTCCTGTTTCCCTTTCAGACCTTGCATCTTTTAAAGTTCTGAGAAACACCACGCTAGGCATTAGGGATGGATTAAAACAACCTTTGCTTCTTTCACCCTTAATTCTCATGCTTGTTCTTTATGCTGCTAAAGTGATTCTTGGCCTTAAGAGGGCTGAAATGGGTGCTGAGGTGGCAGGCCACTCTATCCTTCCACAGAATCATTGGCAGTGTTTTCAGTGATATTTCTAATATACGAGTACTAGATAAACAAGAAGAAGTGGTAACCTAAATTTACAGGAATACAAAAAGACCACCAAATGGTATGATCTTTCACTTTACGCTTTGGTATCCTGATTTCTCGCACCCAGGAGTGGGGAAAAACCTGATGATTTCCCCTCTGAGGCAGGTCATTGTGCCAGCCCAACCCCAGGTGTGGGATCAGTGGGGATAGGGAGGTGCAGAGAGCCATGGAATTGCTTCTCTGCCCCCTGTATTTCTGGAATCCTCTGATTTCATGTTGGCTGGAAGAGTCTGAGCTACCTCAAACTTCTGCTCTCCAACATCTGCCTTGTGCTCAGCAGTAGCAAGGATAAGGTCGCCACTTTTATGTGTGTATTTATCATCTTTACTGCAAAAACCCCTCAGTTAGATAATTTGCTGTTGCAAGGGTAAATAAACTGCCTTTATTACATAACTGAAATGAATTTTAATAAGTAGTTATTGGAGTTCTCTGGTTTGTCTTTTAAAATGAAAGTTTAGAGGTAAATAAACCAACCCTGTAAGTTTAAATCCAACATTTCTGATCAGGGGAGCACTTGACAGAGCTGACAAATGAATATGACTTGTTCTAAATCTTGGCTTTTGCCAAGTAAACGTCGCTGCTGTGATGAAGAAAAAAACCTCCAGCAAGCAAGTGATGTTTGAATTTTTAGGGAGTTTGAAATCAGTGCTGCAGGTGTTACCTGCCTGCTTCCAACACTGAGTGATTTCAGCACCCATTTAAACAAGAGGGAGAACCACCTGTATTAGACAACACCCTTCTCGCCTGAAGCTTTGTGTTATTTTGTGTTTATTCTGTTTCCAAAGGCTGGAGGAATGGTGTCGTAACAAACCCTGACCATCACCAGCTTCATGAAGCCTTTTGTTGCAATTGTGTGTTTGGTTTTGGTTTTTTGTTTGCTTTCTTTTTTTTGGTCTGCGTCTTCATGTGCTGCCCAAATGGAATGTCTGAAGATGTCCTATATATGGATTTCCTTAGAAAAAGCAAGCTCAGACTTTGGGATTTGGGAGTCACGGGTGATGAGACTTTGCTGTTGCTTCTTGTGAACAGGAATAGTGTATAGTTTGAGTGAAATTCCATGAAAGAAAGCATCACTATCGATTTTCTTAAATTTCTCTTAAATATTAAGTTTAATAACTTGTGTCAAAAGAGGCTCTTCTGGCCACTGTTGCCCTAAACGCAAAACTTACCTGAATTAATGTGTCCAAACGTAGCGAGATCCTGATGGTCTGAGGACATTTGCACAACAAATTTCAAGTAGACTTTGATTCCCCTTTCTACTCAATCATTGTGCTGTACTTACCTTGACACAGAAGAGGCTATTTTGGGAGCACATGGCCTGGAAAAGTATTTCTAAGCAAGTGTAACAGAAATTCTTCTCATAATGGCACCAAATAATTCAGATAAATACGTCATGGATGATTGTTCCTGACATGAGGGAGTATATAATGTATAGAAATGATGACTTGTGGAATACTGACTTTGAAGAACCTCATTCTTTGCAATAAATGAGCTCCAAATGTGTAAAATCCTGTTACAACTGCATAATGAAGGTGATTCACTTATGTTTCAAGGTTTTTTCTAACTAGAAATTGCATCAGCAGAGATAAATTTTATGATTTATTATCATACCAGTCTACATCTAAATGTTCACTTGAAGGAGAATTTAAGTATTTTTCAAGTTTGGGCTTTTTTTTTTCTTTCCTTTATTGCTCAGCCTTTTAAAAAGAACTCTTTGTGGAAAAAGAAAGTAACCTTTCTAATGTAACCCTCTATTAACATCTGTCTGAAAACATTCATCCTGCCTCTGGTGGTGACAAGGCAGAAGGAAACGACTATTGCCTTTTTAAATCTAAAATATGCACGTGAAGAATTCAGGCAGCTCTGATTCATATCTTTGAATGGAATGATGGTTTTACAAATGAATGTTGGGTCCTGACTGCTGTTACTGTTTTACTGAGAAATACTTATCCAGTCTCTTAGGATTTATTGCAAACAGAGGTGTAATGAAGGCTTTGCATGTAATTACTAGAAGCCTCTTTGAGGTGGATTTGTGATGCAGATCCTGGAATCCTGCATGGGGAGAAGAGGTTACAAAAAGTTTTGGGTATTTAGGTTGAGTACAAAACTTTAGCTGTGGTCAATCAATATGTGATCTGGTGCATATCAGTTTTTAGCTTTGTATGAGCTGATCTAGATCATTTTGAAAAGCAAAAAGGGACATTGTTCCATTCAGAACTAAAAATCTCAAGGACTCTGCCTGGTTTGCCATCTGCTCTTTAAAAATGAGCATTTGAATTGACATCTAATTTTAGTATTTGTTGACGTACTAATAGACATAAAATAAAATTAGAACTCAGATCCAACCTTAGTCCAACCAAACCTGATTCAATTATCTTGTCCTTCACCTTCAAATCAGCGAAAGGACCCCAGTGAAATTGTAAATTCAGAATGTGGAGCAGCATAAAGTGACCTCATGCCCATGATTCAGGTTTTGTGACATCACAGAGCAGCAAGAAGGGGCAGGACATGGGAAAAAACACAGCTTTGAGTAAGACGGTGTTAAGGGCCATGGCAGAGTCAGGTGGTTGCTTGGAGCTTTGCCATCAAGGATGTTTCTCCTCTAGCATATCCTCAGGGCTGGAAGGTGTTTGTAAGGGAGCAGAGGGAACAAACCAGTTTCCTCCCAGGTCTGATAAAAGAATTGGCTGCGAGGTCTGGATGGGTCAGAGGGGGAGCTGCGTGTCTGGAGAACCTTGGAGAAGAGCGAGCAGAAAGTGAAAACCAATGTTATTTGTGATTTGCTTGGAATTTTTTTGCTTCAGTATCCTTTATGGCCGGTGAGAGTTTGAGAGGATCTCTGACCGTTTCTGTGGCAAGGGTAAGGTTTGTGAAGTGCTGTGGGAACCTCTATAGGCCTTCAAACTGCAGGGAAAACCCTGCACTGCTTCCATCCCACTTCTGGTCTTTGGCTGTAGTCGGTGGTAAGGTCTGTATAAGGAATACATCAAAATACAACAGTAGGACTTCCTAGTACCTAACCAAACATCTGGGTTTATTTTATTTGTTTCGGGTTTTTTAACATTCATGTGGTGCTAGCTCAGGTATTTACCTATGGGAAAACCAGTGCTCCCCAAGGGGATGAAGGCACCGATCCTGGGAAATTATGGATTTCTGGTTACCGTAGTCATCTGGGGATCTACCTGACCCATCACGGTGGGGTGAGAGTTCTTACATAGCACAGAACAGAGTTTATAGGTCCAAATGACATTGAGTTTGAAGCTATGCTGTTAAATAGCAAATGAGAAAAGATTCAGGTTATGTTCTGTCTCTTCCTCCAGGAAGCGTTGTGTTTTGTGAACATTTGAACATAGATAACAGTGAAGCTAATGAAGCAGGGATGTCTTGATACATTTAGTAGGATTTTAATGGGCATAATATCTTGTAAAGTCTATAATTAGCATTCATTTACATCTTGAAGTAGATGGAAATCTTAAAACAAGAAACTGCTTGGCAATAGCTAGCTGGCTAAATATGTGTGTTTACGTGTATGCACTCACCTCCGACTCGGTGATGGTGAGAGCTGTGGGCAGGACATTGTCACCTGCAAATGCTTGGCAGGAGGATGTGCTGTGAGGGAAGGAGTGGTGTAGAATATCTGAAGAATGAAAGAAATTCTTCAGGATAGAATGTTTCCTTTTTCAAGACTTGTGCCAACCTTCACAGCTAGGGCATTGTGGTTTCTCGGTGAGACAATTTACCTCACATTTGGTGCAAGTTAAGGAGTTGCACAATTAATTTGCCAGGAGTCAGCTTATCCATAGTAACCTGTTGAGGTTTTGAGCTGGAGTATGAAATAATAAATATTTTAATAAAACCAATGGAATGGGATTCCTTGAATACTTTGTGCTCTCCAGACAAAACAACCATGACTTTGCTTATGGATTTAAAAAAATTAAAAAATATAAAATCTGACTTAACACCAAAGATGAGCAAAGCACTGCACCTGACAGATCCTGGTAACCAAGTCTGAACAAGTTGTGTTCCTCCTGAGCTGTGTCCCCTGCAGCAGTCTGGGTTTGAGGTGGTCGTGGTGGGATCATTTGGTCATTTTCCTGCTTAGCTAATCCCTCTGGGTAGAGACCGTGTGGTTGGTGGGAGACCTTTGTTTAAAACCTACCCGTAGTTGTCATGAGTGGATTTCCATATCTGAAAACTCTTTCACAAGCACAACAAGAAAATGCTGTTCTAGCTGAAAATAAGCAATAGTTTAGAAAATCTGTTTCTGAATACAAGTAACATGTGTTTTGGGTTCGCCTTTGTTTTTTTGTGAGAGGCACCAAACAGACTGGTGCAGTAAAGCTTCTGTTGAGAAACACAGCTGTGGAATAAACCTGTTCCTTTCAGGAACTATTGTAGACATGGAACCTTCCAGTTTGTTGTGTCGTGTCTGCCTCTGAATGTAGAATGGTTCTGAGCGAATCTGGGAAGCATGGAGGGATACCTCTTTCTGACCAGGAGGGCATGCTGAGCAAACTAAGAAGGGGAGTTAAAAAAACCAGAAGCATCGCTCATCCTATTTCAGGCATAGAGGTGAAGCTGTGGAAGAACTGAGGAGCACTGGAAAATTAAAGGTGACTTTTGGATGAGTGATGAATATGCTGAAATCGTGTGCATCAGTAACTCAGTGTGACCACGATGTCTGAGATAATCTGAGGCTTACTGGTGGTAAAACCACACTAGGACTCGTGTTCTTAAATCAACAGCTCTAAAATCCTGTGTGGGGCAGAGTGTGTTCAGCTGGACGTCATAATTAAAATAACAATGTCTATATTGAAGCTCATTCCTGTCAAGCACTTGCTGCTCTGAGGAGCTTCAGGGAGCTGGGGCAAACGTGCACAATCTCTCTCAGGTCTCGCATCACAGCAAACACAGGTGCCTAAAATTAAACACCTAAATAAGGCATCTGGATTTGAGAACTCCCAAAGCTCCCATTAATGAAATTAATGCAAAAGGAGAGCAAGTTCCAGTAACACTGGGAGGGGTTCAAGTTAGTTGAATTGCTGTTGTCAATAATTTTGATTCTGGCCGTAAAGCTAAGGCTGATACTCTGCTGACCAGTAAATATTGCCTATCGATTCTGTCACCTGAATTAATGTCTCTGAACTGTATCCTGTTTCCCTTTAATGCTTGCTTTCTTAGCGGCGGATGCCAGAGGCAGAAGCAACATAAAATTATAATTTATTTTTTTACCACTTCATTTTGAGCTGCATAAAACTTAACCAAATGTATAACCTGTGTGAATACGTAATTGTGGTAGTTAATAGAGTGTGATTCCATTTGTGTTGGGGAGAGGTGGGATGTTGCATGGCTTGGGATATGTCTAATTAGCACTTACTGCACTGTGATGTTCTTCTGATTGAGGTATTTTAGTAGCCTTTTATTCTTTTTCCCCCGAAGAAAACCAGGCACAAGTAAAATTGCTTTGTTAAAGAAAGAATGAGATGGGTTTTGTTTCTGAAGAAATAGTGTTGTTGAAAAAGCACGTCCCCCAAAGGCAATGTTTTCCATTAGGAGTGAAAGATTTAGTGAATGCCCATTAGAACGGGCTATCTGGTGGTAATAGGTGCTTCCAGGAGCACTTGCGCTCACAAGCTCTTTACAGAGCAAATCCTTGAAGAGCGGTTGTATTTTTATACCCCTACAAACTCTGGCATGTCTCACGCCATTCTCCTCAGGATCTTGCTTTTCTAATCTTGATCCTGGTTGACCTCACCCCTCTGTCTAATCAGAACATAAGATGATTTACAGGGTTTTTTGAGCAGACTTGAAAACTTCCCAAAAAGCAGTTTATTTTTAGAAACAAACAGAATCCAAATGCTGCTTAGTCCTTGGTTATGTCTTATCAAAGATTTTTAAAAACGGAGAATGAGATGGTGGCTGACAGGAGTGTTGTGTTTTATGTGAGTATCAGCTTCCTTTTTTTGGCTGTTTTTTCCTTACCTTCCTCCTGTAGATGCTTGTTTGACTTACTAGGACTTTAATTTCATGGAGAATTGCTATCTAGGTTACATTTTTCCCCCAGTTTAAGTGACTAGACTGCGTTTGAGAATTGCAGCCTGCCTTTGTCCTCGCATTACCCTGGATTTCTGTGTTGTGGTCCCATCTCTGACCTTGGTGGAGAAGAGATTATTATTTCATTTGTTGAGTAGTCACACCATTGAATAGCACAGAGCAGGGTTGCAGCTCCTGCTAGAGAAGGTCTGAGAGTGTCCTTGCTAAATATGCTCTTTGATGTATTAAAAAAAAATCATTTTTTTTTTAAAGCAAACTAAAATTCTTGCTGTATTCAGGGAAGAAAAAAAAAGAGTTAATTCGTATAAAATTAAACTTATCCTAGAATGTTTCCAGGAGAATACAATACTTCATAGCACATTTAAAGCAAAATAATTAAGTTTTTGTTTGTCTATCTTAATTGGTTCTCTAGAATGTTAGTAGGAAGCCCATGAAAGGAATTGAATATATCACTGGCACAAACTGAAAATGGTAAAAGAAATTTATTGATTAGAGAAAAAAAATGGAGCTGCTGTGATGGAGAATTCATATAATTTTTGGACCTGGAAATACTGGTATGGAGGTGTCCTGGGAAACTGAGACTCCGCATCCCTGAGGGAGGATAAGGGGCACCAGAAAGGGCAGGTTGAATTGTCCTCTCAGATGATGGACCTCAGACATTTCTTATGCATTGAGGTGACCTCGGGAGGGTCAGAGCCTTCCAAAAACTTCCACTTGACTTTTGGACTCCAGCATTGCTCTCAAGTTTATGTTTGCTTCTTGAATTGTGACAGGGAAAAATAGCTGGTTGGACCCCCCTGTGTGTCTGAGTGGTGTCTCTTGCTGTTCTGCTGTAGCCCTGAGCCAGAAGTTCTGTTCCTTCTGAGGCTGGTCCTGTCAGAGGCCGGCACAAATGGAACTGTCCCGGGGGTGGTGCTGGATGCACTGTGTGCTTTTGTAGCTTCTGACCCGCTGTGAAACCCGCAGGGAGGCGGCCCAAACAAAACACGGCTGGATCTCTGAAATGTAAGCAAAACACAAACAATAAATTGGACATTGTACAACAGGACACTGGCCAGAAGTATTTCAAGGAAGGATGCCGGCAATTTTTCACAACTTAAAGCTATCCTGCAAATGGTGATTGTGTAGTTTCTGTGATCTTTCTGACCTCCTACCCTCAACTTCTTGGCAATTTGTTAAACTCCCATTTAACTTTGTACCACCTACAACTTTTTCCTTTTAAATAGTAACAAAATACTGATTCTGACCAACCTCGAGTTCTGACTTTTTTGTTAAGTTGGAACAAGTCTTTTCCCCATTGTTAAATTTTAACATTTCACATTTTCAAGTGTTTGGCTACTAACACAGCTTTACTTTTAATGAGAAAACTCAAAGCTGGTTTCTCCACAGCTGTCTCAGTGAAACACTTGGCATTAAAAGCTATCAGAGAGAGGAGCTGTGAAATGCCATCAATGGATAAATAAAGGATTTGTTAGGAAATGTGTAGAAATTACATGTTTGTAGTTTCAAAGACAATTAATTGCAACTGGGCTATGATTTTTTTTTTACCTCTTATCCTTCAATATTTTAAAATGCATCACAGTCATATTAAAATGTGGTATTTCGTTTGCCTTTTCTGGGCCTTGTTTCCAATTCTCTTTTCCTTCCCATTACATGACTGACTTGCTTTGCATTATTGACTGATTCATAGTTTAGGATGGATTTAGGATGGTTAAACAAGGAGAAGTGCTGAGTTTCAAGGGTTGTGTTTTAAGCTGTTCATTTTAGGTATCCTCTCAGTTCTTTGAAATGCCATTTCCACAGGGGATGGTTCAACAAAAAATGCAGTTGAGCGTAGTATTTAAGAACTTTCCAGAAGATGAATTGTTCTTCCCCTTTCTGAGGGTGTTGGAAGTGCTTGTCTGCTGGGGCTGCTTTTCCATTGGAGTCTTATTGCTAGAGTGGGGTGGAATACATTACTTAACTGGTGTAATGTCTCATGTATTCTATCAAAAAAACCCCGTATATTTACTGTAAAGTAGGTTAATACTCTCCAGAACGACGCTGTTATATTATATATTGTGGATGCAGTTAATTTTCCAGCAGGAGTGGTAGGAGGAAGTCCCAAGTGCGTGGTGGATGTCACGTTAGGACATGGCCTTGGTGTGTGTCGTAGCTGCGAGCACAGTTTGCCCCGCACTGCAGAAAGCTTTATTTATCGAGGGCCTTGAGCCACTGCCCCGTGGTGCACAGCACTGCAGTCCTCTGCTCTTACTTGTCTGCAGGGCTCAATGTCCATTCTTGGTGCTTATGTAAAAGCATTCTTAGGCCATGAATCTGCGCTCGCTTGTGATGGGAGCCAGGAAGGAGCTTTTGGACGGTGCACAGGGCGCTCTGCTGGGCTCATGGCTGCTGCAGAGCCTTCCCATGGCTCGTTCAGGTAGAAATTAAAGAGTGGACGAACACAGCTCGCTGCAGATTCCTCTGTCCCCTTCCTGCTCCAAACCCTGTGCCTCCCAAGGCAGGGAGCAAAGCGTTTTCCTTCTGGCACTGAATTACACTGGGAGCTGAGCCTGGCCCTGCCTGGCGTGCCTACCTGCAGGTGTGACCACACGCCTTCTCCTGCCAGCCTGCATTTCCAGCTGAAAGGGATCAACATCCTGGGCAGGAAGTTTTTTAGGACAGAAGGATTTTGTACAGTTCTTAGTGCTCGGGCTCCTGATGGCACCCCCAGGCAGAATGAAATATTCATTCCTTGGTGTGACAAATCACAAGACCTGCACTGGAGTCTTGTTATCCAGTGGCTGCTCTGCCCTCTGCTTAGCACGCTGCTGGAGGTTTTTCCTTTCTCTTGTCAGACTACTTCAGCAAGAAATGAGCCATCTTGAAGTGCATCTTTTCATTGGCAATTAATCCCTACTTCACATAAGGATCTGCATTCAAGGAGATGATGAACAGCAGTTGGATCTGCTGGAGGAGGAATCGAGGCTTTGACAACAATAAAAACATGCTGAAGAGCAGCATTTTAGAAGTAGGATTGACAGGAAGATGATGTTCCCATCAAAACTACAGGCAGTAAAAGTACAGAAAAAGGAACAGTCAAACCCTTTGGTTTTTTATTTCCTTATGTTGAAATAGTGCAGAGATGTAACAAGATTTAATAGTATTTATTTCTGCACTATTGGTGGAGCCTTTAAAGTTTGTCCTGAAGATTAGGTAACACCTCAGCAGCAGCTCATCTTTTCCCCATCCAAACCACTGTGGTGTTCCTGTTCTTGCACTTTTCTAGTGGCATGTGATGATGGGGGATTCAGGTCCTGTGCTTTCTTTGGCACCACCAGCGGATCCCATATGTCATCTGAGCTCAAAGCTTAGATAAACTTCTAATGTCAGGAGAGCAGGGACGGGGAAATTTATTACTCTTAGAACTCTAATTCTTCAGTAAGACCAGGATGGACTCTGAACCCTGTATGAAATATGTAATCTCATTTGGATGGATTTGATTTCACTTTGAAGTTTGCCAGTTCCATAAAAGAAAAAAAAAATCCTTAAAGCACATTTGCTGTTTCTGTTTTGTATCCCAGAAATCGACAGAGCTCTTCCAATATAAATTAGAAAAGAATTTCCACATCTTGAATATTTGTAACCTCAAGTAATTTTGTTCAGAAAATGATATGTGGAATTGCCAGTCACCACTGGTGAAGAAAATTGTTTCTGAGTGGGAAAAGTCTTTAAAAACTGACGCTAGAGCATTGTTTTAAACTCCCTTCTGACTCTGATATTTTTATATGCTTCTAGACCAGCTGTGTGTTGTGGAGGTTGCAGCAGTCCTTTGAAATCTCCAATTATTTGAGACCTTCCAATTATGTCTCTTATTGATCAGCATGCTTGAGACTAGTGGAGGCAGAATCAATGATCTGTGACCCTCTGGGAGGTCTCTCGTGTGCTAATTCAAAGCTTGTGGATAATTCAGGAACAATAGCATAAGCCTTTGTGGGCTTAGGATGTTTGCAGTGGAATTAATGTACTTGCTAGTTCAAAGGCTTTGCAAGCCAGATGTCAGCTCAGTTCTCCGCTAAACAGTTTTCTTGAACGTGTCACTGGAAACCTGTGAAATTACACTGGTAATCTTTATCAAACTCCAAATACAAACCCAGCATTTGTTTGTTAATAATGTAGAAGAACCTTGAACAGAGAGGCCTTTCTGTGCTTCAGCATCTCCTCCATTTCATAAATGGATAGGATAAATATAGCTTGGTAATTTCATGACTTACTTTAGTGGTCTCAAGGCCATAATTTACTGAAATGTAATGAATTATTCTTTGTGAGGGGGCATGACATGGCTGGTTATTTTTTTCCTTGAAGCCTTTTTCATTTTCTTGTGGTGGTGGTGGATGTTTTTGGTTTTGTTTTCTTTTACCTTGGAGCATAAATTGCACAGGAATGGCTTTTAAGAGGGAGATGATGTAGCATCATTCCTTTTCCTAGAAACAAAAAGTCTGCAGTGTGATTAATATGAAGAAAACACTGAAGTGAAAACTTCTCTGTTACTATAATTTGGTTTTGATTCTGCCCTGCCTTCTTTTCTGTCAGCCTTGGTGTTTGTCTGCCTGACAAGGGAAGGTGGAGGGATCCCTAATAACAGTAAATTGCCCGGATTATTCGAGTAACCCCCGTGGGTAAATATATAAGTTTAGAAAATTCTCAATTCTAGCTGAACAATATAAGGAAACTCGGCTTTCTCTGCGCCTTTCTGGGCCTGTACGTAGAGGATACTGCTGCAAGAGTCAATAAAAATGAGTATTTATAGAAATTATAGGGATTCTGCTACACTGCTAGGTTCTGAAATTTCTTCAGGGTTTTTTTTGTGATAATTCACAGACTGTGTATTATTAGCCTTGAGTCAAATAAAGGCATTTAACTTTTCTCAACACAAGGAAATTTTTTGTTTCTAAAGATTGCAAAAATGGATCTAAATTCTTTAAAGTGATTTTTGCTAAAGTCCACATTTTAGTTGTCAGGATGTTTTAGCACATCTGGAGCTGGGTGAAAGCAGTAAGATTGATGAAAATGTCTATCAATGTTTGCACTTCCATCACAAAAGAATTCTGTCATTTCTGTCCAGAATTCTCTCTGGGCTGAACTGAAATCCAGCCGGCCCAAAATCTTGCTGCAGTTTCTTCAGTTTTCTCTTAAAATAAGTTCTGCTTTGCTAAAATTGAAGCCATGAGAGTACAGGAGGAAAGTAAGTTCCTGCAGCCCGTTCTGGCTGGACTCTGTTAGTGGTTCTGTGCACAGTCAGCTGAAATCTTTCATCGTGGAAGACCCTGTGGCCCAGCCAGAGCCCCAGGGTGCAATATTCCTCGGGACCATTGTCCTGGGGGACAGAGATATCTCCCAGAGCAGCTGAGAGCAGGACGCGGTCTGTAGGCTTCACTCTTCCATCCTCTCACTCCCCAGGTGCAAATAATAATGCAAAAAGCGGAGTTAACATAGTTCCTCCCCCTGAGAGATGCCTTCTGGTTCGCTTGGCAGGTCTTGGTTGTCACACAAGCCTCCCAGAAAATGCGTTGCTTTCGAAGCAGCTGTAATTTAAGCACGTTGTTATGATAATTGTTTACAGGTGCTGATATTTAGTGGTGATTGGGAAGCTTTAAAGGGTGGGATGTGGGTGATCACCTGGTCTGAAAGCTCCAGCTCGCACACAAGATGGTAGCAAGAATTAAGGTAAGATGGTGCGAGGGTTGGGCTGCACGTTCAGTTCACCTTCCTAGTCAGGCAGCCTGCAGCACGTGTGCTTATATGGATGATAAATTGCAGAGAAATGGGGACTGCCTGGTGAAAAAAATACAAAAAGAAGCTGTGTCAGAGCTTATTTATCATCCCTCTTCCTCTCCTATCCTTTCATTAGTTTATAAATCAATTTACTCTGTATTTAACTCAATAAGTAAGAGGCTTTATGAGGAAAGTGCATTATCTGAGGTGGTTCTGTTTGCTTTTTTGGAGTTCTTAATGTTTGTATTAAGGACAAGTGGCGATCATATATACATACATATAACTATATAGATACATATATATTCCTCCTGTGTTGGATTGTTCCCTTGACACTTAACTGCCCTCTGCAATTCTAGGAGTCACACGGCCTTTTAAAGTAGATAGAAATAATTGTGCAGAGTTTGTGTGAGATTATGCAGAACCACAGAAGAGAGGGAGAAAACAGACTGGAGAAGTAAAGCTGTGTTGCGCTCAAAGGCTGTGTATGTTTTTCCCAACCATGTGTCCTGTGTCTGCCAGCAAAAAATGATTAAGGACCAGATTAAGGACCCCCTGTTCATTAGCTAATCATTTCAGCGTCATATCAGATGCTTGAACTATTCCGTTTTTGTTGTTTGCAATTAAATTTATAGTGGCCACTCGCTTTTTATTTTCCACCCATAAAATTGCACCATCTTTCCTACTGAAAGCCTGAGGACTCCTCCTCTAAACAGAAGGTCCTGTAAGTGTAGTTTTTCCACTGTCTCAGTCTATGTTACCAAATGTTGGATTTCCAGAGAACCAGGTGCAATCTCGAATCACTGACATGTGACCGTGACTCCTTTCCTCTCTGGGTATTGTAGGTGCATTCACTAGGGGAGTTTCCGAACTTTTGTCACGTTCTAGGAGAAACAGGAGCTGCATGGAGGCTCAGTAGCACAAGATGCTGTAATGTGACTTGTTTCTACCTGCATGGATTTCATTATAGTAACTGGTAATTTGACCCATCTAGATATGGAATATTGCATAATAATACAGGCAGATCAAATTTCAGAAAAGAGAGCTTTTTGGAAGGCTTTCATATTTAAATAGGTTTTGTGTCTTTTATTCAACAGGTGATTCAACAGGGGGTTGCTCAAAATGTGAGTTGCCACTATAACAATATGTGGCTCTGAAACAAAAAGACATGTTTCTTCATTAGGGGTGTGTTATGTCTGTGTCCAGCTCTGTGAGCTTCCTGATGAATTATCCTGGAGTGCATGTTAAATTACAGGTTGCACAAAGACCTTTCCAAGGTCACCCTGACAGGTGAAGTCTAATTTCATGCATCACCAGCTGATTAGTTCAATAGGAAGGGATATTTAGAGCACAGAAAAATCTCTCTCTCCTCCCCGAAAGAAGAGATTACAGCAGTTTTTGGAGGTAATGAAATTTCCACAATTAGAAACACTTTACCAGCTTTCATGAAATATGTATTTCTCTTTGCAAATTAAGCTTTCCTCGCAATCAAGCTTTGCCTTAATTGCTCTTCAGAAAAAAACATATTAAAAGGCTTTTGACAATAATGCTTGTTGATCCTTAGAAAAGAGTAAACAGACCCGTACTGGGAGCCTGGTTTTGCCAGTAAGTCTTCTGTGAGAAGACTTGTTGCTGAGGTTTTTTTCAAGATACATGATAAAAGTTTCATCTAATTCCATGTACTTGCTTGTTTAACGTATGATAAATCAGTTTATTATGTGAATATAAACTTGCTTTGCATATGGCCCAGCACATCCATGCCTTCTGTGGTGCACTCTGCTGGCTACAGAAGTCTAGTGGAGTTAAAATGGATTGTTCCCAAAAGTGCATTTTCGTGTCCTAATTTATTTTGGGTTTTTTTGGGAGGGGAGTGGGGAAGGAAAAGGAAGGAAGGGAAAGGGATTGAATTAATCTTGATATGACCCAACGAGAAAGTAATATGTGTTCTTCCTGCTGTGCATCCGTGCTTTGTGCTGCTCTTCGGAGTACCCGTGCTGGATGGCAGCTGGGGCATTATGGCATTGGCCGTGGGAGCGGCTCAGGACTGTAAGAACCGTGGAGATAATGTATGTGTGTGTGAGCTGCAGTGTGCAGGACCCTGGCTCGGGCACCTCTGGTGAGCTAATGTGTTCCTGATGCACAAACAGTCCTTCCCCCGAGACCTTTCAACGGAGAAGTGTCACTCAGGCCCCTAAGCCAGCCTTTTTGTGGCACTGCAGTTGCTAAAGGGAGAAAGCTCCATCAGGATTATTTTCTGGAGCGTTAAGGCAGATTGAGGTGCCAAGGCAAGGATTGCTGCAGGATGGAGGGTTCGAGCTTCTGTCCTGCTTTGTTACAGACACCTTGGCAGGAGTATGAGCTTTGCAGAGGTCTGTCACAGGGTTCTGAGGTGAGCCTGGGGCTTTCTGCTTCTAAGCTGGTTGGTGACATCCCCTAAAGTGACTGCAGGGACAGTGCAGGCTGAACGTAGGGGTGTTCCAGGGCCCGGGCGGGGGCTCTGCGTGTGAGCACCTCGTGCCTGCTGCTTAAGTGGGAGCTGTATTCGCTGGGATAAAGGACATTTTTTTAGCTGTAAACCCACTGTGTTCTGGCTTTTCTCTTAACAATTTAGCTAAAAAGGGAAAGTGGATGTAAGGCAGTGAAGAGGATCAGTGATATGTTCCAACTGGCTCAATAGAAGAATTAGCTCAGCTGAGATACTCAAACAGTTCTCATGTAAAGCAGAATATGCAGATATTAGTCCTTTCAGTTAGGAGGAAGGTGCAGGCAAAGTCCTTTGTGCTGACACTTCTGATCACCTCCATCTGTTCAGGCATTCTATTGTGTGGAAAACCGAGGGTCACTTGATTATCTAATTGCCAATACAGGGGAGAGATGGAGAGATTCATGATAGCAGCTCTCTAATCTACCAAAAAACCCAGCAGCAGTAATGAGATTCAGTTATTGCAATTTGAAGTAGAATTAGAAATTGAAATGAGGGCATATTAGAACCAGTTAGGAGAATTAAGTAGATTTTTTTTCTACTTTAATGCTTTTCAGTGGGAGATGCCAACCCAGCATTCTGTCAGAGTGTATTCATATAAGCATCTTCTGGAAACCTAGTGGGTTTCCTCCCTGGCTGACAGAGCTGGGGACTCATGGATTTTAGGTGTCTCTCTACTTTCAATTTGAATCTCTGAAAATGAAATGCAGATTTCTGTTCAATCTGGAACAGTTCAAGCTGAACTTTTAATTTTATGGAATTCAAAGCTTTTTGACTCCTTCTAAAAAGGGTATTTCAGTTGTACCTGTGATTGTTCCAGGGTGGTAATTGTGAAAATGATGGTTCTTTAACATGACAAGAAGCACAATGAAATTTAGAGGAAGTAGTTAGTTCCCTTTTTCTTCTTACACAGTTCATCATTTCAGTACATCAGAAGTCATAAGATAAAAGGGTAAGTTAGAAAAATACAAAAGAAAATAGTAATTCTGCAGCTGGCTAAGAAAATATTGGGAAAGGTCACTGAGTTAAGTGCTCATTTCTGGGAAAAGGTTGAAGAATCCCTACAGATAACTCCTCCCCGCTGTCTGGTGGATCCGTTTCTGAGTGACCAGCTGTATTTTAGATCAAGTCACCAATGCTAAGTACTAAGGTGCTACGTTTGCAAGCACATTTTGCTGTAGGATAACAAACAGCTCTGTTGTGTTGTATTGGACGTGAGATTGTTCATAAATCCTGTTCAAAAGTGAAGGTTTCTGGTCTGTGTGGGATGGTTAGTACATGAACAACTAAAGCATTTTATGTATGTAGATTTAAATGTGCTTTTAACCCCAGTTTTTTTCAAACTTACCTGCCTTGTGATACATTAATACATTTTCCCTACTCATGTAAATCTGTGCAAGAAGCAAGTAGTTTATATGTGAACATTTCAAATTCATAATGCTGATTTGTGATTAGTGTAGGGTGTAACTTAGCACAGGCACCTGCTCTGTAACATCTCAAAGCAAAACGTGTGTTTAATGTAAAAAGACTTTGTAAATCACCTTCGGAGTTAAAAACATTGCAATTCCCTCTGCAAGCTCTCTGCTCCTTTTGGGGGCTCTCTGCCCCTACCTCTTTTGACAGAAGCAGGAGAAAACCCCAACAAAACCCCGGATAATTTATGCTGTTAATATCTCTTTTCTGGTTTTTAGACTTCGTGAGCCTGCTGATGATTTTGCAAGTCGAACCTTTCTGTCCCAGCTCCGAGGCTGAAAGGTCTGCCCATCATCTCTTGTTGCCATTTACATACAGGAGTCAGAATAAACAGCTTTTTATGTTTCCTGCTATCCAAACTGCTAAACTGGTTTTCATCAACACCTCATTCTGTAGAAGATGAAAGCTGTTGAATAGGTTTCATACCTGAGACTACATTTAGCAAGTAAAATATATGCCAAAAAGATTAATTTCACTTCCCTAGTACTTGTTTAAGAATTAGTAGAAAATTAGGAACCTTACACTGCTTGTTGTCTAGATAATATCAAAGCTGTACAAATCAAAATAAGAAATTAAAAGATTATCTTGGCATGAAAAACTTGCATTTTCTTGGCTTGTCCAGTATATGGTGGCAAATGGACAAGCAGGAGGGCAGCTGGAAATGAGAAATAGCTTTGCATTTCCTGTGTGTGAACGCGAAGTTTGAGAGGAGCTACTAAAAGACTTTTGGGAATGTCTAGGAAGGGGAAAAGAGTAAATTCCCCCTGTGGTCAGAGCGGGGCTGGGTGGAGGAAGGGACAGTGAGGGCTGAGACACTTGGCCTGGGGCGGTGTGGCTGCTCCTCAGCCCTCTCCCTGTCCCTGTTTCTCTGTCACTCCTGGCTTAACTACCTGTAGTGTCTGCCCTTTGCAGCGGTGGGTACTGGAAAAACAAGGAGCGATTCCTGACGTGAAATTAAAACTAAGTTGAATAGGAAAAAAAACCCCAGAAGAATTAAATGAGTAAAATTTTATTCCTACCTTGCTGAGAGAATTACTTTCCATTTTGGTTTTGCTCTCTGGTTGTGGGCAGTAGCTTGTGGACCATTTGCATGACACAGTCAAAGTTCAGGTAATAAAACACCTTTCCTGGCTTCAGGAAACTTTCCCACAGAAGCATGTATTTTATTCTCTCTGATTTATGCTGTGTGGATTAGCAGTAGGAAAGCTCTTTGTATAAAACATTGTCTAATTTGGCTGCTATTTGATGTCTAACATGTATTTCTGATTGAAGGGGCTTGAGTGAGCTCATGTAGAACCTACAAGTTAGAAACAGCTAATACTGGTGTATGCCCCCACTTTGCCTCCTAATATCTTTATCCCAGTGGCTGTGCACTGAATTGGCTTATGAAGGTTCTTTATTCCTTACCAGCTGTGTTCTCAAATTAATATATAAATATATAAGAATATTTGAGTTTATTTTTTAAACTTGTATTTAAGTTATATTAATAATATTATATAGTTATATTTAAGAATATATAAATAGTCTTAAAGGTGTTTCTTGCACAAACATCTCAGTTGATGCCTAGATCGAACCTCAGAGATGATTTATAGGAGCTTCCCTCCTTTCAGACAGTGCATTTGTTATCTGGTCATCTGACTGTACATTGAAGAGATGATAAATGTTGGAAAGTTTCATATGCATTAATTATTCCATGAAAATGAAAATAATTTGCATAGTTTCAAACTATTTTTTTTGGTTGAACTCAGCACAAATGTAATCATTACCTAGTTACAGTGGGGAAATAGCTTACTTTTTAGGGCTGCATCCCCCCACAGGTTCTTTATCATGCTAAAAACTTTGTAATTGGTATCTTTTCAAAGAGCGCTTGCTTGGCTCCTTGCAAAGATGAACTAAGCAGCTTACCTTGGTGCTTAGAGACTCAAGAGATTGCCAACCAGAGCCTAAACTGATATTGAACACAATTGACTTGTTTTTCCACTGATCCGAGCTGTAAAAGCTTTATCAAAGAAAACAACTCCGTGATATCTTTCTGACAACCTCTTAATCTCCCTGAGATTATGGGAGAACTACAATAAACTATCCTGTCAGTAACACCGTTTTCATCTTAATATCCTGGAGGGATGTTACATGTTACCCCTTAAAGGAAGTGGAACTTTCCCACCTCGGCTTTCCTGCTGTAGCCCAGGATGCCCCTGTGAACCGGAATCCTTCCCCATCTCTGCCTGCCTCACCTGGGTTGTTTCAAATTGCCAGCAGCAGCAAAGGGCTGCCAGATGTCCTTGGGTGGCTCAGAAACCTCGAAGAGTGTCATTCCCAAAGGAGAATATTCAAACCCAGAGCCCTATTAGGTTGCATAGCATGTTTTACTTCAGGAAAGTAGCCCGAGGCAGCAGTGAGACCTGAGCTGGTCAGACCCTTCTGTTACCTGGGAGTTGAATTTGAAAAAATCTTTTTAAAAAGAAATGCAGGTTTTGGATTAACTCTGAATGTCCATTCCAAGAGACGTGCATGGAGGGAAAATATGATTCTTTCATCTAAGTATGGAATAGTATCAAACTTTCCATTTTAATTTTGTTTTCTTAAGATTTGTGTTCTTACTTTCCATAAAATACTATTCTATCGTTATCAGTACATCTTCCAGATGATACCTTGTCACTCTTGGTGGCTCTTTTCTGCTAAGGGAAGTAGATGTTTACTGTTTTGGAATACTTTTTATTGAAGGTTTCACAATGCAACCACATTTTATAACAAATGAAATTATGACACCTTTTTTTGGGGGGGGCCTCATGGTGCATGTGGCTTGGCCTTGTGGCTCCTCGCTGCAGTCCTGAGGGCTTGGAGCTTTAATGTGCCCACTGACTTCAAGCAGTTTAATTGGCAAGGAGCTGCTTCTGCAGGACTTCTGAGGGCTGCTTTATGACTTGTTTTTATTAATTAATACTAAATCATTTTTAACCGATAACTTAATGAGTGTGTCGCTGAACACAGCAACAAGTTCCAGGCAAGGGATTGAGGCTGGGAGGTGTGAAGCAGCCTCACAGGTGTGACACCTGCTCTCATCCCCTGCTGTCACCTGCTCTTGGCCTGCCTTGTGGGGGTGTGCAGCAGCAGCCACCCTTCAGTGCTTAGGTTGCGCTGTGTTTCCTCTAATCAAAGCAGAGAAATGTAATCCATCAGAAAACTCTGCCCGTCTCTGAAGGACACATCCACAGTTGCCCGGTCACAGGGGATGCAGTAGGTCTGTGTGTACCTTGACAGCTTTTGCTCTGTGATCACCTATTCTTAGAGAGGGACAGTTGTTTATAATTGCTCTAATTGCTGCACTAATTGGGAACGAGGCTTCTGTTTTATTAACAGTTTCTCTCCCCTTCTGCTGGAGGAAAGTACGGTAAAGTAAATTCACTGATGAGAGAGCAGCAATTTTAAGCTGTAAAGTCCACTTAAACCCTTCTTTTTTTTTACAAGATTAAAGAGCAGGAAAACCTAGTTGTTATTGCACCATAAGTAAAAATAACTTTGAAAACTTTCTTCCTATTGCATTGTTCTTTTCCACATTTGGAAATACGTGCAAAATCTCAATACTTTTTTGGCAAACCTTTTGGTATTTGCTTCTGTGTTTGATGCTCTACCCCTAGTCTCAAAAATAATCTTTTTGCTACCTTTGGTCTCTGAGTCTCTAGAGGCTCTAGTGCTTTTGCTCTTATTCTGATTCAATGCTTGGCAGCTTCAGTTCCAGAAAACCAGATGAAAGATCACAGACAGATTGAGCTTATTCAGTAGAGTTTCATGAAATGTCTTGTGAGGTGTTAAATGACGTCATTTCTCACTTGGTAACTTCTTGAAGCATCTGGGAGAGGGGATGTGTGTCACAGTACAAATCTTTCAGTGGATGTGAACCAGAAGGTGTATTTGTGTTGTAGAGGTAGAAATCAAAATTACTGGCCACCTGGAAAAAGGTGATACCAAATAGATCTANTGGCTAAGAACAACTCAGAGGACTGAAAGGATGCATGTGTGACTAGGTGAAAGAGAGGAAAGTAAAAGGTGGGAACATCTAAGAGAAATATTGGGTAGGTGCAACACACCACAGGTTTAGTGTAGAGGTGAGATTTAGGCAGCTCTGCTTCCACACAGGGAATGCTGCATTCAATTTCAGATTCACGGCAAAAATTAATATTTACAGAAAACTGAAGGAAAGGAGGGATAAATTTTGAGGACTCAGCAAAGATTGAAAAGGAACTACGAGAAGCAGGACATGTATAATATCATTAATCTATTTGTCAACAAATCAGTTGTGTGTAAGCACAGATAAGTCAAGTTTTGTTACATTTTCAGCAGTGAGGGGTGCAGTAAAGAAGTGTCATTGAGACAAACACCAAGGCAAAAAGAATGTTGTAAATAGATCCTTTCGGTGCTGCTGAGGAGTTTCTCAGGTTTTCAGTGTTATCACCTGAAGCACTCAGACTGAAATTGGGAAGGCACTGGGAATACGCTGTTAAGAAAAGGGATTTTAGCTACTGAGAGGACAGTAAATGTAGTGGGGACCCTGAGTCCCAGTCTGTGATATGACATGCCGTCAAGACAGAGTGGGAAGAGAAAGAAAGGCAGTGGAGGCAGACTGGTTTATTTGAAAGCCTCTGAACACGCTGTGTTTCTTTCAAAGACTTGCATTAGCCTGAGGCAGAACAGCCTGTCCCAGGTGCTGTGCATGGGCCTGTTACTGGGGGAGGCACTGCCATGCTTGTAGACTGGAAGGGGGGGTGGCCACTGGTCCACTGTTTATATCCTTTGGAAGAACTGTGTCCAATATTTGCAAAGCAAAGGCAGCCCTCCAAGTGACAATAGGGCACTGTGTCTGCTCGGAAGAACAGGCAAACTGTGCTTCTCTCCCATTCCTTTTGCAACATTCAGATAGCTGTTCAGTCTGTGTTGTATAAATATTCAAAGTTTTCTATGGGATTAAGTATTTAAAAGAGAAATATGATGGCTGCAGTGTGAAGTAACCAGATTATGGTGGAATTGTGTGGGAAGAAACAGGATCAGTACTGGTGTAATTGAAGCCAATGAAGAGGCTTTAATTGGATGAGGGCTTCAGCAGGAGTTTGAGAGTGATGACTTTCAAATTGAAAAGGAAATTGGCAGAACGGGAACATGACATGTCTGCCATGGACCATGAATTTAGGGGACTTCAATTGTGCCGAATGACAGAAGTGCCTGCTTTTGTAAAGAACATGAAAACAACAACAGCATCCTAGGACCAAGACATCACCTTTGGGGTGGGAGGGGGAAGTTAGGCACAGAGGAGTTGAAGTGATTGGTGGAGAGCAAGTGATTGTGTTTTGGGGTTGGGTTTGTTGGGGATGGGGGGGTTTAACGCTTGTTTTGTTTAGGATTGAAGGAGGGATGTAATGAATGTAATGTATTAGTCAGGTTTTTAGACCATGAAGGCTCATTATTTTTATAATTACAGATTTTAAGTTCAAGATCAGAAGATCTTTCCAACACAGGTCACTGAAGGGAATTCTTTCTGAGAAAAATGTCCTGGTTTTATCTTTCTGTGGATACCTGGGATAAGTATCATTCATTAATGCTAATAAACCAAACCACAGCTAGAAAAGCATCAGAGGCCGTCATCCTTTTCCTTCCCTAATTGAGTCTGTAATTTGTAAGCAAGTAATTTTTAAAGTCTCTTCTATCTTCAGAGGCCTTAGAAAACTTCCAGCTTGTTTTATTCAAATTGACGTAATTGCAGCCACTCCTGAGATTTTGGCTGGAGATGAGTAATGTAAGAAAATGATTGAATGTACTATGAAAATACTGCCTGGATGAAGCTTTCAGAATTGTACCAAATCCCATCAAGTGCCTTCGCAGCTGTAGGTCTGTCCAAACTGTGGTGATTTGGGACACATCCATAGCAAGCCTGAGATGTAAATTGACAAGTCTGTGGAACGTGGACAGTATCCGAGAGTAAATGAAATCTATCCAGGAACAGATCTTTCCCCCAGATTCTGAAGGTCATTAGTTCTCTGGTATATTCAACACTCTGAGTGTGGTTGCTCCTGCATAAATGGAGCTGGCGCAGTGCCCACAGGAACCCGGCCAGTTAAGAGCTTTGCATAACTTCAATTATGTTGCATGTTCTTATTCTCACAATCAGAAATAAAGTCAGGCTTAGCCCAGACTCGGAAGCCTTCCTGGGAAGGAAAATAAGCCAGTCATTACATTGTGTTATACTTTTTGGAGCACTCGCTCCTTCCCTCCTACTTGTAATTATTGTAACAATACTGGCAAAATGAGAAAACCTCTAAATATTTGACTTCTGGTCTGGGTACATTGCACTGGCTTCTATAAACGGGTTTTTCCTGTTCGTTATCTGCAATTTTGGCTACAAAGGAAAGGAAAGAATAATGTGCTATGGAAGCTGAGGAACCTCAGACATAGTATAGGAGGTTCAGGAAAAAGTGTAGCTCCCACTATTACTTTCTTATTCCTTTGAATACATATTAACCTCTCCTTGACCCTTATGAAATTAACTGAAGTTTAGAATGAATGTTGCTGCTCAAATTTGGATACCCAGTTTGCTGATATTAGGAAATCTAATGTAATACCTACTTCAAAATAAACATAAAAACACTGCTAATTTGACCTTGGTTTTAATTAACCCAAGTGTGTTTTGACATACGAACCTTCCAGGGCATCACACACTCGAAAGGACATGGTGCAAAAGCTGCTTGCTTTGCACTGCAACTCAGTGCAGATTTTGGAGCTGGTCAGTTATTTTTACCTTAAGGCAACATTGATCTGATTTGCACAGTCAGCAGCACTTGCTTAGTGTGCCGAAATCGTGATGCCCACATAAAAGCTCATTAATGACAGAACTGGTAAAGGCACGTGGTCCTGCTCGCTGCATTTCCCTGAGAATAACTGTCCTAAAGCAGGCTCAGAAATGTAGGATTGAAGATGGAAAAAAAAAAAGGAACAGGAATAGGCTAATTATTGCATAAACAGGAACCTGGTATTGAGATGGGGGAACTTGGCCATTCCTGTGAATACCCAGATTCCATAAATCCTACCTCCTTCCCTCTATTCGTGGAATTACGTGCTTGAGATCCCTCAAGACATTAGAATGCACTTTCTAATGATAACTCATTAGTGGTGATTACCCTGCGCTAATAACTCTTCACAGGATTCTTTATTCTTGTTATCCTTTTAAACTCTAATCAATATAAAAGGTTCTCTGATCTTGTGGTAACTTCCATTTCTGCGCACCCCCTCTTTGACTGAAGTAAGCATTGTACGTGCTGTTTTTTTAGTTTTTTTTTAAAATTTAAGTTTTGAACCAAGCCTTCTTTGCAAATCACAGACTGATGTTATGAGTGACACACTCTACCTCATTTGAATTATAAAGGATTAGAGATTTGGAAGCATGTATTTGGGCTCCTCGGGAGTTAGAAACACAAAAAGAGAACAGGAGAAAAAACTTGAAAAATCGAGACTTTGCAAATCTGAAATTTGTGTAATTTAAGTAAGCATTAAACTCTAAACATATATTGATGACCTGCAAATCCCAGCATCTGAAATAAAAACCAGACAATTTCATGTTAATAAGACCGAATTGTGAGCCATTCCACAGCAGAGCAAGGAATAAAATCTCCTTGGGGACAGAAGGATGGATTTCCAGTTTAACTTCCTAATTTGGCTCAGCTTGGTTTTATTCCATCTGGGACTGAATTTGGCAGACTTAGGCTGGGGCTTTGAATCTTCAGTCGTTTGAAATCCAAACCATCTCTTTTTGGGGGATTGTCAGTGCCTTGGGAAGTCGTGGCTGCAGGAGGTGAGCGTGGCCTTGTCTCTCTGCAGTCAGTAGGATTAACCAAAAAGCCCCTGGAGACGCAGGCAGGTGCTGCTGTGTTGCCGTGACGTGGCAGCAAACCCATGCCAGTCGCTGAAGAAGTAGTAACAGCTCTGCAGAGTGTTTCTGGCATGATTGGCACTACCAGGCAAACCTGCAGAGGAGCCAGAATTTACAGTGGCTCATTTTTCCTGGGTGGTTGCAGAGCTCTGCAAAGGCCACCATTCCCCACCTTGGTTTTCCTTCTTATCTCCCCTTCAGTGACAATCTAAAAAGTTAGAGGTGACTGAGAATAGTTTGTTGGGGATGTACATCTGCATTTATTCTCCCTGTTCCCTCCTCTGCCACATTACTCAAATTTTCTGCTTTTCTTAGCTACATTTACTGGTTTGGGATTACAGCTGGGGATGAGGTTAATTAATATGGGGAGGTGGTGATGCCCCTTCAGAAAACAATGGTATTTGACAGCCTGGAGGTCTCAGCACTTGCTGGGTGAGGGCACACAGTATGACCAAATCAGTTCTTCTTCCCCCACAGTAGAATGGCTGGGGGTAGTGCAGAAGAAAGAGGACTGGCAAGTACAAATCCACTGTTTGGCAGGTGTATCCTTCTGTTTTCAGGGAAGAGAATTTCCCCTGAAATACTTCTCTTTTTAACCTATCTTGGCATGGAATTATATCCCCGTCTTCTCTGAGCGGTGTGCCTGGGTGTAACAACGCAGTAGCACCCTGTGTACAGGTATTTTGGAGTTTGGAAATTCTGCAGTTACCATCTGGATTCGTGTCTGATGTTGTGCCTCGTCGCTGGTATTTTGATTTATACGATGTTTCTGCACTGATTAGTGGAGCGACAGCTCATGCATCTTGTGTTCTGTGGGGATGCTGCTCCCCCCAGCCCTGGCCGGGAGCAGTAGGATGTGAGCTGTGCAATCTATTGCCAAAGGAAGCCTGTGCTGAGCTGGGAGAAAACTCTAATGAGGTGGCTCAGCAAGTGCTGTGGTATCGGCTGCGGTGGGGGCAAATACTTGGAAGTTACCCTCCAAACAGAACTGATTAAAAATGAAAGCTGCTCCTGTTTTTGCACCAATCATCTTTGGGAAAAAACTGTGTGGTTTTGAAACATTTGAACTTGCCAGTTTGAATCAAAAGCTCAAAGCAAAAGCTTTGTGCATAAAAGTATTGTGGCTTTGTAGGTATCCTTGTACCACACCATGGTATAAAAACCTATTCATGCAGCTCTGTGCTGTTTTGTTTGAACTTTCTGCATGTAATAACTGTAGGAAACAAGGAAATAATTTACAAGTAATTGTGAACACAGTACATTTTTAAAATCAGTTGAATATGCTATTTTATACTGGTACAGTATAATCTGCTAAGAAATGATGTGCAGTGAGATGATGAACGCTTGCTCTGGGTGTAAGTTTTTGCAGCAGAGTTGTTGACTCCTGTACAGTTCTGAAATGGCAAGTGCTGCTCCTTGTGCCTTCACTACAGCACATCCATTTACTTTTCCTGACAAATTCGGGCCCATATACTGGTTAAAGTGGTATGGAGATGGAGAACATTGCAATTTTTTCCATTGCTAAAAGGTGGCTTATCCAATTTAAAACAATAATTGTTTTACTTCATTAAATGCTTGATGTCTTGTTAAAGCAATTGTTATTTTTGCTGTTACAATTTTTCTTTGGAGAAGGTTTATGTGAAGGAGAGTGAGGGATCTGTTCTTTAGGCACAGTGAAGAGGGCAACATGAGTGGTGATGTGGAATGTGCTGGTCCGTGGGCTCTCATTCTCTATGGCATTTGCAGAAGTAGCAGACTAAGGTTTTTGTATTCCTCTGTGATTTCACTTGTTGCAACCTGAAATACAACACACACTTTAGAGAGATGATTTAATATAGCAAATAATAGATGCATTTCCTTCCTTTTCCAGTTATTAATCATTTATGTATCTATAAAAGTGGCAGGTTTGCCCTTGGGTTTTGGTCATAGGCCGTTATGATTTGCAATCCAGTATAGATTCTGTTGTGGCTGGATAGAGGGCAGAGAAAGAGAGCCTGGGGTATGAATAAATCATTTAGTCTGCTCTGGTAATAATGCACAGCAGTTCCTATCACCGCAGTGCTATAAAAGGCTTGTGGTCTGACTTGTCATGAGCAAAAAGTTTTAAAGAACCTACAGTCCTTGCCTTTGGGTCTTGAAAATGTAAGAAATGGAGATTAACTGCCTGATAGTTCTTTTTAAAGATAATAGAAGGTCTGAAGTTTGGGGAGCCTTTCAGTAGAGGTTCAGCACATAAACAATGCGAGCCTTTCAGACCATCAGTGAAAACAGGTCTGGTCCCGATCACCACCAAAGTGGGTCTTTTGTGTGATCCACTTGACAAAGGCTGTATCTAAAATGTCATGATTGTTATTGTGTCTACTTGAGAAAGTCGTGCTTGAAAAAAGTCACTATTTTATTTATCAGATAATGGAGATACCAGAAAGTTCTGAGAGTGACAGCTCTTCAGTGTCTTTTATACCTCTGTGCTGCATATTGATACTGCTGAAAGTGAGATGCTCTGTTGGACCCACTCACTGGAGTTATTTTTGAAAAAAAAACATGTTGTAAATTACATTTTTCATCCATTTTCTACTTTTCCTGGCAAACTTGCATAATTTATTTTACTTAAATTTATAACAGTGGAACTGCTGTTTTGGAATACCCTACAGAAAATGCTGTTTCATACCTTGTGAGATTTTAGTCTCAAATATGTTCAATAGACTGCAACCACAGGGCTGCTTTTCCTAAACATCAAGCCCTTTGGAAAATGGGAGAATGTCAAAGTCTGCAGATCCCGTGGCTGCTGGGCTCCTTGGCTTAGGCATGGTTCTGTGTTAATTAACCTATGCAGATTTCAAAACTCAAGCTATTGATGCCAGCAAAGCAGAAATTCGGTGTTTCACACTTGGGGATGGAGCTGTTTCATGGTTGTTTGAAGCAGCGTGGAAGCATCTTCTGTGGTAGTTTTCCATTCTCTCCAGTATGCTGTCCCTGATCTTATTATTCTGTAAAATGCATGGGAAATATGATTAGTTTTAGTTCAAATACAAAGAAGTAGGTCATGAGCGGACTGTGAAATGTGGGTAAAATCCTTTAAATGAAATTGTTTTATTGAAGAAAATTATCTCGGTGCCTCTAAGATGGAAAGGCTGAACATGAAAGAGATGTTTATTGAAAAAACGCATTGATAGCAGTTTAGTACTGTGCTAATGAAAATTATTTCAGTATGTTCTATATTGATTATGGAAATCAGAGTATTACTTTTATTTACACAGACAAACTGACATAAGACTTAGACCCGTATCCTGAAATCTTTGAAATTACATCTGCTTTAAAATTAGATAAATTTTGTTCTGTTAATCAGCATGCTATCATGTCTTTTCCAATTAATCTCTTTTGTTCTCCATCTTGTCCTTAAAAATGGGACACCAAAGCAAAATGATCCATTTCCTGTAGCTCAGAGTGGTAAAGGCATTGCAATGTAAGCCAGCCTTATCTTGATAACGTCAGAGGTAAACACTTCATCCTTGTGGGGACCAGGTCCTTTAGAATCTGCTCCCTCAGTGTTCAGTATGCTGTGGGAAAGCTGGTCCCCACTGCACATTAGGCACTTCAGTTTAGCAGCGGAGGACGCTGCAGCTGTTTGATAAATGAGGATCAAAATACATTTACATGAGGGACCGAAATGGTGGGTTTCAAAGTATGATAAAGGAAATAGCAATATATCACTGTGTACAGCCAGTCCTGAGTGATGGATTTGGGATCTTGTTGAGCTGGGCTGCAAACTTCTTTCCAATGTGCACATGTAAAGCCGTGGCTCATCTGTAACTTTCATTCAGGCTTCAAAGACCATGCAAAGTAAGAAAATTAAATTTGAAAGAGAGCTGGATCACAAAGCCATGCTGGAACATGCAATATTTCAAAACCTGCTTTGCTAATCTGCTGCTGGCTGGACCTGGGTGTCTTTGAGTGTCATGTCGGATGGGAAGGGCTGCCCTGAAAACCAGGGAAGCCCTAAACTTCACCCCCAGCACAGTCCTTACATCCCAGCTCAAACAATCAGGTGCACTGGGACAGATCTGTGTCACCAGAGCCCAGTCCTAACTCACACAGCTCTTGAATCTGTAATTAACAGTGTTGACCTTTAGTGGGTACACAATAAAGCTTACTTGATTTTTTTAATATAATTGGAAGATTAAAGGCTCTGGCTTCATTATCATGGCTGCGATTCTGTGCAAAAATGGCTTTTTCAGTGGGCAGTAGCAGCACTATGGGATAGAATTCAGTTTTTGTCATCTTTCCTGTAGGTGGTTCAACAGTGACCTGATCACTGGGCAACCCTCTACTGCACCTGTGTGGCACACCAAGCTTCTGTTGTCTGTTCAAACCATGTCTTAGGATACCATCCACGGCATTTTTCAGGAAATCCTCAATTTTAATTGCAAAATTACAATTGATTGAGTAGTTTTCCTACTTGGTGGTGAAATTCTTGTGCAACTGACTCTGAGAAGCATATGTTACTTATTGTTAAGCTGTACTTTTTATTCTTCTGAGTTATGAAAGCCATTACAATGTCCTCTTAACTATGTTGAATTCAACATACAGAAAAAGGGATGCTTAAATACAAAAAGGTGGGAGAATGAAATGATTATTGGAAAATACAGTTGGAATGGAGTATTTGCTGCCTGTGCTCACCTTGGTAGTAACATTATGACTTGTCTGAGCTCTTGGTTGGCCTGACAAGCATCACACCTGAATCTGGAGTGGCAAATCCGTGGAAAATGCCAGCGCTATATTCTGTAACACCTGAGTAAATGGGCTGTTGGAGAGAACTGTGCCTTTCTTTGTGCAAACCTTCCTCGTGCCGTGAGGCAATATCCTAATGTGTCCCGATCTCTTGTTTGTACTGGGATGGAGTGCTGTGACCCTTGTAATTTAAGCTGTGCTTCAGAATCTGAAAGCCAACGTACGGCTTTGGTGAGGAAAAGACAAGGAGTGTAAAGTCGGGTGGCATACAGGCTGTTCAGGTGGGCTGGCAGAAGCTGTGCTGCTGTTCCTGAGGAGGATCTGGATGGACAGACAGCTGCTGAATGGTTTCCTGGGCAGCAGGAAATGTGTCTGGAGCAAAGTCTGAAGTCCAGTGGAGGGCGAGGTGCCTAATTTCGAAGGACAATCAATGCGAATTTAAAGTGATTGTTTTCCCCTTACAAAATGATGCCATGTCTGTTTTCTCTAAACAAGAGGCCAAGGTGTAGTTGATGGATTGATCTAAATGGCTTTGTTCTCCTTCCTCTGCAAGACACTGTGCTGGGGTTTTTTTGGATGTACTCAAAGTTCAAGCCTTCCTGCTGTCCAGAAGGGAGCAAGGCAGAAGGTCTAACCGATGTTCTTTAGATGTCAGCAGGAAAGCTAATTTTGACTGCAGTGGGAAGATCAAAAAAGGGGAAACACTTCAAAATGCTTCCCAGATACCTTATTGAAATAAGGTTTTGACTAAGTGGAAAATAGTATTTTGCCTATTATTTTCCAACGCTGAAGACAGTTCAGGATTAGCAGCCAAGTCTTTCTACAGCAGATAAGATGGCATTCCTTTGTAGGAATGTGAACAGGAAGACACTAGTCTGGGCTGATTTCAAAGAATCCCATGTTATCTGTCTGGCTGTTTTTCCCCCCAAAAATAAAAATAAGACTTTGCAGAAAGATCTGGAAATTTGCTTGAACTCTCACCTTGTCTCATATTAGCGTTACCTCAAATGTGTCCGGGGACCTTGGTAGTGGCCCAGACCTCTCTCAGCTGTTCAGTCAGTGTTTTTCCTGCTGAGGCCTGAGAGGTTCTGAAGGTGTGACAGTGTGCTGCCAAAATTGGTGCTGAATCAACTGGTGTGATTGCTGTAACTTTTCCATGTGGTCTTTTTCCCCAGACTGATTTGACTGTTTAGAGGACGTGAAAGTGATTAAACACTGTAGCATTTCTAACCAAAATAATGCTGAAATTCTCCATCCTGTGAAAGGTCACTAATACAGTGGTCAGTGTATAGTATGTTGAGACTTATGGCCTCTAAACAGTTAAAGGATTTTCATTATGGAAATTATTACTACTGTTCATTTCTAAATTCAGCTCTATTGCAGGAACAAGCAATTACCCACCACTCTAGGTATTCCCTCATGAGCTTTCATAAGGATATTTTGTAAAGTGTTTCATCTCACTGTTGTGAGTCTCGTGTCTCTCTGTCACCTGTAGTCTCTTTTGATGCATATGTAATATCCCTGTATGTAGGGAGACATTATGTAGAGTTACATTTTAATTGACTAATATAGATACATATTTTTTTAAAGGGTGAGGGGGATGTACTGTTCATAAACTGAGATGCTGCTGACTGGGATCAGGCCCACTGCAGGCAAAGGCTGCGCAAGCCCCTCTGTGTAGCTCCCCCAGTGCCTGGAGAGCTTACCTGCATAATTTTTTGCTCCACCTATTTTTCATCTCACTTCTCTCCTATTTATGGAAGTGATTTTCACTGTGCATTGCAAGATGCTTTGCATCGTGTTGTGACTTAGTGATGAAGGTTGAAGGAAGGCATGGCCGCTGAGTCTTCCAGCTCTTTGGAGTTAGAGTGATTACCTGAGCTATTGGATTCCTGTGATGGATCTTGTCACACTGAAGTATTGCTGGCATTGCCTTGATTGTAGTCTAATACCTGTCTGTATAAAACGTTCTACATTTAAAGTAGCTTTAAAATGCCAACAGAAATGTCATTATTGGTAGCAATTCTCTGCATTAATACAGAGCATTTGGAATTGCATTCTGTGAGGGTATTGTTCCACTGAGAGTTCTGACACATTTCTTTCCATTGTGTTCTTTGGTGCAACTTTCTTATGGCTTTGGAGTTTCAGCAGGGTACAAACACTGAATTTTTTTTATTTTTTTGCATCATCCCACTGATACTGAGCAATAGTCATTGTCTGAAGTGTAGCTTCAAATCCGAGGGGGTGATTAGGGTGCCGGTCTGAAGGGGTCAAGGAAAAAGTGTCAGACTGGTGTCAAAATGTGTGTTTTGCATCTCAGAATGGTGCTTTTCTGAGGAAAAAAATGGGGCTTTGGCATGACTTGAGAGGCGTTTGGAGTTTGTTGACCCATGCAAGGAGAAATGAATGTGCCATGTCCAGCCAGTCCCTCCTGAGCAGGAGGAGGCTCTGTGCTGTGCTCTGGGCCCTCGGCGCTGCAGTGCCTCACCCTTTGCATGCCCTTCTGCTGCCCAGGGGTGGGAGCAGGGCTCCTTTAGGGCTAACTCCCTCCACAAGTGAGTTCCTGAAGTTCCTAACAGCTGAGAGAGTTGCATATCTTGCAAAATTGCCATGCCACTTATCAGATAACAGATGTTTACTTAAATTCATAATGATATAGTGGCTGGTCAGGTAAGAGGTTTGGTCTGGCAACTCACGGATTTTATTGTTAAATTAATTACATGTTTCTGAAGAGCACTACGTCTTGAATGGGTTTTTGTGTTTCATGTTTTCAGTGTGTTCTTGAAAACACGTCTCTTTATTCCAGACAAATGCAATCCACTTTTTTCATTCACTAGTACAATACATTTGTGGTCCAGAGACCAACCTGATACAGACAAAGGGACTACTGTCTTATCAGAAAACTTGTATTATCCTTCGCTACTATTGCATTGGATAAGTATCTCCAGTGATATTGATGAAACTCTCAGGAGAGAAGAGAAAATAAAGAAAGAGGAAAAAACAGCTCTGTAGTAGGTGCTTATTGAATTGCATCTGAAAGAGGAGACACTGTGGGAGATGTGAGCACCAAGTGCCCCTTTTTGAAAAGGTGGAGGTCTGTCCTCTTGGTTGAGTGCACCATCTGTATTAGTCCCCTTCTACTGGAAACTGAACATCTGCATCTGACTGGATGTGCTTGAAATGATGATGTTTGAACAGACCCAGGGACTTTAAACTTAAAATGGAACTGCTGTGCTGCCAAGTGTGGGGTGGATTCCATTCCTCCAGACAGACTCATTATAAGCGATAGTTTGAAACCATCTCTTCGGTCTCATAAGACTCAGATCAGCTCTTTTTTCTCCCTCCTGCTTTATTTTATTGTTAGCCAGCAAAAGCTTTAATCATCCCTTTCTATCCGTATCTGCCCTGCAAGAGAACACTTTGTGAAAATGACTCTATGCTTCTAAACTGGTTTGTCATTCAAAGGCACCTAACAGTGGACAGATGGCCAAACCCTGGAAAACAGAATGACAGGAAGGAAGAAAATTCTCTCTGCCAAATACCTCTGGAGCTCATTGGGTGAAGGGAGAGGGAAGGGGGGAAATATTTTATTCCCATCTCTTAACTTGAACGAATCTGCCAGATTTTCATTTTGTTTGGGTCAGATTCTCTGCCCAGTGTAAGATTTGGAGCATTATCTTCTTTATTGCTTTCATCTCTTGGATTGCTTAGCCAGGCATTTTGATGACAATGTGCTCTAGGTGTCCTTTGAGTTCAAGCCGCAGCCACACGGGTGGGAGTTGGCAGATGGGGCCATTTGAGTGAAATCCATCTGCTAGGCTGAGATTCCTAAGGGCAGCCTTTGAAGGCTTGGTGGAAGCACCCAAACAGTGCAGAATTCCAGTGGGTTAATGCTTGCACCGTTTTCCTGTTAATTCATTAAAGAATTAAAAAACTTGGGAAAGTTAATTCCCTCAGCTGAAACTCTTGCAGCTCTTTGAGGATGAGATCCCTGCTCGGTTTTGTTAACTGAGCTGCCCAGAAACATTTCTTGAGAGGACTTTTTTTCCCAGGAGAGGTGTTTCAAAATGTACTGTGCTAAAACTAAACCCAAACCTTCACATTTATAAAAATGAATAAAAAATATTTGTTGAAACTTTCATTCATGAACAACTTTGATATAATTTGGGGTTTTTAAGTGTGCACCATGATTTGGATGTCATTTTGATATATGCTTAAGAGACCAGCAGAGATTTTTTTTTTCTGCTCTGTTTATAATTGAGGGGAGGGAGGGATGGGAAAAAGGCTCCAATCAGAATTGATTTTGTAGTGAAAACTGATGATAGCTCCACACAGTTTATAGGTGAGGATGCGCTGTTAGGTGCTTACATGGCGTATTTCCTCACTCAGAATTAAAGTATAATACTAATGATTTGTGGCCAGCAAGGAAATATTCCCCTGAGTCTGATTAACCAACAATCTTGTGAGGATTTACTGCTCTGCAACGCCTTTTATATCTCCTAACGACGTGCCCAACACAGAGCGAGGGAGCAGATGCTGATTTCAGAGCGGGTCTCTCTTCTTCTCGTGCTGGGGTTTTCCACTCTCAGCTCTACCCACTCTTAGAGGCTGCTGGGCAGTGTTGCTTCTCTTGAGGAGGAAGTGGAGGAAGTAGAAACTTGCAGACCTTTCTGTTAATTGCACAAGCAATGTTACAGTCTTCTGTCGCTGGCAGTGAAGGTCTGGGCTTGATGGCTCCACTGGCTCCTTTCAGACTGCTGTAATCATCTGTATTGCCAGCTCTTGAACACACAGTGTCTCAGGATAGCCTGGAGTCTGGGGAGCTGGTTGGGGGTGGGGATACCAACACTGGCTCTCTGAGGGAAAACCACTGCAGTCCTACCTATCAAAGAGGCAAACGCCAATAATGACACTTCTCACTTTCAGAGACTGTACTGCTCCTGACTTGTGTCTTCATGTAGGCTTTTCAGACCAGCTGATTTAGCACTGACTCCCACAAGGAAAATTCTGATGGTAGTTGCTGCAGCATCTTCCATAGCCCTGTCTTAGTTTCGCCTGAAGTTGAAATGGGAAGAGTTCCTCAGTCATTTGAATATTGATGTGTCATTATCTAAGTTCCAGCATTTCTGTCATCGTTTTGGTCCCAGATGATTGATACCTACAAGTAGAACAACTTGTTTCTTGTTGTGTTGGTGAACAAAGTCTTTGAGTCAAACAAATGTTCTTGTTTGCCTAGTGTTTTGATAGTTCATGTATATGTGGACAAAACTGGTGGCAAATGGGTGACTGGGCTGCAAAGATAATGTTAAATCATTGGGGGAACGAAGATAAAGATTTGTTTGGGAGTTGTGTGTGATCCTCAGTATGAGTTCACCTGCAGCTGCCTTACTGAAGGAGAGCAGCACAATTCTTGCATAAGAAATTCTCCTCAAAGTATTTAGCAATGAAATTAGCATAAAGCGAGCTGGCTAAAGAGCTGTAATTTTGCTTGCAGTTACTCAGTACTCTGTGGTAAATCTTCATTTGGCTCTATAAGAAATTTTAATTTTTTTTTTTCATTTTAGTGTATTCATTTAGGAAAATCAAGGAGTTACTTAATATGCGGTTTCCATATATTGAAACATTCTTTGCATTCCTCTTTGTTCCTTTAACACTTGGTGAAGTGTGTTTCAGCATAATCAGCCTCCCAGTGGATTTTAGCATGAAAACAAATCTCACTTTAATTTGACAAACTTCAGTTTACAAAGCAGTGCAAGGAAATTAAATTACCTGTTTGCAAACACAGCCTCCATTCTCTAGAAACATTTTTACTATCACTTGCAATTTTCATGTAACTCTTTCCGTTGTCAGTTTTCAACTGTTGTGGTTGTGCCATTAATCAGGAGTTCAGGCAGGTTTTACTGCTTTGGGGCTCTTAGCAGCAAATGCCTTTGTGGTGGCTGTTGTGGGTTTTGGGCTCAAGGAAAGTGGGGGTGATGTCCAGCTCAGCCATCATAAGATACATCTGCTGGAGAGTAGTGGTTACTGTGAAGTTCATTTACACTTCGTTGTGGCCCTGAAAAACCATATTGGCTCAATCTTTCCTGTGCCCAAATGATTCCATGTGTATGAATTTGAATATTCAGTATTTTGAGTGCTTTGTTTTTCAGCTCCCAACATTTCACCTGCTCTGATGCAATGCCAAGGGTAGGCATAATACCATGGAGCTTTTTTAGCACCTTCCAGCACTGATGGAAACCAAGTTTTATTAAAACTACTCACCCTTACAGAGGAAGCCTATTACTGTAGAAACAAATTATCTTGGTTTTAGAAGGAAGCACAAAAATTGTCTATAAGAGAACATTATAATTTTTTCAGCCGGGTATGTTTTATGAGAAAAACTGATTTATTGACTCTGAAAATGCACAGGGAAATATGCCAGCCCTGATGAGCCTTTTGTCGAGAGTATTTCCTCAGGTCTCTGATAAAAGTGATGACTTGAAAGAGAAATCCTCATCACACCCACGGCCTCGAGATTAATATATGCTAGCCTCATATGTGGGATCTGGAGTCTCATGTGAGTTGTTCATGTCCCAGCTGATTATTTCGGTGCTGCCTTCATGCTAAAAATGTCTTCCTGATGTCAACTTTGTTGTCGTGCTCTCTTTTTTTTTGTTGTTGTTGTTGTTATTTCCCAACAAATAAATCTTTAAATGCTTTGGTTTTCTTGTGATATAAAATAGAAAATACTTTTGACTGTTTTCCTAACTCAGGAAAGTATTTCTCTGTCATCTTTATATGACTTAGATCATATGTTGTTCTTACAACGCCAGTTTTCCCTTGTCCTACAGCTGGGGAGGAGAACAAGGGCTTCTCTTCCCTGGTCAGTGTGCTCAGGGCTGCTTGGATTGTCCTGCCACCAAAGGGAAGGGGCTTGTCTGACACTTCCATCTCTAGGCAAGAAACAATAAAACAAGCAGGCAAACTAGTCCATGGTAGACACGGCAAATGTGGTAAGGAGTACCTCAAACCCGAGGAGAGTAAACCTCTATCCTCTCAGATTAAGTGCCGTTCTGGATGACAGTTCCTGATGGATCTTTCATGGACATGATGTACAGCATCCATTAGTTTGAAGAACTGCTCTCAGATACAGACAGTCCAGAGCAGCAGATGTTTGTGGCTTTGGCATATGGGCATTAAGTCACAGCAATATGAACACAGGAGCAGAATTGTATGGACTGCAGAGGTGCCCGAGATGGCAAATTAGATCTCAGTCAGTCTCAGCCTCGTAGCTGATGTTTTATAGAAAATTATTTACTACAGTAAAGGGGTGGGTATTTGAAAGGAAGACTGATCAACTGAAGGCATTTTCACTGAAGGTATATCTTGTAGAGAGGTGCCTGGACAAGATATATGTGGGGTGTGGGAGTCTGTGATTACAGAGTTGTATCTCTGCCTCCAGCTCCTTTGGGTGAAACCACCACTGCTAATTAATTTAATTTCGAAAGGTGATTGCAGTGAGTGGTGGCTTGCTAGTGAAAACAATGTCCTTCTTTAAGTATTTTCTGCAAATCCACTCAGATAATCCCATTACCATCCTAGTACGTGGAAGCAGGTTTTAATGTGGCTGTGGCCATCTCTTGTCCTGGTACATCACCAAAATCACATCCAGTCTGACAAGATCAGAGCAGTTAATGCAATGGAGAGAACTGAAGAAAGTGACGGAAGTATTATGAAAGGTTCAAAGAGTAATATTGAAATTACAGAGATTTGAGGAGATCTGCAGAGTACTGAGGAGAATGGCAAGAACTACAAACAGCCACAGAGCTATTTGTGTTGTTCTTCAAACAAAAGAACAAGGATGATGTGTTCGTATTGAAATAGGGTGGCTATACAGAGAAAGAATAATAAAAAATGGGTTTATACTCTGTTTGCTTACTTTAAACTGTTTAAAAAACCCCTCAAAACTGTTCCTATATACTCAGTTTTGTCCCCCTGGCTGTATAAACAAACACGTGGTGTGACCCTGTGACTGCTGCGAAGGCTGAGCTGGGCTAGACACAGGTTGGGCTTTTTCACTAAAATCTGAAAGCCAGTACCCAAGCTAGGCTTTCTTAGATGCGTTTTTATGTTTTTCTCCTGAACATAAGAGGAACGCCTTCAGGAAGCGTATTTTATTGCTGCTTTTAGATACAGATTTCATGGTACTAATCCTACCCAAAGTCTGGGAAGAATTTGAACTCCTAAGGAAGAAGCCCCTTTGAAGCCAGTCTGTTCTGAAGCTGGAATTAAAACTTGCAGGTTGAATGTATTTAATGTGTCTGTCTGCAGCACTAAGGGGCAAGAGTCAAATGCCTTCTCACAGCTGAGTGGGCTGGATGCTCCTTCAGGGAGTATCTGAAGGGGCTTTATGGGGCTGTGGTGTGGGATCTTCCTGGGCTGCGCTGCCCCTCACCCCTTATTTTCTCCTTATCCATTAAAGTGCTGCCGTGCGAGGAGTGTATTTAGAGGTTTAACGTCAGCTGGAGACGTGACAGTGGGGCAAGCAAAGAGGACAGGAGGGATGGGGCTGGTTCTTTATGTTTGCTGTGTAAGTGTAAATTCCAAAGTCTCTTTTCAGCCAAAATCTTTGTATCGTGCTGCTGTGGAATTTGGAGACAGTAGTTAAGGGCTTTGAGAGGACCTGCAAAGGATGAAACGTCTTTAAAACCAGAAGCAGACCAAAGGCAGGCGGGTGGGTTGTGATGGCCACCTTGGGCTGCCCTCAGCTCAGGGCCTGAGGCACCTCAGCTTTGCTTTTCCTGCACATTCTGTTTTCCTGCCCGTATTTTGAAAACGCAGCAGTAGCTGAACTCTGAGGCCACGCTAAGAGTTGTATTCCTGTTTCAGGGCTAAGCTCAGGCTGCCAAATTGTGTTCAGTGGTCAAATCCCCACGTGACATAGAAGCATTTGGTCTGGTCAGTTGTGTGCTTGTCTGTGCTGAGTTGGGAGCCCCTCACCTTGTTCTGCAGGTTCGGAGTCCCCGGTAGCACTGTCAGCTGCCAAAACTGGGTCTGGGAAAGCTGGGATGTGGTGCAGAAACCTGTCTTTCCCTTGGGATTGCTGCTTCCCTGAGGGGGCAGAAGAGACCCCATGAGTACTCTTGATTTCATAGAGCTTTGGCTTTGCACTGAAATGGGTTTGGACCATTCATAAATTCATTTATCACTCAAGTGGTTTCTTAAAATCTTGAGGATTTTATATTGTAGTCTTCAGGTTGCAACATACTTTTAATTATCATAATTTAAAAGCATATTTATTCATGAAAGCAAGATAATTTCATTCACTTCAGCATTGCCAGGAGGCTTAGAGTATTAGATCTCCACTGCAAGTTTGATGCAGTACAATTATGGTTATAGACCTGTGGTCTGAGAAATGTCCCAAAGGAAATTGTGAGGGAAAGACCTTGAGAAAGGTCTTTTCTGTCTGCATCTTTCAGATGAAGATTGATAAAAGACATTTTAAAAGCTTAAAAGTGTACTCGTAACTATTGCCCGTCCTTTTTCTTTTTCAAGGTAGCCCTGAATATTCTTCAGCTTGAGCCATCTAAACGTGCACCATTCCTTGGGAGGGAGAAATTTGTACTGATATATTGTGGTCATTTTATAAAATGATGCCAAAACTGATATAAAACCCCCAAATAACTGAAGAAGATATCGATGTAAGAGAAAGAAAGAGAAAAAAGTAAATACACTGTGATCAATATCAGAAAGAGAAGAGGATAAATGAATACAAACACTAACAGATGTACAGGAATAAAGTTCACTGTCTTGACCATCAAAAAGTTAAAGTCAATACAAAAAAAATACCCAAGCAAGCGAAAAAAAAATAAAAGCCCGAAGTCCTGAATCTCAGTAGGTTTTTGACTTGCTGTGGAATTGCATTGTATAAACACTGATGAGTACCAAAGCTGATTGTGGCTCTGCAGAATCCAGTCAGTCCCGTGGGACTCGCTGTGATATTTTCTGTGTCCTGGTCTCTCTGCTGGCAAAGGGTTCTGCTGTGAACGACATTGTGAATCCTTTTAATGTTCTTTGGAGCTGAACAGTCTCAGCCATGTGCCATCACTCATAATCTCTTGTGTAAAAACGGCTTCTATTTTAACCTTGTTTGGTTCAAAAAAAACCCCAACAACGCATCCCAGTTACTCACTGTGGTTCGTGCCGATGCTTAGGATGTCACAGGGGGAGTTTCAAACCACTGCATTTGAAACTGATGATTGGAACTTGTATTTTTCATAATGATCTTTCTGTTGCAAACAGGGCAAGATGACCACAGGATAAAACCAGAAGTAGTATCAGAAGCTGGAAGAACACCGTGAAAAATTAATTTATACATGGTCTTTGGGTCTTACTGGGATTCATTTATCAAAGATTCTTCAATCTCCTAGTTGTGTGAAAACATGACCATGGCAGGTGTATTGGCCTAAACTGGAATATCTCGTTGAAGTCAGTGATACTGTTTCAGGTTGCTCTGCTGTAGTTGAGATGTGCAGTTCTGTGACACTGTTGCACAGGAGCTTCCTGAATCTGCAGAATTCTCCAGATATTTGTTACATCCTCCAAGTGAAATGTCCTTTCTAACAGACATCGTTGCAAGGGGAGGGTGTGGGAGGATTTCAGTTTCTTGTGCTTTGCTTCAGTTATCTTTGTCTGGGATGATGCTGGTCTGAGGCAGCAGTTACAGACATGCAGTGGAACTGCTGGCAGTAGCACTGGCTTACACTGATTTCAAGTGTCCATCAATCATGACTTGCACCGGTTTAGTCTTCCTGCTTCTGGTTAAAAAGCTTTAGTAATGAATCTGGCAATAGCATTTCTCTATAGAATATAACTTTTTTAAAAAAATGCAAATAACTGCCATGAGTAATTTTTACAGACAGATACTTCCCCCCCTGGTTAACCCCAATGGTTATAATTGATTCCATGTGACATTTGTTTTCTTTCTTTAAACTCATTTTTTAAAACTCATTCAGTGGCAGCAATGACTAGAAGCTGCTAGTGCAGTTTCCCTCAGTCCCTTGCTCTCAGATTTTGCAGGTAACTGGCTGATCTCTCCACCTTTGCACTGTGCCACCTGCACCATATGTACCCTGGCATCACATCCTGATTTTACAAAAGAAGATAACTTTCCCCTGGAAGTGCTTTCCCTGCAAGTGTACCCGGCATGACTGAAGGACTGGATACTGCTCAAAGTGCTTCTCCTTGTGAACTGCTCTGTTAAGCTCCTGAACAGGCTCTGTTCCTGAGAAGAGTGTTTAACAAACCATCCAACAAACCCAACCACAACAGCTGTGTTTCATGGAGAAGGGGAAAAATCTCAACTACCTCCCCACTCCTTCACCCCAGTCCAAAACTCCAGAATGTTGGAGAACATTAAATAGTAGTGGTGGGTTGTGGTCCAGGGGAGGAGTGTGGAAAGCAGCTGAGATGCTTCTTTTTCGGGAGACCTTGTTTGACTTGATGCACTGAGCTGAAAGTCTGAAGCAGTTGAGGAACTGCTGATTCACAGTGGGACATCGAGTCCCAGCCTTGGAGGAGCAGAGTTGGCTCTCAAAAACACAGGGCAAAAGGCAGGGCACGAGGGCTCTCAGCCATGCCATTGTAATCTAGCACTGCCAGCATGGCAAGGCTGTGGCTTGCGGTGCCTACAGATTTGTTGTCACCTTTAAATCAGTTGCTTAAACTCTTGGGATCAGACTTGTTGTTGCACTAGTGAGAATGTGATCTGCACAATTATCTTACCATTTCCTTTTTTATTCAGTTTTAATTTTAGTGAAGAGCAGTGAAAGGAAGAGTTATTGCCGGTGTGAGGTAGGAGACAGCAGAGAAATTATTTTGTTAGCAGGGCTCTTATTTGTGGTAGTGCTTAACTAACAAGGGCCACACTATGCAAATTCATTGACTTTTTTCCTGTGTTCCTGCTCACAACCACATAAGGACGAGGCCTGGGTGTTTTTACCACTTTGTTATGCAAATGTGCAGTGTAGTATTGGTGGCATGACTGATGAAAATATGCACAGCATTTGTTAGGGCAGCTTGCTTGTCATCATTTCCCTCTGTCATCTGCATCTTGTTAAAATGCAGGAACGCATTAAGTGCATTTGAATAATCTTGTCTGATGTGTGTCTGTGGCTCCCCAAGCCTCGCTGCTCTGAGATCGCCCATATGTGGGCCCTGCTGTTTGCCCTGTGTGATCTGGGCGTGCTGCGAGCCAAGCTCGGCTCAAACCCGGGAGGGACTGAGGAACAGTGAACTGCTGCCGCTGCTCTTGGTGGAGTCACGTTGGCACCCTTGATGTACAGGCGCTCAAAGTATTGCTTTGAAAGGGAAGAGACTTCTGAAGGGTTGCCAAACCCTGCTCCATTACGTGTCCCTTTTGACAGCAGGATTTCTTCTCCTTTGTATTTGGGGACTACCAGTACGTGAGAGCAGTCAAGCAGAAGTGGTCCCCTTTTGCTGAGCCACAGCAACGCTCTGACCCCTGCCAGGCAGGTGGCTCCGGTTGCTTTAAACATGACGTGAATTGAGCTCGTAGTTTCTATTACTGACACAAATAATATAAAATACAAATTTTTTTCCTAAAGGCAAGTTAGTCTGGAACTTTGAGTGGTGTTTTTTTTCCTGCTTTTTTAATCTCTGCTGTAACAGTAAAGGTTGATGAGCAGTGTTGAAGATGTGCTGATATAAACACAGCCAGTTGCCAAATGCCTGCATCAGCCGTGTTAAATTCGTGTTTACATCATTATGGGGTGTCATTTCGGCATTTATGTGGCTGCAGGCACTTTCCTGGGCTCCCAAGCGTGATACAAACGTTGAAGTAACTCTGCTCTTTCTTGTTATATTTTAATATATAACAATTTTAGTGGTTTTAAGTGTCAGTTTTTGTGCGTGGATCTTGAATGAATGAAGTTTCAAAGTCATCAAGAGCCTTGGAGTTGACTGTGGGCTTTTGATTGGCTTTGGTTGCCTTTTGTAATTTTCTTTTTAGTCCTTGAGAGACTCTGGACAGTTATAAGTGTGCTTTTGGTTCAGATAAAACTTGTAAATGTACAGTTCAGCTGAGGACAGGGTGCATTCAGACCTTTCCGTCATTGCAAGGGGGTGCACGTAGACGTAGGGTGATGTCTGTAGGACTTTATTTCTTTGCACAATGCAAATAAATAAAACCTTTAACTGTGATTTGCTTCATTCCTTCTCTTGCCCTTTCAAGGAATGGCTTCTGCAAATCAGATAATGAACGACCATCAGTGTTGACCCCTGAAAAACACATATCTGTGATATGGTGTCATTTCTGCTTTTGAGGGAGCTGCAGGAAGTTTCTTCTGCATTCTGGCTGATTTGTTCTGTGGAGTTCTTGGCTCCTGCCAGGAAAAGCTGAGTGAGCTGCTGTGGTTTGGTTTTGCCATGGGCTGCGCTTTCTGCATAAACTGGTAGAGAAGGTTCTCCCAAGGCTGGGGAGGGAACAGATTGTCTGAACTCTCTGCCTTTCAGTGTTCCCCAGCATTTATGCTCAGTCGTTGATATGGTTCAGCTGTTGTTATCACAAAGCTTAATTTTATCCTCTGTTGCCTTGTATTGAAGTGTATTTTTTGCTTTGGCTTTTTATGTGTGCTTGCCTTTCAACTGTACTCATTTGGTCTACATACTTTCTGTTTAACATGTCGTATTTCTTATATTTTAACCTCTCATTTTGGAGCCAGAGCCTGCTCTTGGGGATGCTAAAAGCAAGACCAAGCCAATTTTCTATTTTATACTCAAACTTTGTGAGGGTAGAGTGTCCTTTGAATGTACCATTGAACATGCAATCAATGGATGAAAAGATTCTGATTATCAGCAATTATTTCTGAGGAAAGGAGCCTCAAAAGAACAGTATCCAGAGAGCCCTTACTTGAGATTGGTACATAGAAACTGTGCAGTAGTTGCTTTAGGAAGCCCAGGAAAAAAGTTCTCCTTTGTTACCCACGTTTTCAAGTAATCATTGACTATCACCAGGGCGACCTTTTGAAATACCAAAAATAATGATTTCTTTGTAACATCTGAAATATTGGGGAAAATTGAAGTCTGAGTTTATTTCTTGGAAACATGTCCTGGAGCTTTAACCTTTTCTTCAGATTTCGTAGGAATGATTTATGTAGTTGTATATTTTTATGCCCATACCTAGTTTTTAAAAAGTATCAGAAATGTGATTTTAGTCAGCTGTTCCTTCGATAGCAGCCCCTAAAGTTCATGTAAGAAGATAAGCTCGCAGGGGCTCTTTGGTGTGGGGCTTTGATGGTATTTTTAATGGAAATTTGGTGGCAACCTCCTTTCAAAATTCTGTTGCTTGCTCAAATGCAGATATTCTGTGCATAATGAGGGGTAAAGCTGACAGGACGTGTCTGTCACCGAAGTAATGAATATCAAATGATAAGTTTGAAATGAATGAACTGTAAAATATATAATTATTATTCAGTGTTCCATGCATTTCACAATAAAAAGCATGAAATGAAATTTGCAATAAAATGTGTCCCATCTGCAGCACTGTAGGACAAGAGCTGATGTGTCATGGGTCAAAATCTTTCATATTAGCAATTCATAGAAGTAGCTGGTAATTAGGGACAAAGTGATAAACTGGGAAAAGCAGTGTTTGCTGCTGAGTTATGAGACATGACCAGTTAACAAGAGAGCCCCCAAAATGTGCAGAAGATGCAGTTTCATTTTTCTTCCATCAATATGTCTTTTGTTTGACAGACAAGATTTTCTGCACTGGCTGAAGCCCTGGAAACTCCTTTTGCAGCAGACAGCAGTAATTAAGAAATGATCTGCATAATTATCCAGGAATGCTAACAAGCAATGAATGAATAGAAGCTTAGCTGTTCTTAAGATTAGACAGACAGAAATTAATGCTGAATGAATTTGTAGTGTATCTTATGCAGGTACTTGTATTTAGCTCTTGTGAGTGTTTAATTATTCTGTTTTGGAGGAAAAAAAGTATTGATTGCATACAGTCTTTCTGAGTTTCTCCAAAGTAGATGTTTTCTCCAAGATGTGTATTTCCATTTTTGGGGGAAAAATGTAGCTAAGTTGTCAACTTCTGCAGAGTGTACAGAGGGCTCGTGGTGCCCGAGGGCTGCGTGTCCTGTCTGGATAACCATTGATTATTTTATTCTCGGTTGTCTGCGTGGTAGCCTGCAACACAGTATGATGTCTTACATCAGGATTCAAACCAGCGGTTTTCCATCATCATCACATTTCCCTTCATTTGCTCGAGCCCTGCCGGCAGCCCCAGCACTGCCCGTAACTCATGAGCCACGTGTGACTCTCGCGGGGTTCCCGAGAGCCCGTTCCAAGCGCGTGGGATCCCTGAGGAGCAGCAGGGCTCTGCTCCCAGAGGATGAGGGGATGATCTCAGTGCCTACCCTTGGGAGGAACTGCGGAGCAGGAATCGCTGTGGGAGATGCCACTCAGTTGCCATGCAAGTGAAACATCCCATCCCACAGCAGAGAAGAGGCACCTGCTGCGTGGTCTCCCACGTGTGACCCAGTTGCAGCCCTGCGGTGGTTTTTGTTGAGGAGAAGGTTGTAACGTGAGGCTTTGTACCCTCAGGAAGATTGCTCAGTCTTGCCATAGCTTTTTGTGTACTGTGCCACGAGTCTGAAAGCATTTTGGCAGTGCTTGAATAGAGCACAAACGCCCTAAAGACAGGAACTAAAATTTTTTTGGAACAAGGAAAAACCCCAAAAGAAGCCTTGGAGTAATTTCTGCTGGCAGCTGCTGAAAGGCTCTGCAGAGCCCAGCACGATGGCTTCAGTTATGCTTAATATCAGAGGGAGGGGAAAAGGTAACCCATGAGTCAAGTGATCTCTGGGTCCACTTGCCTGGACTTGGCTGTCTCCTTCCTCCCTTGTTTGCAGGGTCAGGCTGAAAGGAGAGGGGAGCTGTACAGGGAGGTTGCTCAGGGTGCTGCTGGAAAGCTGTCTTATGTTGTTGTGAAAGGTGATGCTTGGCTGGCATTCCTGAAGAGGCTGAGGTCCAGAAAGCATCTCTGTGCTGTCATTGGAGCCATCTGGGGATGGGAATGTGTTACTTGTTTGTTCTGTGTCATGGTCCAGCTCTGACTGGAACAGGGCTTAGGGCTCGGTGATTTTTGACTCCTGGTACAGGTAAACTCCACCACACTTTCAGTCTGAGCACCTCCTGTACTCAACATTTATTATTTAAATACATAGGTGTGGATATGAGGATGGAGTATTTGCTAATGTATGAATTGCATTTTAAAACAAGGCTGTTGGCAATTTTAATTTCCATGTAAATAGGCTGATGCATTTTAAAACATCTAGAAATTAGGAGACACTTGAGGATGTTGAGGGGAGCAAGGAAAATAAGAAGCCATTTTCGGGTTGAAATGCAAAAGAGAGGTGCGAGAGAGGTTTGAGGAAAGAATAAACCATTCAAGTAGAATGAATGATAACTGTAGGCTTAAATCTGTAGGAAATGTACTGAGAGAAAAAAAGAAGATTGCCTTGGAAAAAATAAAGAGTGCATTGAAAATGAGGAGGACCATAAAAGACAATTAAATTAAACATTGTGTTGTTATGAAGTCAGAGTGGCTTATAATCAGAAACAGCATCAGAGCCTAAAAAAATATTTATTTCAGGCAATTCCTATGTCTGTACTAAGCTGTTAAAAGAAAATAAATGAACTAGAAAAAATTCAAGTGTGTCTAGACCATGGCTGAGAAGTGCAGCATTGTTAGGAAAAGCAGGATGTCAGTATGCTCTCCATATGGCTGACATAGCCCATGTAATTATGTGCATTCTTCTGTCTCGGAGGGCTGAAGCACATAGGTCTGGACTATTAGAATTTCTGCAACACCCACACTCCTATTAATTTTTTGGGGTAGACAGATTATTTTCTGGTTTAGAGTGTGCAGAACCTTCAGTCAGGACCACAGAGTAATAAAGAGACATTGTAGAAAAGTGAAAGGAAGTTGGACTCTGTACCAAAACCCGGCTGTTCTTTAGGAGAAAATAGTTGGTCTGTGTCAAATAACCATTGTGGATACAACTCCTCCAAAGCAGAAAGCACTCCAGTGTTACCTTTATTCTCCCAGCGTGTTATGCCCTGCGTTCCTGCTGGGACTGACACAGCCAACACCATCAGTTGGCGTCTGCACTGGGCACTGATGGGAGCAAGAGTTGTGAAAATGCTGTTTGTGAATGGATGGGGTCGTGTCATAAATGCCATAATAGTATTTAGAAGCATGTTCTGAGAGGTTTGGGGTGAGGATGAACTATCAGCTAATACATTTATTTTGAGGTGTGTTTCAGTTTGAGACATCTGAGCACAAAATAGGGGAACACTGGCAAATGGATGTCCTGGGTGTCTGTCTCTCTGGATTAAGTAAAGACAGGTAGTTTGAAGCAACACCTGTCCTTTACATGACCAGGTTCTCTCTGCTGGAATACCCTTCAGCCCCTGCTGTATGGAAATCTGTAATTTTAAACAAACAGTGAAAAGATGACCATCAGTACGTTCTTCTTTTTAACAAACTTACTACTTACTCCTTTAAAATCCATGGCGTTAGGATTTATCTCATTTCCCAAGATTTCCATATGTGTAGGCTTATCTGTAGGAGCATGGGATTTCAGTGGGATTAAATTTGTGACAGCACACAAGAGTCTGTGCTGTCAAAATAGTGTGGCACGAAATTTTATAAAGGTTACAATTTCTTAGGATTTTTTTAAATTTGTTTTAGCCTCATAATCTAATGGGGATTTTAACATCAAACTTTTCAAAATGCCATTCTCAGCTCCATAGTATTCCTGAAGTTCTTGAGACTTAATTGTATGAAACCTAATTTGCCTTAAGATCCTTTTTTAAAACTTCAAGTTAAAGTACTTTTTACAGCAAAAAACCTGCTAACCCAAATGATTAGGTGCTGAAAAATGAGTACCTTTGGAAATCTGCTCAGCAAATGTTCAAACGTCTAATGTTCTGTAGTAGCTGCAATGTTCATTTTAGAGGTGTCATAATCGAGACCACTCACAGGAAGAACCGGCAGCAATTGGGATTGCCTGGGTTTGGTGTTTCAGGCAGTAAGAGAGGTATTATACATGCAAATGTGTTCTTTAGTTAAACAGGGCACCCTGCAGATCTGTAACTCCTCACTCAGCTCTGTCTGCTGCTCTTAGGGGATTGCTCTTGCTTTTCTGCTTAACATTGAGTTTATTTTTTTTTGCTTCCTATGAAAACGCACTGGTTTGATGCAAATGTTTGCTAGTGATCTGTGTGTTCCTCAGCATTGCTTGACATATCTGGATTATTTGCAAGATCCTGATATCCCGTCCATGAAAAACTGTGCTGGAAGCCCTGTTGAGATAGTTACCATCTGACAGGGCTCTTCAGAGGACGTTCCTTTCTTGTTTATTTAAGGAATAAAGACTAGAGCCAGGCTTATTTTAAATGCATGCTGTAAATTCTCATAATGGAAAATAAATCCATGTTCTGAACAACTGGCAGCCCAAACAAGAGAGATGAAGTGTGTAAGAATGGCCCAGCTTCATATAGTGAGCTTGGAGTTATTAAATGTGGGAGAAAGTTAAATGAAATGGTAGAGGAGTTAAATATTGGGAATCTCAAGCTTTTATGTATTTTTAAATGAGAATGAGGCTGCTCATAAGAAATTTGTGTTGAATTACAGGTCAGCACTGGTGAGCAAGATAAAGGAAATGGTTTTTGAGCTCAACTAACCACACAGGATACACAGATATACATACACTGTGGTAGCTCAGAATTGAGGTTTGCATTCTCTGTAGTCTGTTTTGCCAACTATCTGTAGACAAATTTGTAAGAGCATCTTGGCGAAGGAGTTGAAATGTTCTGTATTAATGAAAATAACGGGTACGTTTAAAGGCAGTTCAAGGCACGAAGACCTCAGCTCTGTGGTCCATTACCTAAAAGATGTTAATGAGGCTATTCTTGCACGAAAATTCAAAATGTTCTTTTCAGAAATAAGGGTCAAAAGTTTTGCATATTAACATTTTGAGTAGAGTTTTACAAAATTTGTAGCTATATTGTTTTTTGAAGAGCACAGGTTTGGACTGACCCAAGCATTTACTACGTTCCTGTTAAATATTTCACGTTTATTTGGTTATTGTTAATAAGTTTCTCTCCTCCACTGAAAACCCCTCCCCAAAAAACCCAAACAAACAAACAGCCCCCCCCAATAAACAAAAACCCGAACAACAAAAAATATGCAAGAGAATCAAGCATATTTACATAGCTATCTACACAAACATCTAAACATCTCAGAATGCATGGGGAGTATGTTATTTTACTTAGAAACAGCCGACAGGTGACTAATTCCTGATGTTATCAAGTCCATTAGACAAGGCGCTTGATGCTTTTGGTCAAATTAACTTGTAATAACTGCTAACAAAGGAGTCTTCCACTTCAAATTTTCCCCTTTTTTAATATAAGAACAAATTCTGTTAGTGGGAATTGTCATTATGGAAAGATCTTCTCTCGGGGGCCAGAAGATGTGCTTGTGACAGAAGAGTCTTTGTGCAGTCGGTTTCATGCCCAAGAGGTTTCGTTGTGCAGCACGTTCAGCCCACGCCACGTTACCTGCAGGACCTCCAGTGAGGAATGCGAGGTCGCCGAGCTGCGCTGCTCATCTTGTATTCCTTAGTTAAAATGTTCTACACGGAGTTCACATCTCAGAATCACGTTTCATAAATCATGGAAATTCTGCTTTAACCGAACTTGGCATCAAAACTCACGCTGCCTTAATTGGGGCAGCGATTCCACATGATTTTTTTATGTAAAAGCACAGAAAGCATTGTGGTCTAAGGTTATCTGTCTAAAAGTAAAACCAGAACACAACTAATGGTATTTCAGTAATTCAGGCAATGACGTCACATGGAAAAATAAGCATTAAGTGGCAGAAGAATAAATTTCTTCTTTACAATTTGTCTTTGCCAAAGCATGTATAAGTCTTTTATTTGTGAAAGTTTCTGGGAAGTTTTCATTTTCTTTGATGTGAGGGGAAATGCTGTATTTCATGTTCTGCTCATAGAGCTACTCAGTGTTCTGGGATTTTTTTCCCTAAAGCTGAGAAAGATTTAATCCTGTAAAATGCAAACATTTATTTACTTTTACTTCCTGGACATTTTCAGTTTCCACTCCTTCAGTAGTTTCTTTTTCCTCAAAAAATGCATTTATCCCTGTCCTTGTTTTCTCTGCCTTCCAGAGTAAGTCCTAAATTCTTTAGCAAGGTTCTGATCCTCATTTCTTTAGTGACCTAAGCCCCCAAATCTGCCTATCTGCTGAATATTTTTGTTCTTAGCTGCTACTTTATGAGACTTTAGATTTTGCTGCTACCTTTGGTTTCTGTCCCCGGCCCATTCCGGAGCTGCTAATTCAGGAAATCCAGGTTTCTATCTCAGGGCATATCTTGGAGGAGTTAATAAGGTCTATTATGTTATAATTTTAAATGTGTGCTCTACAGTCACGAGTAGGAACTCGGTAAAGAGGATTGCTTGTGAAAACACAAACTTTGAAATATCTCAGTCACTCAAACTGCAGTCACTGGACACTCCAGCAAATTTCTGTTAAATTTTCATAACTTCTGGCTTGGTTGTGTAAGAATGAACATGGCACAGGCCGTGTTTGTGAGTCGAGATAATCTCCTGACCTCACCATCTTCTTGAAGTTTCTCCTTCTTGATCCCAAGCTCAGGGCTGTTAAATCAACCCAGAGAATGATTCACAGGATTTTAACAATTCTACTTTTAGCAGCTGTTTTCTTAGAAATACCTGAAAAATGAGCTGGAGCTCTGGCCATTGCTGACCCCACAAGTCTTACTGTGGCATTTACCCAGAGAAGGCATGCAGTTCAGATTCAAACATCCTGCAGAAATTAATGGGATTTCCTGCACATGTTTAAAAGGTTTCCTGAGCATCCTCCCTTTGGCTGTTTTTGAGGGGAGAGGCCTTTGAACTTAGACAGGATTCCAGCAGGCTGAGCTGAAGATCACTGAAGGGAGCAGATGAAAAGACTTAAAGTGCTAAGAAAGCCTAAACTTCCTGCCGACTGTACTGGGATCAGCAACCTCCTTAAGGCACAGATGAGAGAATGTATTATCAGCACAATTAAATGGAAAACAGATCCATTGTGCTTTATTGGAAAAAAAAGAAAACATTTGCATTCATAAAGCAATCCTTAACCCTTATAATTTGCTGCCTAGTGTTTCAGCTCCCTGAGTTTAGAAATCAGCAGTTAAATCAACTAGACAATAATGAATGTGCCCTAGTGTCAGGAGTTAAAGCTTCTAATGCTTTTTTTCTTTCATAATTCTTTTATAATGTGTTATTTTTGGCTCAGTGACATTTTTGTAGCAATTTGAGTCAGAAACAGTCTGAAATTTGTAAATATCATTGTACTGTATCCCATGTACGCATGCTGCTTTCCACCCACTCCCCCCATTCTCACCCCAACAAGTGTCTTCTTGGGCTCGAGAAAAGATGCCTGTCCTCATGGGATGATGCCCTCAGACACTTGGTCTGTATTGTAGTCCTGTTACAATAATGGTGTGCACTGACAAATTGCAGCTCTGTTGTTGACAGGCAGCGAGACCGGGAAGATTCAATGTACAGAGTGGGATTGCCTGCAGAAAGCTCTGTGATGTCCTGCAGGGAGTGGTTTAGGCACCGCAGGCACACTCTGTGCACCCATCGCCCTGCCCGGTGGTGGATGGCCAAAGAGCTTGGGATGGCAGGGGGGGCTCGTGTTTTCTGTCCCTACTGCCGATGTTCCAGTGTCCTCTCTGGGATTTTGTTCTGTTTCTGCTGCAGGGCTCCCCCTGGCCCACTCGGAGTAGTCACAGTTTGGGGCAGTCTGGTGTCAGGGCTTGGGTGTTCTTGCTGTGTGTCAGGTGACAAGTGACAGGGTGGCTTTTGAGCACAGCCCAGGGCAGGGGTGAAACCCAGGGCACCGTGCAAAGGGTGGAGAAAATGCACCAGAGTAGAGTGTAGGAGTGCAGCGTATTTTGGGGGTTCTAAACATCTGACCTTCCTCTATATTCATTTGGCTTAGTTTTGGAGCCTGTCCTTAAACTGACCTTCAAGGCAACATTCCTGGGGGCATGAGATTTCCTGCAGACTCTGCAGAAGGAGTTTGTTTTTCTTTTGCCATTTTCTACTCCGTTGTTTTATGTGCCAAGTGCATTTGCAGATGGAACAGAGAGTGGCAGTTTTCTAGCACGATGGTTTAATGACATCCAAAGGCTTGTAATCATGAGCTTTGGTGGGACAGAGTGGGAAAATGCAGTGCAAATGGTGCATACGAATTTTAATGAATTGACCTCTCACTGTAATAAAGGAACAAGATTAATTGCCTTATCCTGCATGCTATAAATTATTTATATTACAGTTTTATGTGAATGACTAATAAATTCCAGGAAGGGAGGCAAGTTTAAAAAAGAAAAACAACCTGCAGCATGTGTGTATTTCATCTGTATGTCTTAACTAAAGGTGTTGGAATTCATGAACGCCTCATACTGATTTCAGCTTTCTCCCAGCTAGAAAAATGCAAGGAAAAGGTAAACAATAAATGCTTCCAGAGAAGATCTTTTGTAAAAAAGAAAAAACCATTTTTTTCTGTAGAGTTAGTATAAGTGTGCTGCAACTTAATGCGCCTTCAGAGGGAAAAGAATTCCTTTTTTTAAAGCTCTTATCTGCTGATTATCCAGCTTGGTTGCTCTTTGGAGTTAGCTTGCTGTGCAGTGCTGTGTTTTCTTAGGACCTGAAACTTCACATAAATCTGGTGGTAGATTTCTTCCATAATCTTTAGCAAATGCGAACGAAAACAATCTAGTTTGCCTATCACTTTATTTTATAGAATGTTATTAATTGTAAGCATTGCTGAGAAGCATTAAAATATTTTTGACCATTCACGCCTTTTCCATTTTAAAGATAAAATAGAATTTCCATCTTATTTAAAAGTTTATAGAAACTGCAAAAAGGTGCATGTTAATCTTGAAGAGATTCTAATAAACACTGTATATAATTGGAATTAGAGAACTTGTTCAATAACGTGCATTTTGTTTTTCATTTGTATTTAAACATACAGTTTCATACAGCTTGAAGTAAACAATATAGTAAAACTTTCTTGTCCTGATGTTTAAATAAATGCAGTGTGACATCACTGTGTCTTTGGAAACCTGATCTAAAACTTGACTCAAATATCTTGAAGTAGAATCAGTAGCTCAAATGGGACAGGACAAAACACTTCGGAATTAATAGTTAAAGTTCTGTTTGTTTTGAAGATGCTGCCTAGGGATGGGAAAATATCAGAGATGTGAGAGCTGTGCTGCCCTGTGGAGAAACACTGATTTGAACCAGAGTTACATTTACAGTTGTCCTTTTGTCTCAGAGTAAGACACTTAAAGGATTCTTTGATTATGTCATTTTATTGTATTTTGCTTTTGTTTTACTGCTCTTTTCTTGGTAATACCTGTCTCTGTGGTCTGGGTCTAAACTGTAGAATATGTTTGTAATGTACTTTCTTTTCTTCCTATCCCAATATAATCGAATGATGTTGCTGTCACTCACTTGACTCCGTATTGCTCAGTGAACACCAGCTGAAAAAACACAGGGACAGTGGAATTGAAGGCTGTATCCTGAACTTTCTTAACCGAAGTGGCACTAAAACTATTCCGTAGAATCCAGAGGAGGAAAGTTTTAGTTTGGGTGGGTTTTTGTTTTGTTTTGTGGAGGTGTTTTGTTTGTTGGAAGTTTGTTTGGTTGGGTTTTTGTGTTTGGTTTTTGAATTGTTTTTTTTTTTTTTTTGTGAGAGCTCAGCCAATTAACGGAATCAGGAGAAATAAAAATCATTTGGAGCTTTAACTTTTATTTCCGTAAGGGGCTCCCTTTTCTTGCAAATCCCTATTTATGATTTCATTATTTCTAAATTATGTCAATCTTCAGTCAAGAGATCACACTGTGCTCTGTCCAGCGCGTGTCACCCCAAGCCTTTGAGCTCCATCAGAGTCCCAGAGCAGCACATTCCTGTGCCTGGATGTCCAGGCAATTCATGGATTCAAATAACAAACCCAGAACATTTCAACTGCCCCACAAACTGGAATCCCAAATGTCATACAAAGCTCCGAAATTGCACCAGCACTTCTGTTTCTACATCGACAAGACCTTTGGCCTTCATCTACTCCATAAACTCACCAGTCTCTCCTCGGGCTGTACAGTCATTACGAGATGAACAGATTTGAGATCCCTGTTTTCCATTTCACCTTTCCCTGACGCATCCCCAGTTTAATCTTCCCACTGCTTAGTTATTGCAAACATGGGCGAAACCAAGCACTGTGAACCTAAGGATGTTTTCTTCTGAAAGAAGATATATTGCAAAGTAGAAATGAACTCGGAGTTGCAGTATTAGTGCTAGAGTATAAAATCATGCAGCTTTGAAAGGACCCAAGTCCACAATGTCCTAATGACGAAACAAAGCCACAAGAAAGAAAAAGAATGAACTTCAGTTTGCCATAAATCCCTTTGCCTTTTCCAAATAGCCGGTGACAAAAATAAGAATCGCACAGCTCTTGTCAGAGCCCTCTCTGCTGTCTGGGTGGGTTTTGCTGCTTTCTTCACAAGGGAGAAACTTGCATCTCATTGATGTCTGGGGTTTTACAGAAGACAAGGCAGGAAAGAGTTCAGGGTTGCGTGTGTGGATTTTGTTTGGCTTTGTAATGTTTTGTTTTGGTGGGTTTTGTTTGTTTGTTTTTAAATAATCCCATCTGATTCAATTTGTTTCACTTTAAGCGTCGACTCTGTCTTTGAGGTGAATTCTGTTAAATCACCAGGTGTTCTCCTCAGCACCTGGTACACACAACTAAATAATAGGGGCAAAAAGGACTGTGCAGCTGAGTGTGTCAAAAGCGTGGTAGATATTCCTGAGTGTAGTGCAGTGCTCCCTTCTGCCTGGGGGAGAACATTCTTCAAATTGCAATGTGTTTTATTACTTCTGTAGGAGCTCCAAAGAGAACATTCAGAGTGTGGCTGTGGGAAGGAAATGCTCTTTGTAAGCATAGCAAAGCTAAGCCTCTTACATTTCCCCCTTCCTCCTTATTTTGTATCTTCATACTTCCCCACAAACAGGAGATGGACGGGGAGAGGGATGCACATGGAAAGGGTTCTGGAATGAGACAATCTGGTGATAAGTGGTGTATCCTCTCCTTTAAGTGTCTTTTTTCTGTGATCTTCCTGTGTGCTTCAAGACTATGTATCCAAATGTTCCAGAGCCAGATTCGAGGGACAGGGTTTTTTCCAGGAAAACTTGAGATCTCGTTTAAGCATAAGTAAAGCTGGTTAAATTAAAAAGATTTGGAGACTTTGATAGAACTGATTAAAATACAAAGTTTATTTTTTATCTACCACGTACAGGAAAAAAAAAAGGCAATTTTTGCTATTTTTCCAAAAATACCAAGTGAGGAGTTGACCAGGAGTCAAGTGTTCTCGCCTGCCCTTCTGCTGGGCTTTGTGGCTTGTTGAGTTGCGTCTCTCTTGTTGTCCTTTCTCTTGAATCAGGCCTTTGCAGCTGAAAGCAATTCCTTCAAAAGTGTCTGACCCTAATTTTGTCTGACAGTTGAGAAAACGCTAAAAATACTTTGAAAATTGCCTTTTTTCTTTGGTATCTTAATTGGAGGGATGTGTGTAAGTGCTGGGATTTCTCATCAATGAATTGCAGTACAATACACATAATTTTTCCTTGATATTTGGATGTTTATGAAGTACTTTGGGATTTTTTTAGTAATAATGTTCATACTGGACGTATGTTAAATAATTTCTCTTTAAAAATAAAATGAGCTAAATGGGTGTAAAACACAAACCAAATTCATTAGGCTTGGTTTTATCTCTTCCAGTGAACAAACACAAACCCTGGATTGAGACATCGTACCATGGAATCATAACTGAGAACAACGACACTGTAATTTTGGATCCTCCCCTCGTTGCTTTGGATAAAGATGCACCAGTTCCCTTTGCAGGTAGGATTGTACCTTGGCGGCAGCACTTGAGGTGCTGGGCTGTGTTGTGAATCTACTGGCATTTGTGAGGATGCAGTTTGCAGTGCAGAGATAATGGCATTCGAAGGCCGTGTAAAGGCTGTGTGTGAGCACTCAGGACCTGACCATTGGCCCACAGAGCTTGAAATGAGGTGTCTCTTACAATGAGCGTGTCTGCTCATTTGTTTCAAAGCACGTTATAAACAGCATAATAAAGCAGGCTCCCACTATCAACAGATTTTTTAATAAAGCACAGCATTTGTATAATTAAATTTGAATTTCCCTTTATAGAAATGAATCATTATAATTGCCTAAAGTAATAATACATAGTTAATTTTGTTCAGTAATAACAGCCCCTGCTTTCTCTCTTCCAATTCTGCTCCCTGGCTATGGACAAACTGTGTGACAAATATTTAAAGTTGCTCAAATCATGTGTTACTGTGTGAGCACTTTATAACTGTCAAGGCTTGGACAGAAAATTTAATGGCATTTTGGAAGGTTTTTGCTTAGGTGGCTGCATGATAGATGTGTGTCATATAGAGGTTTTCATTTGTATTAAGTCTATTTTTCCTGACACTTATTCTGTCAAATTATCAATTCCTTAAGCAGAGTACTTTTGCATGTCAAGCAAATTTTCTCTTAAATTCCTTGTTCCATTTTCTTCTTGTTGAAGAAAAGGGAGAATAGTAAAGCTTGATAGCTATTCTGAACATCCTAAAAAGAGGCAGTTGTTAAAAACATGACGCTGCCCAAGAATGTTCATCTCTTGTAAGGAAAAGGACTAGTAGGACGAGTATCCGTGTTCTTGTGGAATACAGTCGTGTTCAGGAAGTGCCAGTGCTTGGCCCAAACAGCATTTTGCAGCCTCCTGAAAGAATTGTTATAGCATGTCCCCCAAAAGCACGCAGTGGCATCAACCCACACCCTGCCAGGCAGGGACTCACAAATGTTTTTTGTATATTGAACCACAATTTAATGCCAAGATCTGTTTGCCACTCGTGGTGCCTCCTGGTTCTTCCTCAGCCATATTTGCACTGGGGATGTTCCATGGAGGGAACTCAACCAAATGTAGTCAAAGTCTCAAATATATGTACATATACACACGTATATATGGGTACAGCAGCCTCGGTGTGAAACCCTTTGTCTGCTGATCCCTTCCCTGGGCACTGAGGTTTTTGCTGCGAGAGGCACAGCCAGTGCCCATTCAGGCACAGCCAGCCTGAACTGGGGGGTGCCAATTGCAACCAAGGCAGGTGCACTTCCTACAGAGATGTGCAGGATGAGGTGCCCTAAATTAGTTACTAGTTTCTGAAGCAAAGATAAAAAATACTTGTTTCCAAGTTATTTTTAATGTATTCATCAAGAAGGAACTGTACATTGGAACAAAATGTGGAATGAGGCAGTGAATGATAAGCAGTTGTGTCTGTTGTGTTTGAGAACACTTTTGTGTTATATTGGTAACTTCCATGGACTTGCGCAATTCATTCTTCCAGTCACGTGTTGAGTAATAACTTAAAGGAAATCCTTGCTAAACTAGACCTGTCTGTGAAATCTTCAGGTGCAGTTATTTAGGAATGAAGATTGATTCCTAGTGAAAAGATGCCCTTTTCACTTTTTTTTAATTTTATTTTTCTATTACTATGGATGTTCCATCTTATATTTGCTTCTCTTGCTTGGATTCCCTTGGGATCCTTGCAGGGATGATCATCGCGTGCTGTTTTCACTGACACTGCAGACTGTGCTGACTGGGAATTCGGTAGCCTAATTACTGGCTTCGGATTTTACATTGGGAGAATCAACACGTTTTTCATTAAATAGTGAATTGCTTTTCTCTTGGAAAATCATCCTTTGAAATACTGAACTTAAGACTGGCTTTTGTGATAAAGGTTACATTAGGCAGTATTTTAATTTATCTTTGTTTATTGATTTGAATTATTTATATTCTAAGGAGTGTCTAGGAGGGAAAATACTTTGTGTATTGCCTGATATTAAAGGTTCATTTCCAGATGATATTGTGCATTTGGCCTAGTGATCTGCAATCCAGAAATTATATAGTACTGATTGAACCCTTAATTCCCTTGAAGGGCCTGGATTCCCGACATGTTTAGAAAAACCTCGATGCACTTTTTTTTTAAAGAATCTTGTCTTTAAAAATTTTTGGAGGAATTTGTTAGTTCTGTTTTAATTTCTGCTTTAGTATCATGTACTTTTATTTGGTTTCATAATATCACTAATTTTATTGTAGGTTTTTATGAAAAAATCAATTTCTGTAATGTGTGTAGTAGGAGAAAACTGGAACAGCTACAGCATTAACAATATTCAGTAGTTTTGTACATTTAGTAGAGTGGTAATGTAGAATATCATCTATGGCCACATTTTGTCTAAGTGTGGAAAAACTTCTTGTGCAGTGTAATATGTCAGTCTTCAATTGTAACAGCCAATCAGAGCTCCAGCACTTCCTTTACCATCACCCTGTTAATATTTTCACTGTTTTGTCCAAATATTGTAGAAGAAAAAAAAACACCCTGGTATTTGGAAAGATTTCCCATGTTTGTTTTTTTTTTAATAGGCCCAGATTCAAGAATGTATCAGGGCAGTTTTTGGGCTGTGCTGAGATATCTACTCAAACCTCCCTGAACAAACTGTATTAAGACTAAACGTATGTGGGTCCTTCCTCTGGAACTACACCCACCCAGGTCGTTGGCTGCTCCATCAGTGTTTGTGTCGCCTTACAGAAATAGACATTGTCCCCCAATAATATCAGCCTGTACTTGAATTTAACAAAACACACACAAACCCCATTGACAGATGAGTCCCTCCAACAAACCAAACCAAAACCCAAATCCCAGAGCAACCAACCAAACCCCAACCGAGCTGCTGGATATACTTTCATTTGGCATAGGGGCTGATGTTCCTGGGGATGCCTGTAGAGACACTTAGATAAATGTTATGTGGATTTCTCTACTTTTCTTAGTTTCTTCCTTTTCAAGTGCTTGTCCTCCCTCAGTGACAGCTTTTGGGAAATTTACAGGGTTTATCAGTGAAAGATATGACAGGTCATGGTAGGTCAAATGCATGTTTAGTTCATACATTTGTGTGCTAATTTGTGCTTATTTAGTCCATATTTTTATCTTGCTAGTGAGGGTGTAGTGTCTTAACTTGTGGAATGAAGTGTAGGAGTCAGTCCTTGTGTTCATGGGCAGGGCAGGAGATCTCCAGCAAGGACGAGCAGTAGGCTCGACCCAGGCAGGCTGTCCTGTCACAGTGAGCGCTCAGGGGCCTCTCTGAGGCTTCCTCCCCAGACAATCTGCACCGAGCCTCAGGAGCAGTGTCTGTGAGAGGCTGGCCCTGTGCTCTGCTGGCCTGCAGACACCGTGTGCACCACCACCTCCAGCGGGTAAAGGGAGTGCAGTGCTCCTTCCATGCTGGAAAGCACAGCCCTGCTGTACAGCCCTGCCTGGAAGGGCTGTCCCGCTTCCCAGGAAAGCTCCAAGTTCAGCAGGAGGAGCCTGGAAGCCGTGTGAGTTTTCCAGCTCTGAGCAATGATCGCCTGGGGCACAGGTGGTTTATGCGTTTCATATTTTTCACCTGAGCAAATAATCTTTCACAACAGCAGAATTGAGCTATTAAGGGACATTTGTTATTCGGTGATTCTTACCTGCCCCTAGTGCTTTGATTTGTTTTCTATACCCATTCTCATATTCCTGTTTCTTTAGTTTAAATGTTACTTGTGGCATAGGCCTTCTCTGAACTGCAAACAGTATTTTCATTTTTCCTTGTGGAAACTAATATTTTTCCTTATACCTGTGCCTTTTTTCATCACTGTGAGTAATAAGGGGAGTCTGTCAACCCTTCTAGTAGGATACACATTATGGTGCACATCAAACCCAAATGGTCACAAGAGGAGATTACTGTAATCTGCACCTTTTTTCACCTCTGTCTAATTTTTAACATTAAGGGTGATGACAGGAGAAAAAGCAATCTTCTGTGCAGTTGCCCTCTCAACAGGTCTGTGTTTCTAGGAAGGACTGAGGAGAGACTAAAATGTGCCTGTGAAAATGCTGGCTGTCAAATGTGATCATTTCATAAAGCCTAGTTCATAACTGGAGCATGAAGACTTTAACAAGATTACAATGAATGGTTTCGGGTGTCTCTTTATCTTAGGAATTTGTTGTGAATAATTGAAGTATATGTAGAGTCCTGGTTCTTAAAATCATCATGGTATAAACACACCTACTTTCTCTTTTCCATGCGAGTATGTTTTTCAGGCTCCTGGTTCTACAGGAAAGCTTGAAAATACCATTGTAAGCTTGTGTGAGAAGAAATAAGTTTTCCATATTTCAGTTTGTCAAGTCCTAACCTGAAAAGGATTTTCATAGACTGGTGTTGAGATACAACTGATCTTTAAAATAATTAGTCTTAGCTCAGCAGCCTGGAGCCTTTTGCAGGGTATGACAGACATTCCCCATCCCCTCCAAGCCTTCTTGTTAAAAACAACCCACAAAAAACCTCCAAAGAAAACTCCCCAAAAACCCACGAAGAAACTGCAAGCATTGTGAGGCTGCAGTATGGGCTAATTGTCTCGTTTAGAGAAATCCATTGGAGGAGTCTCTCTGTAAAAACATATAATAAAATACACCCAGAAGAGGGATTGTAACTTTAATTAGTCCTACACCAACATGCAGGGTCAGCCATCCAACAGTGAGCTCACGTTGTGCTGGTGAGGCTGGTTGGTAATCACTTCAGGGGTTTGGCTTTCAGGCTTAGGGACAGTTTGGCTAGGAACAAGGTGAGATCCACTAAATCAGTTTGGCAGCATTCTGTTTCTGTGAGAGCAAGAGCCCTCACAAAATGCTGCAAGATTATGGAAGGCTTTGGAAAGGACATCTATCTGCATTTCAATAAGAGCAACAACATTTCATCAGCAGCATTGTGCAAAAATAGATTGGAAAGGAACTTCAGGATGTTCCCAGTCCATCCTCCTGCCCAAGGCAGGACCCTTTATACCTCTGTCATTCCTGATAAATAGTCTTCTGTCCTAATCTTAAAGATCTGTAGTGAGAGAGATGCAGCAGCTTCCCTGGGTGATCTATTCCACACTTCACCATACCCACTGATTTTCCTGGTGTTTAGTCTGAACTTTCTGTGCTGCAGGTTTTGCCCATTAGTTTTAGTCCTGTCCACAAGGCTGGGCAGAGCAGAGTATTCCAGTTCTTTTGTTATTGCAGAAGCAGCCTTTCATATTACCCCCCAAATGCACTGTGAGCATCTCAAACGGGCTGGAAGGGGCTTCTGCTGTCCCTGTGTTACTGGTGCAGCCCTGAAGCAGAGGAATGAGGGGTAACTTTCAGAACAAAGAGGGGATGGATACCTTTTCTCCCCTTGAACATGAAGACCTAACTCCTCTCTGTCACCATTATGATGCACTTGCATTTGAGTGCAATGTGGCCAGGTTAGGCTGGATCATTTCCCCACAGGGAGTTGGGCCCACTAAGATACTTTTTTGCTCTTGATAAACTTAGAGATAGTCTTCTTAAGCAAGGTCAGAGGCGTGTGTTCCTGGCCCCTCCCAGACCAATAACCCGTGTCTCAGAAGCAGCTGCAGATCACACTTCCTTGGCAGAGGGAGTCCCCGTCTCTGACTGTATTTTGGCTCTGCTGAAACCACTGTAAACCATAAGGAGACAATAAAACCAGCCAAGAAGGACGGCAGAATGTTCACAAGCTGCAAGCACAGACTCTCCCAAATCATCTCTGTTATTTTAGCAGTTCAGAGGAGCACGTTTTCTCAGACTTGCACCCAGGGGCTGAACACAAAACCCTGTTTCTCTGCTTCAAACCTTGAAGCTGTCTAGCGTTCTTGTTTGTTTGTTTGCACTGATAAGCAGTGGCATTAATAACAGAAGCTATCTGTTTGCTACATCATTTTGGGACTGAAATTATTTTAAAATTGTGACACTGGAAATCTTTGTTTCTAACTCACTGTCAGCCATACTTAAAAAATGCTGTCAGTTCACGATGCCCAGAATTCGTTGGTGTGAGATATTTCTCTGTGAAAGTGATGCATGACCAAAACATCTGAACTGCAACTGGAGCCATGGAGGGAGTACTGCAGTTGTTTCTAACAATTTTTTAAAATAATGTTTAGCTTCTATTTTTGAAGTTTACATTTATTACTGGAAATTAGTTAAGAATGAAGGCTTCAAAGGCAAAAAAAGAATCTCTTTATGGTGATCCCGACCTAAGGAAAAATAAAGGATTGGCAATAGCACAACGAGGTCCAGAGATGCTGGTTTTGATCTAGGTGATGCTGCTCATCGTCAAGTAAAGGCGGAGTGTTACATGCTCAAGTTTCAGATTTAGAATGCACCAAAAAATCAGTCACTCTGACAGCGACCTCTGTTGGTTCATCCCTGAGGTTCAGGGATGAGGGGTTTGGGTTTTGGTTATTGTTGGTTTTGAAGTTTTTGCCAATTAAGTTTGAGTACCTTTCTTAGTCACTCTTACACTGGTGAAATAATAGTAGGCAACATCAAGGTCTCCAAATAAGAGTGAAGGTTCAAGGATTCCGTCTGTTCTCATGGAGCTTTGAGGAGCTGCCGAGTGGTCTGTCATTGCAGCAGGAATTGGGTAGGAAGAAAATGAGCACTAACTGCATAAAGAGGGAATGGAAGTTGCTTCTGGCAGGTAAAACCAATAATGAATGGGAACACTGAGATAAACTTTATTACACCTAAATATGTTAAATTACTTGAAGCTAGAAAGAGCAAAGTAAAGTAACCAATTAATTGCAGTCTGATGATACTCACCTGGACTTAAAGACTACTTATGAAAAATATTGATTTGAAATAAATTGGAGCTGGTTTTGATGAGTTTTCTTCTTAAATAAGACTTGATCTTTGGGAAAATAGGGCAGGATATTACTGTGGCTGTGCAAACCTACACAAGAGATAGGGACAGAGTCTGACGAGTATATTAAATAAGCATTTTAGTAAAAAAGTGTTTAGTTAAAACAGGTTGTAACTAACATTGCCAGGAAAACCGTGTGAGTTGTTAAACTTGTGAGCTGTTCAGCAGAGATAAAGCTACGTGGGAAGTACTGGCACTGCTGGGGTCCAGAAATTGGTGCTGCTAGTTGGCTCTGCCTATGGATGTAGATTTTATGGCACACTCCTCCTTTGAAACTAATGAAGCCTTTCTGTTTGAGTACCTTTGCTTTTAATTAAAAAGTACACAATGTGCCTCAATTCGGAGGCAAAATATGAAGTAATTTATTTCAATGAACTGTGTCCATTACCTGTTTATTTGCAACAAAATAAGCACTGCAGAAAGTAATTTATTTTGTTGAGATACTATTTTAACTTTTATTTCTTCTTTTCTGCAATGGAATGTTTTGGTTTAAGGCTGTAAGTTCCTTTTGAGATGTAATTTTTGCTATGCAGTTAAGTGTGGATTCTGCTCTTCTCAGGCGTTCTCTGAAATCAGAGCTGCTTCCTCAATGACTTTAAATTCTGAATGTTAGAGGAAGGACAGCAAAGGAAGCGGATCTGTTTGGAGATCAAAAGGATGATGAATAGCTATAAACAACTGAGTCAAATAATGCAAATTCCACACTAATATCTCCCTTCACACTTCCATCCCTTCCATGGTCTCTCCATTAATTCAATGACATCTATCTCCTTTACATAAATATTTCCTTCTGTATGTGTGTTCCTGTGTTTTCAAGTTCTTAGGTGAATGATGATTAATATTATAAAAGATTGCTTGTAAAGACATGAAGCATTATTTATGCAGACTTAGAAAAAGAATTTATAATACCATGAAGTGTTAGTGACATAACAAGCAGACTTGGAATTTTCACCACTTAAAAATTTACTGCAACAAAATTGGCACTAGAGGATTCCAGTTTGCTTTAAAAAGAAAATCAAAACACTTTGAAATTCTAATTCCTTAGAATGGAGCTACTTGAGTTAGTGTAAAGGGAGCAGGGGATGTTGTCTGCTTGTAATAACTTCCACATATTAAAAACACTTTAAAGGAACAGCCTAAGTATATAATTATTTAATCTTTAGATTTCCTTGTATTTATTGGTCAAAATTGTCTTGTGGAAAGAACAGTTAAGAAATCCCCTTTCATTTAAACCTGCTACTTTTCACTCAGCTGAAAAAGCACAGCTGAATAAAAGGTATTTTTGTGGACTAGAACAAACACTCTGAATAGCCTGAAAGTGCTGTTGATCCCTTTGCTTGCTAGGGCAGCCTAAAAAATGCGTGTGATGGTACTTTTATGAAGCAGAAGTGGGAAGGAGAATGTAAAGAATTCAGACTCTGGACAGGTGCTTTAGGTCATTGATTTTCTATTCAATTCTCCTATTTCCTTCTGTGTGAAATGGACCAAACCAATTTGTTCTCCTGGTCTGTGGTTTCCTCCGCTGTCCTTTCTTCATTGTATGTAGACTATATATATATATATATAAAAAATCTCCAAAGTGCTTTTGTCTCAGTGACCACGGAGGCCTGAGCAGTCTCTGAGAGCGGCACGGCCCGAGGAGGGTTTGCTGTTCTCAGCTGTCACTCTTTTCTGTTCCCTAATCTTTTCCGATACAGGTGTGTGGTGTGTCTGCAGTAGGTGTGACAGTTGGCTGGGTGTGGGCGTGGAACCCGAGAGCACAATCCTGCCGGCGGTCCCATCAGTGTGGTTACACCGCTCTGGCTCCGAGTGTCACAGCTCAGGGCACTGGCGCCTTGCAGAGACAAGGAGATAAACCACTGGCACAGTGGAGTGGGCAGAGGTGTTCCTGCATAAAGGTTGAAGGCTGTTGAGCCCGGCTGTGTTGTCAAAAGTGTGTGTCATTGTTAGTTCTCAAAATCAAAAAGTAGTTTCTTGAGTGGCATCGCAGATCAGTTTCCCTCACTTACAGCATTGTGTCTTCTGTGAAGATGAGAAGAAAATAATACAAAGATGGCAAGAAAAATCATAATGGACTATAACTTACTTGCCTTTTATATTAGTTCTAAAACAACGAGAAGATAGTTTGGCTTAACAAATGAGAGCAATTACTGACCTATTACAAAAATTAATCTCCATAAGAAAACTGTACTTAAATTTAACTCACTAATTTAGTAGTATTAATTGAATTTAAATTTGTTTCAAGCCCTTAAAATTAATTTATTCCTGTTTTGTGACAAAGATGTTTAAGTCACCGTTACTCTGCAGCAGTGGGTGTAATAACCACAGTGTGTCAGGCCCAGCGTGTTTTCTTGTTGAGAAGTTTTCGAGTCAGGTGGGTCCCTTTTAAACCACCTGCTCAAAAACTGTTCGAAAGGTGCCTTGGTACTTGATTGATTTGTTAGCACATGTGACAGGTTTAATGGGTATTTCTGACAAGACTTCAGCTCTTTTCCAGAGCTTGCCTTGGAGAGCTTCCAGGTGTGCTAATGACAAAGCCATGAAGGCAGCAGGTTTGATGTGGAGTCCAGAGGACAGGAATCAAAGGCAGTGCAACACTATAATTAATAGGCATGCTAGAACTGAAGGGATGACAGTAATTTAACATCAGCTTCTGGATGCTTTTGGACTAGAATACGTTTTTCAGGACAGCAAAGCTTTGCATCCTGACAGGCAGCTCCACTGGAGCCAAGAGCTGTTTCTGTATGGCTGCTTCTCCCAGGGTTTCACTGCTGCACCCGTTCACTGACACTAGAGCCAGACCAAAGGGCAAAATAATGCCGCTCTGCTGCCTTAAATGGATTTTTGCCCATTTATGCTAGTTCGGTGCTGTCCTTATTTGTGGGAGCTGGCTGCTGTGTGGGAACTGTCATCACGAAAGGCAGTGGAAATGGTGTGCAATGAGAGAGAAATCACATGCAATGAAAAGCCCCACATGCTCGGTATAAAATTTTTGATTAAAAAGTCCCTCCTCGAATGGAATTTGACCCAGCTGTTGCCATCTGTCAGCTTTGCAATGCCCTTTCCAAAAAGCAGCGCTATTGATCTCGGTCCAGTCTCTCGGGGGCTGCGCTGCCATAGGATGTGCCACGTATGGCAGACCATCAGTGTCGTGCAGAAACCAGAGGCTGCTGGCTGTGGGGCTGAACACACGGCTGATGTACTGCAACCAAAACAGCCTGATGCTTTCATCTGCAAGGTGTGAGGAGAAGGCACTGCCTGGTGTTCGCTGCAAAGGGTGCTTTTATATGTGCACGTGACAGCACAGCAGGCAAACTGCAGCTTTCCCCGAGTCCCTGTGTCGTCTGTTTGCTCGCTCTGGTTTTACACACAGGTAAAAGGAAATTTGGCTAGAACTTTTCCTGCCAGTGACTGTGGCTTTGGGCAGAATTAGATATAGAAGTGACTGCCTTTGTGCTGATTTATTTTGTAGCTTTTATTTCAGTAACATGTTATTTTCACAGGGGAGAGGGGACAGGCTGCTCAGGGGTGAGCACTTTAATGTGTGTCTGTCCGAATGCTGTACCTGGGCAGGTGTAGAGGTGGTGACCCAACTTCCCAAGAGCTGAAAAACAAAAAAGGGGCAATTTCTGAGAGCAGCAAGAGAATTTTTCGAGGAAGAAAACTAATAATAACTCTGGGAATGTATTTAAAGGTTGTGAATAAACTCTTAAAAAGCCAGAAAGATACAGACCATCTTAAATTACGGTGGTGTTTTAATTGTTTTGACGTACTTTAGAGTGATCCACCTTGTGAAGGTTTGCTAAGGTGTGAAATAACAGAGGGTCAAAGGCATTGAATAACTGGGGGAAGCATCTGGAGCCATCGGCTCTGTACATGTTGGGGTTTGTAATGCTCTCCTCCTAAGGGGACAACACTGCCTGCCATGAGGAAGCCAAGGTAGTAAAGTTTTCATTCCAATTTAACTGGGCCGGAATTGTCAATAAAATTTTGCCTACAGGGCAGCTTCTATAGGAACCAGTCTGTGATCCCCAATCAGGCACTGAAGTACAGCTACTTTGTTTAAAATAACATACAATTTTGGGGCCAGTTTTTGAAATTGCTCTGCTGAAGGTGAGTTTAGTTGTTATGCTCACCCTTTTTCTCTTAATCATAGAAGATACTGACTTATCTTTGGAGTACGAGTCTAAACCATACATAAACGGTGCCAACTTTTTATTAAGTTATTCTGGGACACTTTTAATATGAAAATGTGAGGGTTTGAGCTCTTCCTATGACAAACATGGAGAAATCCAAATATCAGAAGATAAGTAAAAGCAAATTTAGAAATTAAAGTTCAACTTTGAATAAAAAAAAAGAGAAAACAGAGTCATTGTTATTCCTGAAACTAATGGAAAATAGCATAAGGTACTGAAATAGCTGCACTGATCTGGGCTTATAATTAATTTTTAAGATTGATAAGTCAGTAGGTAAACTCCAGGAAACAGCAGCCTGAATACACAGGAGGAGAGACATGCTGCACGTTTCAGGTAGCTTTGTGACTGTTACAACATTTATCCAGAGTTTGTGTTCATCTGTGTGAAATTTTCAGACTTGATAATCTTTAGCACTGAAAGAATGAATTGCTCTAATTCAGTGTAATTTATTGAAAACTGTGTTTCATGTGTGATATTGCACTGTGCTGGTTTTGAAGCTTATACTTGAGTAAAACCAGACTTTTTAAGAGGTTTGCGCTGGTCAGAATTGATCAATTTTTAATCAGGTAACCAAAATAAGTAACTTATCACACTTCGGGAGGGTGCATGGAGCATAAAAGTAGGGCAGAGGAATTAATATTTCAGTCTTCTGCTCTTAAGCCATTCCGTGCTGTTTTGCTGATGACAATGGAACCACCGTGGAACAGGAGTGAAAGAGGAGTGTTCCCTCTCCCCCAGTGGTTGTCAACACACTGTGGCAGCGCCTGGGAAAGGCTGGGATCTGCCAGCTTTGTATCCACCTCACCTGCCGGCCACTTTTCTCATACACTCATTGGACCATGTTCTTCTCTAAGAATTACAAGTTCTTGTGATTCCCTCCTTGACTCAGGGTGTGTATAACTGTGAAGGAATTAGAGCCCGGAGGACTTCAGAAATTTCAGAAATGAAAATTTAATGTTCTGACACAGATTTTGGGCAGTCACTTAAGTGCCCAGGGTGATTACCATTCCTTATTCGGTGACCATCCACACACGTGCAAGAATCTATTGGAATAAGGCAGTTATTAATGTAATTGCTGCTCACCCTGATGAGTGTTATGTATGCAATCCTTACTCTTTCATATTCCAGCATTAATTTGAATTTTCTTCTGTCTTGAATGTTCCCTTTCTGTTCTGCAAGGTGCCTTGTACCACGCTTGCTTCGGTTTCAGGGCCCTGTCCTAAGTGGTCAAAGTACAGTCGTATACACCAACTCCCTATAAGTATGCACACAAGAAATATGTGTCTGTGTGTATTTATCTCCTGGAACATAAAGCAAACAGTCTTTGCTGTTTAAAACCCTCTGAGTGTCTCCTTTTACTTCCTGTGGAATTTATAAGAGGTAGGACAATCCTGAAATGTAGCTGTTTGCTTCTCATGGCTCATTGCAAATTTTTCAATTATCTCAACTTGGTAAGCCTTTAGTTAATTAATTAATTAACTCTTGCCATTCTGTTTATCACAGTCTGTACTTGAAATAGAACTTAACGACACAATTCTCATGCTCTGTTGTCTATCAAATTATTCCAGGTGTAATCAGTCCATTAGTGGTGTGCAGTGTGAGCTGCATCTCCTGGGTGCTGAGCCCTTCGTGCAGGGGACAGAGAAGTCTCAGATACTAAATTTTTGTGCATTTCGACATAGATGGCTCAGGGGTCACACTCAAAAGCCTTTTTCTGTTTTGGCTGTTTCTAGGTATGCTGGTCTCAGTCATAGGTGATGGGAATTTAGTTTTAATTTAATTTGTTAAGCTTTTAAAGCTAAATGGCAGCTGCTTTTCTGTTACACCCCAAATAAATACGTGGGTGTATTATGGTCTGCTTTCCTGCCATAGGGTTTCTGATGTAGGTGATGCCATCACTAGCATTAGACCCTCGTACACCCCTGTGACTGGCCCTGACACATCTCCAGAGGGTAACTCCTGTCAGCGTGCACCTCTGGGCGTTGCTCTGCTGCTTTCTGTTCCTGGCCTCAGGAATGCTTTTCAGAAAAGAAAAATAAATTCTGTTGCATTGGAGGCCTTTTTTTTTTCTTTTTCATTTAATAGATTTTCTTAATTTGTTGAGAAAATGGACAAGATCTGTTGGAAATGGTAAGGCAGAGTTTCATCTGGCATGAGCTATTGCTGCTCTGCTGGAAAAAGTGAGTCTGATCCAGTAAGATACACATGGATGGGTCTGGGCCAATAATTTTTTCTAGTTTATTCTCCCTTTAATCGGGAAATAGCTTTGTTTCCAAAAGCCCTTTCACAGGTATTTCTGATTGTCAGAAAATTAATTGTTTCATACTTGCTATATAACTGCCAAGAGTAACAGGCCCCATGCTGTGACTTTAGTGACTCCTTAGAGATAAGGGTAGGAAATGTGGGGGTTTGTTTTTGTTAATAGATCTGATGCTTGCAAGAGTGGACAGCTCCAAAAGCTCAGTTCTGCGGCTGGTTTAAGAAATGTGTGCCTTGTTTTCCAAGGAGAGGTAATTGCTTCGCTGATAAATAAAGCAGCACCAATATTTTAGGACATTAATGAGTAAAAACAATAATAAAAGACATCAGTGTTCATTTTTGATCTGTCTAAAGCGTGTGACACAAAATAGTGCTGTTGGGGAAAACTGACCATCCCAACTGCTCCTGAGAAATAGAAACAGCTAAAAATGTGATCTGAGCCAGAATTCCCAACCACCTTCCCTCCCTCTCCCCTTTTCTGGAATAGCCCTTCATCTTCTCTTTCATGACTGTGGCCATGTTATTGCAGCAAATAAATGACTGTTAGAACTGCAAATACCAAAAGTGTAATGGATTTAAAATGATACATATAGAATTAAATATTAAAGAGCTGTTTGAACCCACTGCTCTGTTAATGATGACTCAAGTGCTGGGTCTAGTTTTCATTTCTTCTAGTGAAATGCTGACAGCAGCTCCTTGGCTTTTTTCCCAGTCTCATCTGTAAAAATGGTATATTTCTAATGCATAACCTTCTTCCTGTGCTCAGCAAATAGGGACTAACTTTCCTGATGGACCTTATCTTCCTAATTTCTAGCCCTTGAAGAATTGAAAAATTGACTATCAAACAAAATCCAATTACCTATAAAGCAAAATGAATCAAGTGCTGCAGCAAAACAGCTGATCTTTATCACTGATATGAGACTAAGATCTTCAATGTGGCTGAAAATGAACAAAAGTAGTGGTAAAAGAGAAGTAATATTTTATTTTTTTGCCAACTCTGTTAACACCACGACTAATTGTTCTGACTGCGCAGCCGTCTGCTGAAACCAGCAGCAGTATCCAAGAAACTCTGGGTTGGGATTGGCATCGGGATGAGTGGCAGCTCCATGACATGGGACTCTTGGCCACTATTAGTTGCAGTAGGTGTCCTGCTTTTGAAGTTCCTTGTTCCCTGCAAAGCCGTAGAGCAGTGTTTGCACTCTCACCTGCAGGAGAGGTGGGTGACACAGCACCCAGTTCTCAGCTCTTCCCAAAGACACAACATGTAGGAAAGGTTGGTTTGCACATCTGAGACCTCAGAAATACCTGGGCCAGACAGCTGAAAAAGGGGTAGATAGCCTTCCCTGCTACTAAAGATTTATCCTATAGGTTGTGGAATTGCTTTGGGTGTAAGATCAAGACAACAGTACGAAAGTACCCGAGGAAATGAGAACAAAGACTTATTCCAAGTTATGATAATTGAGGAGGAGTGGGAGAAGAAAGAGTATATATACTTGACAAGTACAATAAATGTGTCCTGGAGAGAAGATGTTTTCAAAATGTTTTGAAAGGAATGAGGTAGTGAAACAACTGGGTTTTGATTTTTTTTTGTGTCCACAATTATCTCCTGTAGGACTATTGAGCCAAACTCTGTGGGGTGTGGGATTGCTCATGGATCAATAGTCCTTTATATCTGCTCTAGGATGATTCTTTGGTAGTTTGACTAATGCTGTGAAATCAGGAGAAATGTAAGAAGGGCATCTTTATTACATCTCTAATTGACATCTGTGCTGTCACCGTGGGAACGAAATGCCAGTCCTGGTTCTTCTGGATTCTTTCTTGGCGCTGGCACCAACTCTAATGATTTTTGGTTGCTTTTCTGCTGGTGGTGCTGATCCTTCTGCCAGTCCAAAGGCAGTAATTTTGGAAATATTGCCCCTTCCAGGTCTCACCCTGAGAATGCCCGTTGTCCTTGGGTGTGACGGACAGATACTGTTTTACTGAGGCTGATGGTTTGTGCAGAGGTGCTCGAGGAGGCAGCAGCAGCCAGTGTGCAGGGAGGGATTCGGTTATGAGGTGATGCTTCTTTCAGCTTGTCCTCTTTCAAGTCTTAGAGGAGTTCACTATTCCCTCTTACGATGAAAAGTTTCCTGAACTCGTTGTATTTTTTAATTTCCTTCAACAATGGTGTGAACTCAGCTGTGAATCTGTAATGTCCAGTGTGCCTCCTTTTCCTATCACTGATTTAAATAACGTATTTTTATTAGCTATTTTATCATTCCTGCCTGAACACAAAACCAATTATTTGGTTTGTAATGTTCTTTATCTCCCTTAGTTTTCATAAGTATAAAATATTTCCTGAAGCATTATGAATAGATTAAAATTCAATTTGAGTGCTGAATTATGCATGCTTTTCAATTTGGCAATACTCTAAGAATTTTTGTTTCCCAGCTTTTTAGTGTTATGAGAAAATACCTACTATCAAATGTATTTTTAATAGATATTTCCTTGTATTAGATGACACAGTTGACATTTAATCCATTCTACTAAGATGTCTAAATATTTAATTTTGCAGTTCAATCCTTTTTATAAATGGAATGCTTCCACTTATGACTAGGATTTGGGGGGAGCAAGCATATAAACAAAATTACTTCCAGAGGGGACAAAAATCAGTTCAGTTGACTCTTTTACTGAAATGTCCATAGTAATATCTGTCAGGCTGCCAACATAGGGAAATAACAATCAGCTGAGTAAAGCCTGAAAAGCAGTCATCAAAGTTCAGTATGATTAGCATCCTTGGTTTAAATAAGGAACACAATATGAATATCCTCCAGATATTCAGTGCTTCTAGAAATAAATGAATAATGTAGAACAATAAAAACCTTAAAACAGAGTGGAAGCTTTAAACGTGCAGGGTTTCACTCTATCATTTTTTTGTTTTGGTATCTGAGTTAAAACTACAGACATATCTCAGCTTTGTTACGGGCTGGTCGTTCTGGCTTTTGGGCTTTGGGGTGTTTTCTAGTATTGATATTGATGTAGGTATATGTTAGACTCAGTTCACTGGAATTAAAAAATATCAAAGCTTAAGATGCTTATTTTTTGGGTTTTACACTTGGATCTTCCTGGTTCTTTGCTCAGAGACCTTTCAGGGGTTTGGCAAGGTGCGACTGCTTATATTTGAAATGCCCTGAGAATTCTTTACACATGGGTGGTACTGGTTATACGTCTGTGGTTTAGGATTGATTTCTTTGAGTGACCCATTCACACAGCCAGTAAACTCTGTACCTTTGTATAATCTTACCTTGGCCTTCTCAGGCATACAGAGAGTTAAATGACTTCCCCTTCTTGGTTCTCTGTGCTCTCAGCATTAGCTCTCCACATACCTATTTGCTTAAAATGCTTGCAAAAATTATTATTATTTAAATGTGTGTACTCATTCCTGTTATAAATTTGACATAGCAACTTTTATTGGCTTTATTGGTTCATAATTTTGGCTTTATTTGTTGAATGTGCAAAGCAATGCAGATGGATTTACAACTGAACACATTCATCCTCATGAAGTGAAGTATAGCTGAGTCCTTAACTAGGATATTTCCGAATGTTCACAGAAATGCTTTCATTAAGTAATCAATATCATCAAGTATTTGTCCATAAACCATATGGATGAGATATGTCAAAAAGTAATAAGGATTATAAATCCATTTTGTCAGTTCTCAGAGGATTAAGTGCCTCAATACAAAATAAAGGCATAAAAATGCGCATCCTTTTAAGGGATGATGGCTGTAATATAAATACACTTTAGACATGTTTTAGCAATGCAGAAATAATTTTTTGGTTACTGAGTTTGGTTAGAAACCTGCATTTTTAGACCTACTACTGGTGAACTTATATCCTACCTAATAAATATAGTTTTACTCAAGGAAGTTTTCTATACTTATACACAAATAATTTTTCCCTTTCATATTAAATAAAGGTTTGGGTTTGTAGTTGTTTGTTGTATAAATGTCTAAAACATATGAATTAAACTAAGTTTTAGGGTTGTAGTTCAGTCAAAAATATGCTGATTGCAGAGGGTTGCATAGCTGGTCACAAATGAATGGGTTATCAGAGGATCCGCTGCACTAATCTGTAAACATGGTACATTGCTATTATTGCAAAATAAAATCCAATTCCCATTTTTATACAGTTCTTTCAGAGTTAATGCTGCTCCAATATCTCCCTAAATTAGGAATCGCTCAGCTGCTTAAGTTAGGAGCAAACATCAACACCTGAAAGTCCTCCTTTGAACTTGTCTCTGATGGATTTGGGACAGCGGGAAAGCCGCAAGGTCCAAAGCAGGTGAGAGCATTGCTTTCCTTGTGAGGTGTTATTGGTGGACACCTCTTCACACAAATAGTTCTTCGAGTGCAATTAGTTGCTCACAGAATAAAATGCTCACTAGAAACAGCAAAGGTTTGCACGGCCTTGTCTCCCTTTTGTAGCACTGGCCTGGCTTAGGGAAAACAAAGTAGATCAGGCTCTCATTTGTAATTAGGGAAATCTCTTCTCTTTCTAAAGGCAGACTGATATGACCAATCAAGCCTTTTTGATTCCATCAGTGTTGTTTAGTTACCAGGAATCTCTCTGAGAGGAGTGTACACAACATGACCTGACAGTGCCAGCCTTCTGTTGAAATTCACGCTGCACTCAGGGATAATATTCTTGCCATACAACTCTTGTCTGACTTATGTGTGACTGAAAATAAACTCCAGTTTCAAGATCATAAATTATCAAATGCTTGTGCTGTTCCTCATGGAAGCCAGAGATTCCCCTGGCTGAACCCTCCTTGCTCCCATCCTTGCCGGATCTCAGGCCAAAGAAAAGCCCCTTTGCTGCTCAAAGGGTCTTTAAATGAATTAAATGTGATTTGACTTGTAGGATCAGATCCCATTCTTGACTTTCTTCAAATAATTTTCACAAATAAGATAAAACACAAAAAGACTACTTTTAATAGTTGGGTTTTACACCTTTCCTTGTTTGTGGAAACGCAGGGAGTCCTGACTTCTTGATGTGCCCATTCTTTATTAGCCCTGTTTTCTGTGTACGCACACACACTCATGCTGTCCTGCAAGAAGCATGGGCAGGGATCCCAAGAAGTCTGACTTCGGAAGGAAAGTGGGTTATTTGATCTCTTGAAGAGAGGACTAATGGAACAAAGGAGTTTTCAGAGGTATGAAAGGGTTGATAGGAGGAAGGTCGGAATACACTTGTCTTCCTACCAGGACTAGAACAAAGAGTAGCACTTTGAAATTACAGCAAGAGAACTTCTGATCTGTTACTATTTTTGTTTTATAAATCCTCTGCTGTACTGAAGATGATTAACTATTAGATTAGATGGGCCAGGGAATTGTGGCTTTTCTATTTTTGGAAGTTTTTTAATAGACGTTGAAAAAGGTTTGGGTTATAAATATCACTAATAGACATAGAGTAAATAATCTCGTGAGACATCTTCTATCCTGCTGCTGATTATTTTATGAAGGGTTTTAAATCCATCCTATTAAAGGGTTAAAATTATGTCATGGAGTCTCTGGTGTGGTGACAAGCAATGCAATTTCCACAAGAAGAATAGAAAAAACAATTCGAGGTCTCACTGTTTTAACAAGTATTTTTCCATGGAAAGCTGTTGTCAGTACATCACAAGAAATGAAAAAAAGCCAAAAAAATCTTCTCTCTGTTTCCAGTTTCCCAGATGCCACACAGCAAAAATTGTAAGGCATTAAGGAAAGGCTGTTTGGATACTTCAGGATCTAATGGATTGTCCTCAAGACAGATACTATTCTTCTAACAAGTTTTCAAATGAGTTAAAAGATATACTTTATAAAATATCTGTTTATGAAATGCCATACATGTCTCAGTCTATACTGTTGTTCTTTGGTGTGATTTGTAGAGAATCACTTCCTTTTAACTGTAATTTAGTTTTAATGCAACTGGCTTGTTTTGTTTGCTCTGTTTGTGCTGTTCTGTCGCTGTGTAAGGTGAGCTGCTAACCTGTCCTTTTGAAGAGCTCACCTCTTGAAGGCAAACTGCCTGGAAACTTGAATCAAATGAAAATGTGAATACGATTAAAAAAAGGCACATCAGTCTTTTCCTTTGCAATTTAAAAGTTAAAATCTCTTTTCTTCACCCGTGTAAGGATATTCAGTAACAGAATACATACCTTGGACATTGTCTTGGCTGGGTTGTCCCAAAGCAAATATTGTACTTCCAGATATGTTACTCTTAATTCCCTGATATTTGAACTAGGGCTGTTGCAGGCTCTGTGTGCATGGGAAAACCCCAGGTGTACCCCCAAATTCTTGGCTGGTGACTGAGACTGATACCCTTGGAACGTTCTCAGGTGTATTCACTTAAATCTATTGAGGTCTTTAAGGATGGCAAAGCTCTTGAATTTGTTGGTATTCAGAGAGAGACTTCTGGCAATGGAAAGCTCTGGTGTGGCGTGCTCTGTGTGGCTGAGCCCGTCAGCTTCACTGGGCTTGTTTTTGAAGTGTCAGAATCTTTAAATGTACTTCTAGGCCTTTTTAGCTGTGAGAACAGTTCGGTATCCTCTTTGAAAGGTGCTGTATTTGCTGCAGCTCCGCTGGGTCTCCACATGTTGTTTAGGATGTGTTACTGAGCAGTTAAAGATGTAATGCAGTATGGTAAAAACGGAGTTGTTTCACAAACGGAGCTAAGTGTAAGGCATGCATGCTAAGGACGGCAGTGAATCCTTGGTGGGGTGAGAAAGCCCTGCCCTATAAACCACTCCCGGGGGCACAAACTTTCACATCCAGACCAGAATGAGGTCCAGATTCAAAATCCATGCAGGATACCGTGGCTACTTTCTGACCTTTTCATCAGCTGTCGCTAAATATCATGGTGTAAATCTTTATTAGCATGACTTTCATAGGTGTGCTTTATCCAGACATTTAATTACCTCTGACTGTAACTGAAGTAATTTCTAATGAGTAGATGTAAATAATACCATTCCTTATGCTCTATTTTCTATTCTTTAATGTTGTCTCTTTTTTTTTTTTTTGCTAACCTTTACAATTTTTTGTAGCCCTTCCTGAAACTAATTGACACTAGTTGAGGAGCTGAATAGATTTTCCTTATGATTACACAACTGTCTAATCTTTCTGGCAGCTGCAAGCCAGCCCGGTTGCTTATAAATTATAAGGCATTATAAATCCCTGGCTCAGAAACCTTTATGTATTTTATACAGGGGGGAAAAAAAGGAACATCACTTCCTCTATATGTAGTAAATAGCAAAGGTACTCTCCCTGAGGACTCTGTCTTCTATGATAGTGGTTCACTGAGTGTTCATATCTGATTTAGTAAATTGTTAGATGATAGCAATCAGGATGCTGACTGGTTGAGTAATGAGCTTCTGATGACTACCAGCTCCCTGATGGGAAGTGCTTCAAAACCATTAAGTGCTGGAAGATTCATAACACGTGAAGAGCGTAGAGAGCCCTTAGTATTTAAAAATTGTACTAAGTGATTTTCCTAGAATTTTTTTTTGTTCCAATAAATAAAGCTTAGTTTCCTTTGTCTGTAGTTTTGCAGTTTTAAAACTCCTGAGAGTTAAGGATTGCCTGTTTATTTGTACTGTTCTCATCAGTGATTAAAAACTCAGTCATAGGGTTCTTGTATGGATGCAGAGGGATCATGGCGAGACGGTGGCTTAGCATTACAGCAGATACACAAGCAATCCAGACATCACAGAACTATCAGTATTCTCTCCGATTTTGCCTTCTCCTAATTACCTTTCAGCAGAGAGTGGGTACGTTAATAAAAACATCTCCATACACATATTTTACAGTGTTCCCAGACTTCAATACTGGATGCTCTGCAGCCAGCCCTAGTGCTTGATTTAGCTGTTCCTTTTTCATCACAGCTGTTTATTCAATGAACACGCTGTTTAAAAATTTCTTTTGAAAGAATAAATGGCAGAGATTTGATTGTTAGATAGTCTGTTTATCTATAATTAATTTTGTTATTAGAACACCGTATTGTCGTGACTATTGAGACCTAATTCCCTGTAATCTATTTTTTAGGTTTGCCACTGAATTTTTTACTACATTCTTCATTTCTGCTAAGCCACACATTTTAATATCACATCTCTTGAATGTCAGGGTCCTCCTTAACTTGCTAGACAGGCTATAAGAACAGAAGTTAGCTGAGAGAGACCACTGGTAGAGAAAACGCTGGCATGATCGTTCTGTTTAAATATTAACTTTTATCATGAAAATTATTTCATGCTTCTTAATTCACTGAAATAGAGAGCTTAATGTGGTCTTATGAGGACCAGCTATTGTTTACAAGGACGGTCAGCTGCTTTTATGAATTTTTGAAGCCTTGCTGATGTGGCAGCAGATGAGTTCAGTGGAGTTTAATTAATTTGGAAAAAAAATTAATTCCCTTTTATGAGATCATTAAATTAATTTAAGTACTTAATTCATTTTAAATTCAAAAATTAATAAAAATATAAGTGAGAATATTGATGGGTTCTGCCATATTTCTAGACTTTGTGACTTTGCATGAAGCTGGGTAGTGAGCATTGAATGACAAAATAACAATACTTCAAGTTAAAGCAGCAAAAGGGATGGACTGGTGTGCTTTAGGAGAATTAGGCATATGAGCCTCTCTTTGTTGAACAGAGACATTTTAGAATCCCAGAAATAAGTTGCACCGCTTATGTGTCTGGGTTATGTGATATTCAATTTTATGTTGATTATTTTTAAGGGAGCTGAAAATTAAATCAGTTATCGTATAACTACCCCCCTGTGTTCAGTTTTCACAGCACCATCAACTGAAGGTTTGTTTCCTTTTTTCCTGAAAGAGGTGTTGCCTTGGGTTCTTTCATGTACCATTTTCCTGAGCTTAGGAGTCCAGTTGTGTCATGACCTGGAGACTGAAGGGGAAGCCTGGCCACGGCCATGGCTGGGATGTCACCTGGGTGTACCCTGTGCTCAGCCACCTGCCCAATAAAGAAATGAGGGGCTGTTGTACACTCATTCTCACCCCTAAAGGCAATAATGCCACACGAGGCTCCAGCCGCTTGGCTCTGCAGGGCAAAGGCTCAACGTGAGCACATGTGTCGGTGGCCTCTGCACAAATGTTGTTTTTATTTTCTCCACCCCGCCCCTGATTCTGCAGCCTTGCAGCCTTTTCCCAGGGCTCGCATAAATCTCACAGTGGGTAAAGCTCTGAGCCTGGTAGTGGTCTGGTGTTAGAGAGGTGAGTTCAGGTTATTAACCTGGTGCTTTTGAGCCTGGAAGATGTTCCTCTACATGATCCAGGAGCTCAGGTTATCTCCTGTGAATCCTGGTTTTTGGTTTGTAACCTTTAAGGGTACTGTTATCCTATTTCCAGTTAGCTTTATCACCGTACTAATATTTCAATTATTACCTGTCGTAATTTTTCTAATGTAACATTTGGAGCTCTCTAAAACATAGAGAGTGTCATTTTCTTATAGGTCTTGATTTGGCCTATCAGCCTATAATCTTCATTGTAAATCTTATGTTGTCATTCTACTCCTTCCCTTTTTCTTATGATTTCTAATACTAAACCTGCCAGAACAGAGAAGGGTGAAGGAATTGTACTTGTGGAATGAAAGATTGTAAAATACAGATGTAACTGAAAAATAAAATGGAAAATAAATTTAATTAGGAGGAAAAATCAAGCGGAAAATAGAAAGGTGCAATAAAATGGTGAAGTGAAAATTATAGGGAGAAGAGATAAAACACTGATACCATTCTAATTAGAGTTTTGAAAAACACCATCTTCCTTTTTCTTAATATGAAGGATTTTTTTTAATGTTGTTTTTATTGAGATAAATCTCATTGAGTATTGCACTACTGTGCTCTCGTGCAGGCTGACATTTACAAGAGGACATGAATTAAAAGCAAAGAAGAATAATAGAAAATGTTGTGGGAACTCCAGCAGTGAGGTAATTTAGGAGGTATTAATACTCTGACAAGTTTTTAAACTCTTAGGATCTCTTCAAGTAGACCCTGAGTTAGGATTTCTATCGAATCTAGATTCCCTTTCTGCAGAAAGAGCAGGAGCAATTACTGAGTCCAACTAAGAATAGGAGCATTCCGTATCTTCTACAACATATGGAAATAATGGTTGTCAGCAGAGAACTGCTTAACTTTTAATGTTAGATGGCCAGGTTAAACTCCAGCATTCAAGCTCTGCTGGAGCACTCCTGCATTTGAAAGCACGTGGGAGGAAGGCTTTTCATCTTTCCAGCCCTGAGCACTCAAGAACTCTGATCGCTGCTGTAAGGGGTAATGTTTTAAAGAGGATGTTAACAGTCTTCTCAGCTATTCTGTGGTTTCTGTGCCTCCATGTCTGAATTAAGGCAGCTGCAAAAGTGAGCAGCTTCTCTAGCTTGTGAAAAGGCACCTGCCTTTTTCTGGTTAGGCAGAAAAGAGCTGTCTGGTCTTTGCATAAGGAATTGAGGGAGGAATATCTGTATGTAAGGAGTGTTCAGGTGTTTTCAGATGTTTTAGTGCACATCCAAAAGGCATGGGTTTTTCCTCAGTAGAACATTTCTGAGCGTGGGATAAATCATTGCTATGAAATTGAGTTAGCAGTAAAGCCAAAGCAAATTAAGCTCCATCAGAGACTGAGGTGTGTTCCTTCATACATGCCAGAACTGTCTGCTTTATAGGCACTTCATTGAAAATTGCTGCCTCTCCATACTGCTTTACTTGTCATCTGAAGGACACTATCTGTATTTTAGAGGTCTCTTTTTCACTTTGTATTCAAGCTAAACTCATTTAGCCACTGTACATAATGAGCACAAAGGCAAGAATTTATATACCTTTCTTTAAAATATCATTAAAGGTAGAGCTGTGGTGAGAGGTGAACATTGTATCTGTACAAAATTGCTCTCTGTATAAACCCACAGATTTGTAAACCAAGGGTAAGTATTAACTAGGATGTGTTAAAAAATTATTAAGAGAATTGTCTTTCCTGATTTTCCCTTGGCTGCACTCAGGGAATAAGAGAGGGGTGTGCATGTGTGAACAAAGCTGTAGGTATTATTTGAACCACTCAAAAGTCTCTCCTACAGGCACATCTTTGTTGCCCACAGGTAAACTTCCATACATATCTGAGGTTCCCTTCAGGCTGCTCACAGAGCTGGCTGTAACTCCGGGCATTGGGGAATGCTGTGAGGAATTTGTTGTGGAAGCACTACAGTGTGTCCTGTGCCCAAACACCAGTAATAAAATAGCACTTGGTTTGTGTGCGAAAGGGCAAATGCCCTGGAAAATTGATTAAAAAAAAAATAAAAGAATGACATGTCCACCTTTCTGATCACTGAGATAGCAACAGCGCTGCCCTGGCCAACCAGACCCACCTGTGCCCCATCAAAGTGCCCAACGGCTCACCCACTTCAGCTGCGTTTAGAAAACGATGGAAAATTCATTCCAGCTGTGATCACCCTGTGTTTTCCCTCTCACACAACAAATTCCACTGAGTGGTAAAAAGTTAAAAGTATTAAAAACATGAAGGCTATTTAGATTATTCAGGTTTCTTTTCCAAGAAGCCTGAATGAAAAAATTAATGTTTTTTCTGAAAATGAAATTTCCTATTTCGTGATATCAAACAGGATGGATATCACAAAATGTGCGTGCTGGATTCTTAGTTCCTTTTAATTTGGGGGAAAAAATATGTTTAACCCCCTGTCTGCTTGGAAATGACAGCAAGGTTCCTCTCTCTTATCTGAAGAACCATCACTGGTAGCTTTGCTGTAAAGCACTGGTGTAGCAAATGAAGCAAACAGAATGTTTGTGCTAATTAAATTGACTGTAAAGTAAGGCTTTCTTAATATTTCATCCCATCTGTCATCTGGGCCTGACTGTTATTAAATGTTCTGGTATTCATACGGGTTTGCAGTGGGACTAAACGTGCCACAGGTGTTAGTGCTGGGGGTTTGAGGGCAGTGCCACAGGTGTGAGCGGTCAGTGCCAGCTGTGGGCAATTACGGGCAGCAGGGGCTGCTCCTCACACATTTCCAGGTGTGCTCTTGGGGGCACCGGGCAGTCCAGGGAGTCCCCCTGTCCTCTCAGTGTGTGCTGTGCCCTCACCAGCCTGGTCTTCCCTGCAGCACCTTGAGCACAGGTAAGTCCTCACAGTTATTTTCCAGACTTCTCTGCCTTGGGGAGGAGGTGGGAGGAGAGGGGGGAGAAGGGGGCGAGGAGCCCCAGGACTCTGAGTGTGGGGTGAGTGGTGGCCACAGCACGGCACCCTGGGGCTCGCTGGTCCATTGGCACCGAGAGCTGAGCGCTCCATGGGTCGTGTTGGTGCCGGCAGAGCCTCCTGGTCAGCCAGGCTGGGCCGGTGCTGGGGACAAGAGCAGGTCAGCTGTGCCCCTGTGGAGAACCTGCAGCCGGAGCCACCAAGCCTGCATTGGCTTTGTGTGAGGGTAAAACTCGGGGTGGGGTTTTGTCCCCCGGCATTTCATCTGTTAATCTGCTCTTCATGGATTGTTTCTCCATAAAATTCAGGAGAAAATCGGACCTGCTACATTATTTTAGCAGTGCTAAGAATGTAGAAGGGAAGCATCCACTGGGTTTCAGGGAGATTTAATTTAGCATGATTATTACTTGGTCATTTTAAGGACAAGAGAAGGCTATTCTTGGGTGATAAAGCAGTCAGTAGTAATGTGTTAAGCACAAAGGGAACCAAAGGGTATAAGTGAGGGAAATTTAATGAGGGATAGTTTTGCATTTTCTTTTTTATCCTTATTTTTGTTGTTATTTAGATTGTTGAAAAGGGAGGAAGGGAGTGGTTCTTGGAAAAACAGCACAGTTGTGTCGTATGTTTTGTAGGTTATGAGGGAGTTTAATTTTAAGAGTTGCACAGGGGTTTTTTTTATACTGACTTTGCTTCAATTTCCTAAAGCTGTTATTAAAATGGATGGAGGGCTGTATCTGAACCTTCAAATTGCTTCGCAGGGAAATGTGTCATAACTTTGTACTTTCTGCAAGCTTTTCTTCATCTTCCCAGCCCTAGGTTATGGATGAACATACTTTAAGCAGAAGAGCTGTGTGGTGGATTTTAAATACTTTCATCCTTAATGGAAGGAGGAGGGAGAACTGTTTTAAATGGTCATAGAATTTTGAATGTAATTTTCAGACCATTTAGTTCGTTGATTTAGGCAACAACAGAAGCACAGATTCAGCTGTGTAGGGGTGCTAAGTGACTGGAGTTTCCACACTGGGACGTTGAACCAGAGGCCTTTTATTAATGCTGCAATATTTGGCTTTTACATTTACCAGGAGAAATTCTTTTGTAGTTTCACATGACCTTAATTTTGGTGCTCTTGTGATATTACTTGTGTCACAAAACTAGTGTTGAAATAGTTACACTGCACTCAGTGAGAAGGTGCCCTGGATAATCTGTGATAATTCTTGTGTGCAGAGCGAATGTGTGTGTTGGCTTCCTGGGATGTTTGTGAAAGACTTGATAAACAACTTGGTTAGACCACAACCTTGTTTGTGGTTTTTCTCCACCAACCAAATTCAAAGCTGGTAAGTTCCTGTGTATAAAACAGTAAGTTTTAGCATTCTTTGGTCAACACTTCCCAAAGTTCAAGCAAATGCATTTTGCAGTCTGACCAGTTGAATTTGTGTTGGTAGTTGGGGTTGTTTTTTTTGCTACAGAATACCTGTAACTACCTGCAGTGATAAGCATGAGTAAACACCAGCTTCTGATGTCTGCTAAAATGAGGGCAGTAGACGTAAATTGAATTTTGCAGTGTTTATTATTAACTGCAGTGTTGGAGTTGGCCATCTTGCATTCCCAGGCCCACTGTGCAGTTCTTGGCTTCCATGACTGCGTCTGGCATCTCTCGTCTCTGTGCTTCAGTAATGAGAACTGATAACTTTAGAAGAGCAAACTCTTGCTACTGTGCACTTTGATGTTCCTTTTGACTCTTTGTTTCAATCTTGTTTGTGCTGAGATATTTTTGCTGAAATGTGATGGCCTGCTATGTGTGTGGAGGTTTGCGGAGGATAAATATAAAAGACATGCTCCGCTACATACTCTGAATAATCTGACAACAGCTTATAGGCTTTTTGAACACTAGGAATTCTGTAGTCCATGGTGTTGAACAGAAAAATTTGCATGGTAAATTGAGTGTATCCAGTGCAATGTTTCCCTTTAGAAAGAGCAGCAGCACAGTAGCTCCTTGGTTTTTTATTTTCAAGATGTAGTGTGGCTGAAGTTAGAGCCATCCCAGGATCCTTCAAAAATGTCGCAGAATTGAATTTTGCAGCCTTCCTGATGAGATTCCCTGTCCAGGAAGGAGCCAAGTGTCAGGAACATGGGGCAGCTTGGACGTTGTTGTGCCCCTGCAGAGGAAAGCGTGTCAGTGTGTGTGGCCCAAGGTGCCCTGTCCCCAAACTCTCACCATGTCCTGACTCAGACTCGTTCCTCTTACAGCTGGGAACTCTGGCATGGGCCGAGCAAGCTCTGCTAAGTAATACCTTGATTTTCTTGTGGTGTAGGTGTTCCCTGGTTAAAATCAACAAAGTGTGTTTTAGAGACCTTTGTTAACATGAGCAAACCTGGCAGAAATCACCTTGGGTTCACTCTTCTGTTCCCTGGAAACGTCCCATCTGTGTTGGAATTTGTGACGTGCTGGAGGGGCTCTTGGAAGAGAGTCCAAACACCAACTCCTTGTCCCCAGTCCCAGCAGTGGCAAGGACGGTGAAGAAAAATGGGAAGAAAATATTTGCATTTGTCAGTTAATTAGGGATATTTAAGCAAGCTTTAGCAATACTTAGAGGGCTGCATATTTAAAAGGAAGCCCAAAGGCTTCCTCTGAGAAACTTAAGTTCGTGCAGACAGCACAGCTTGTGGCTTAACAAGGGACTAATTGCCAAAAACCCTCCAGGTGCTTGCTGTGGGGAGCAGATCTGCTTTGCTGCTCTGCCATTAGCTGGGTGTCTGGGTGGACACGACACCCAAAGGAGAGAGGAACAGGAGGAGCTGTTCAGATGCAACAGAATTACAGCACATTTCCTCTGCTGAAGAGGAGACTGCGTGGGCTGTGAGGTGAAACTCAGCAAAAAGGATGTTGAAAGTAAAACATCCTTAGGTTGCTGTAAGCAGATTTGAGCTGGGGAAGAATACCAGGTGGAATCTTTAGGAAGAGAAGAAGAAAAGCGACAAATTATATCAAGCTGACAAAGTTTTAAGGCATATTTATTGGCAAGTTTTTATTTTTATAGTGTGCAAAAGCGGTAATTATGATTGTGGTCTCCGGGGTTGTGGAGAATTTGAGCACAACAGGTGTGGTAGCAAATGTTTGGGGTTTTTTTAGGGGGTGAGAATATTTCTTTGAATTCTGGTTTGTAAATTCACCCTGGCACTACTTTAAGAAAAAACTCACCTTGAAAAATGTGAAGGTTAACAGAGAATGGAGTTTTAGGTTTTATTCAGCTGTACTGAAGTGTTCTTTATGGAGTCCTGGTGGAATACGTAAACGAACCACTAAGATGATTAGTTTTAATTGTTTTATTCGTAACCCACCCCTTTTAATATACTTTTCTGCTAATACAGTGCTAATAGCAGGAGACAGAGTAAGAGGTATTATTTATCTAGACCTTTTTTAATCTTATTGATTTTAATGCTTTATTATTAGTCTCACAGAGACTAAATGTTGAATATGAAAATTAAAGTCCTATAGGACTTCAGAAAATACTTCATTAAAAAGAAAGTACATCTGTATGTGCAAATTATATATATCTTGGACACTTTAGCTTGTTTTCCAAATAACAGATAATCAATTATTAATTGTGAGAGCTGTTACAAATGAGAAATATATAACAAGACAATTAACAAGAATCCCAGAAATGTAACAGTTTATTGTATGTTTAAATTAGGAGCAAAGGCAGTTCCTTAGCAGTAAAAGTAAGTTCCCAGAAGTCTCTTTGTGTTTATGGGTTTAGTTGTTATTTAAGCCTTATTGATCTGAACAGAATCCTATAAACATATTGCCTATTCTCCCTGAGCTATAGTTCAGAATTGCCCATGTAATTCATAGCCATGCAGTATTTTAAAATTAGGGAGGAACTTTTACAAATTATCTTAAAATTTGCATTCATTGAATTGCTTATAAAATTTTATATATATACTTAGCATGGTGGTGTGCCATGGTGGACAGTGGTGGCTTCTCAGTGTTTTGGAGGGGAATGGGGTTACATGTGCCACCTTCGGGGCTTTTACTTGATTTTTTGGGTAATACGGGGGATAATGAAGTATCTGTTCCAGCCGTGGTGTTTCTGCACATGCCTCTGTGCCCTGTGTGTGCTTCAGGTGTCCGATACCGATATTCAGAGATCTGTTCTGCGACAAAGTTTCACAAGGCAAATTATACTTTCACTGATAGATTATCATCCCCTTATTGGGTCCAGCTGAATATGAACATACTGACGGTTGTGTGTGGTCAGTGGGTTTCCCTCCTTTCTCATGTCAGAAATGTCTGCCCACGTGCTTGGTGATGAACCCACAGTAAAGCCTCGTTAGTGTTTCTGCTGTCACAGCAGTCTGCCCTGTGAGCACAGATAAAACGCAGACCTCTGTGGCACTTCATCGGAGCTCAATTTGGCAAGGGTGTGGATGGCAGGCCAATTGAGCCCCTTTGCCTACTCTCCTAGCAACTTTGGAAACGTCTTTTAAGTACTTTGGAGAGTATATACTGCTAAATAGATGCTTGTGTTTGTCCCAGAGGTGGCTGTGCTTCAGTGAGATGTAGTATGATGCTGATGTGGTCCTTGATGATCTCTCAGAAGTACTTTGCTGCGTAGTCTAACTTGTTTGAGATGATGTGAAAGATGCCTCAGTTTAAAGCATCCTATTGTCCCAAGTAGTAGTATTGTGTTCTTCTGTGTCTTATTTTTAGTGCTTTACATTCTAAAACTTAGTTGCAAGTAAGAAGAAAATAGCATATAAGCTTGAATTTTTGTATTCCTTTAAAAAATGTGGCGCTGTTTCCTTCAAGTGTCTTTACTGCTTGCACTTCATGCTATGAACTTACAGTAGTTGTGGCTGTATGTTGTCAAAATTGCTGGTAAAGCAGGTACTGTTAATATGTTAAAATAAGCAAATATTATGGACATATCTGACTTCTAAAGTACAAAATAACTGACTGCTGTCTGTCCTTAGGGATGGAGAGATAACTACAAATATAAAGTGTCAGTGGGGATGTTTTTAACATTCTGTATAGTATTTCCTGTAGGTATCTTCAAGTATAGACTGACTTGTGGGTGAAGTATTAGCAAACAACATAGACATGACAATTAGTACTGTGTACAGTTTATAAACACGGTAGAAATCTTAAGCACCAAAGCAGTGTGTTGTAAAATCTTAGAAAGGATGTTTACACAGAAGAGCAGTTTTTGAATTGTCAGTGTCTCTAACAGTTTTCTGGTGACATGGATGCTGCACGTCTCAGTCTGTGGAGCGAAAGATGTGGCCTCTTCTGTCCAGCTTGCTTGTCACGTAGCACTTGGGAGATCAGTTTGATGTTGGTGTTTTATACATCAGCCCCTTTTTGTGGTTGAGGCCCTTCTTTTTCTTTTTGACAACATCAATGCTTTGGATGAAGTTTTCTTATTTTTGCCAAGCTATAGTTTTTGAGGACTTCCCTCCCCTGCCAAAAGCAGAAGGAGGGGTATAAACACTTTCCTGTGTGTGCACTGGATACCTAGAAATGGTTCCAAGTTTTAGACTGACTTTAAAGAGATTCTATAAAAAATAATGTATTTCCACCCACACATTAAATGGAATGCGTATGTTTTAAATACTTCCAGCTCAGGTGGAAATCTTGATATTGTTTTTAGTGGCAGCATGTTTCCTGGTTTTATTCTGGTTTTCCCATTGTGGTTTTTTTCCCCTCCTTGCCTTATGTGAATATGAAATTCACATTATTATTTTATTTTTAATAGGGAATTATTTTGGGATTGACTGTATTCCAAACTGACTGAATGATTGAAAGCATCTGGAAACTGAAACTCCAGTTATGTAGGAACTCGTGGTGAATGTTAGTTAAACCTTAAAAATAATACCGTCATTGGATGTGTAGTTCTATTGTGGAATGCTTTAATAACCATATTTTTCAACTAAGGAAGCTTCAAGCCTAAATCTGAGCAAAAAGGCTCAAAAGGAGTTTTAGAGGTTGTTGCCAGCTAAGCCTAAAGAGGGAAGACACCTTCATTATACTGGACATGGAAAGAACAGTATGGGAAATCTTTTAAGTTCAGAACATTATGAGATTAAGATGTTGTTCTTGGTATTCTCTGTTAGTATTTTGCTTTTATGCTTCTAAATAGATGTAGACTGCTTATTTTGGTTTTCCTAGTCTCTTAGTTGTGATCCTAATTTGTGTTTACTATTTTCAAGTGTTTAGTGAATAAATGGATGTGTATGTCTTCCATGATGACTCAAACGTAAGAAGCACACTTAAATACGTGCTGCCATCTCCTTTGTGTGACAAAAACCATTCACTTTTAGTTATTTCTATTGCCATTTGATAATAAGCCCTATAACAGAATTGACACGTTCCCTTCAAGGGGATGTGCCGTATTTTTCTTTCAAGAACTGGCGGAATAAAGGTTTTCTTTTTTCTATCAATGGTCTCAATGTGACCCTGAGGCTGGAGACAGCCTGAATAGGTGGGGTTAGAGGAACACTTGGGCCAGGTTCTCGGAATCTGAGAGTGACAGGTATGAAAGAGAAGGTCGGTGGCCTTTTCTGAAGTGCAGTAGTGATGTTATTGTACACCCTGTGCATACTTTCAGTATTTTGGGCTTAGTTGTATTTTATATCAGAGGAAAAGCATTGAGCTAAATGCTTCATCCTACAAAAGGCTTACATTCTTGCTTCTATCTCTGCACATTGCAGCACCACTGTGAGTTCACAGAGTGGTTTTCTGAGCTGAAATAACTCTGCAGCATTAAAATAAATACATGGGGATTGGGGGGTTTTATGTTCATGACCTGAAAGTAAGCACAAGCCTTCGAAAATCAAATTCATCAAACTGATAAAAGATTTTATATTGACCCTTATTTGAATCAGACATTAAAAACATAAGCGTGACCTGGTTTTCCTTGCACATTTGATGTTTGCTAAGGGCAGAAGGCCATAAAATGGTAAAACCTTTTTCCAGGTAACATGTTCTCCAAAAGGCTCCATCACGGGGATGTCTTCTGGGATTCATCCCAGCGTACACAGTGCCCAGATTGAAAGATAAAGCTTTGTAGATCAGGGATGTTGATAATAGACTTTGGATTATTTAAGAGAGACTATCAGAATAGAACATTGCAATGGGATAATGTCCTCCCACTGCTGGATGAATGTCTTTGCATCCCCTTGGCACTCATAGGAAATAAACATTGAGGTGAAGCAGAGACATTTATTTCCAAAACGGGAGTCGTTTATCCTGCTAGAGCATCGTATTCCGGGGGCTCTTTCCATTTTAGCAAACAGTTGATGATGGGAGATGTTGGCATTTGATGGGTGTTGATATTGTGGAATGACAGTTGATCTTCATGTGACTTTTATGTAAAAAGCATAGGTAGTTAGAATAAGAGAAATGTTGTTTCCTAATCGTCTTGGATGACAGATTTGCGTTTTGCTTTCAGCAACTGGAAATGACTTTATCGTAATACAGTAAATTTAAAATTTTATATATTTGCCACACTGATTGAAGTATAGTTACAAGCATTGTTTTGTAATGTAATAGCTAACAAAAAAATTAATATAACTGCGGCACGTAATAGAGGTGTCCTGTCATTTAATACAGTAGCAGCTTTCAGTTGTCCACAGATGGCTTGAGCACTCACTTGCTCAAAATTGAAAAGTTCTAGCAAAGCCAGGGTTGCACTTCAGCCTGGGTGAGTTCTGAAAACAATTCCAGAGCTGGATGGGCCATGTTCAGCTCTGTGGCAGCATTAAATGATCCCTTGTCAAAGTGAGGTCTGAGTGCTTGTGTCACTGATACCTGACAGAAGGTAACAGAAGGTCCCTCGCTGGAAGTTCTGTCCCGAGTCAAATCATAAGCTGAGTTCTCTTGGAACAGCGTTTCGGAGCACTTGGAGGAGAAGAGGTGATTGTGAACAGTCGGCGTGGGTTTGTCAGGAGGAAATCGTGCCTCACCAACTTCCACGGTGACATCACTGGGCTGTGGACAGGGAGAGAGCAGTGGGTGTTCCACAGCCTCTGTCCCAGTGTGTGGAGGGGGGCACAGCTCAGTGGGCATGGCCTGGGGCACTGCCCAGCCCGTCTGGTGAAGCCCCAGGTGGAGCAGTGCCAATGCCTGACCCGAGTCCTCCTCTGTAACACCAGAGCAGGCCTCTGGGGCAGGTCTGTGTGTTCTTCTTTACGTTTTAAAAGGCTTAAAATAGCACAGAAGTTTGGTGGGATGGAAGCTGCTTTAGAAGGGCTACTCTTCAGCAGTGTGTAATATACTGAAGGCAAGATAACTTCAGAGAATGATTTTTCACCGGGAGCATATGGCACTGCTTACCCTATAATGTTCTCCTAATTAATATGACCATAAAAAGATGACTATTGAAATTTAGATAGTAACTCTGATTGTTAAAATCCTAATTACAGCAGTGTTAACAACTGTATTGTGGGCAATACTCTCTTTATTATTAGTTCCACATCTGAGAGTCGGTTCATTCACTTTGAAGGCATTTACACACTAATTTCTGTGCGCATTTTTGGAAGTGAATGTGTGTATTGACTAATGATCCTGCTGAAGTATTTATGTAAGGTAACTGTTCATATTGGAGTATCCATTTCCCGTTTCAGTCTGTGGAATAGAGCGAGTCTAGGAAAGTAAGTGAGGTTACCTGATTTAAATGTGTAGATACTGGAAATTAATTTCCACACAGCGCTGCATTAGAAGAACAACCTTGTTTTAAAGGGAGCAACACTAAATACAAGCATAGCTACAGATGAAGGGACTTGCAGGTATCCTGCCTGTGACACTGGCAGACAAGCATGGTTTGCAGCTTTGAGTACACAGGCTCTTGGCCAGTTTAATCCCAAGGGCACTACATGATTGCAGATGTTTTAAATTAGTTCTAAAGACACAAGGAAAGAAGGAATTGCAGTTTGTAACAACAACTGGCACAATATATTCTAAGACAGTAAAAAACATTCCTTGTAGGGATGGTTGGCTGAGGGAGAGTTAATAGAGACAGTTATGTGAGGAGGACTGGAGCTATTATGGGAGTCAAGCCTATTTCTTTTATGTGAAAATAAGATAAATGCAGGCAAGCGGAGAAGAAACCAATAATAAAAGTGTGTGGTGGGGGGGGAAATCTTCCTTTTTGTTTTTCATTTGGCTTTTACTGGAGTAGCAGTGCTGCAGAAACAAGGGCTCAGCTCAAAGTCTGATCAGAAATTTTGTGAGCTGACAAACTCGAATTAACGTCAAACTGTTGAGGTCAATGCCCTCGGCTGCCTCATTGGGCATGGGCTCAGAGCAGTGCTGTGAAAAATGGTCTGCTCTGGATAAACCTGATGCTTGCTAAACAAAAGGCAACCAAAGGATAAAAGGAAAGAGAATAGGTAGAGACAGATAATGAACAAAAAAGGGAAGGTAAACCAAAGTGACATTTTTAGGTCTTTCTGCTTAAAATTGTGATGAATAACTGATATATTCACACAGGCTGTTTTGATCAGGAAAATACCAATTCAAGGGTGTTATGAAGTATCCCAAAATACTAGGGGAATGGTAACTGTGCTGGTAAGGCTTTCCAAATGATTCCCGAAAGAATTAATGTGTAAATTGCTATGTGCCGTCTTTGGGAATTGTGGTCCAATGGCGGACCTAAGTTATAGACACCAATTTCAAATTCCATGCTCTTCTGGTTAACATCGTTCCTCTGGCTTTGTCTGTGCAGTGCCTTTGTGGCTTCCGTTTGATATAGTAACTCAGGTGAATTTTGATAGTTTTGAGCATGTTTCTGTAGTTAGTATTGTGATCAAGGTTCCACAGTATAAGGCAGCTGAAGGGAACAGATGACTGAATTGGCTGAAATGAAAATCTGTTTGGCTTTTTCTTTTTTTTTTTTTTTAAATTTAAAATTAAGGTATATAACAGTGATAGTGGAGGACAGCTGGCAGCAGAGATTAATTTTGCTTTTGAGTTTTTGGTCATAAATTCCTGTATTGTTCAAGGGCTTGCATCAGTAGGGTAGCACCTGGGTACTCAGTGGACATATTTGACAATGTGTGGTTAGTAAAGAGGATGCACCTTTTGTAAATATATACAGTTCCTCCCCAGCAGAAACTCCTCCTTTCTCTTCAGCATCTCGGTCTCAGTGCTTGTTGCTTTGTAAGAGCCTTTATTCTGGGCTCCAGTGCCACTGAAAAGCAGACATTATTCAATGACCTTCTGCGTCAGCAGTTTCATCTCGTGAAAAATTAGAATTGATTTGTTTTGTCTTTGATATTGAAAATCCAAAGCAGACCTTTTCTTCCAAACTGGTGTAGTAGCAGTAACTGCATTTCAGGAAAGATACAGGAAGAGGACAAATGTTCACAGGTACATTGCAGAATTAAAGCTACTTGAAAATAAACTCTGCTAACTAACATGGTCCTGGAAAAGGCTTTTCACTAGACAGTTTAAAATAGGTCCTTGAAAAGAATGAATGCTTTGCATCATCTCAGTACTGTTACAGGGGTTCTGTCTGTGTAAAGGGAAAAACAGTGGGTTTCATGTGACTCATTGTTTCCCTGTGTATTTCATGGGACCTAATTCCTGTTTGTTCCTATCATCCTGTCTTGGAGAGCTGCCAGGTCAACCCAGATACGGTATAAGAAACATTGTGCCCTCCCTTAAAGGATAAATTAGTGCTTGACCTCAAATACCTTCCTATTCTCTGTGAGAGACCGCAGCTTCTAGTTTATTATTTTAACAGATCAATAGGTACATTAATTCTAAGAGGAAGCTCAGACTCTGCCTGAAGTTAAATTTGCCAGGTTTTTTAATTAGTTTTATTCTCCCATAAGGTTGAAATTTCTTTAGGAGAATCAAAGACAGGAAAGTAATTCACTGGAGAAAAAGCAAATGATGCAGAAAATGCCAATATCAATTTCCTAAACAAGTCATAACTGGAATGCCAAGAATCTTGTTTCCGGCTCTAACTCTAATAATATGAGTAATCCAAGGCACTGATGGGAAGGCACATTTTACAATCTCGTGATTTAACCTAAAAAGATGACTGAGATAAATTAAACCTTGCTGAGCTCTGTGAGATAATGTCTTGAAGAGAACCCTAGAGGAACGAATGTTTGTTGTAGTATGATTTATATTTTGAAGGCATTATCAACAAGGTAGATGGCCCAAGAGCTGAAAATTTGTTTAGGGACGTTCCCAATTGTATTTCTATACTGCAGAGTATGTTTGAAGTTGGATGGAGTCTCAAAACAGGCCTTTACAGTGAAGAAACCAGTTAAAGCAAAATAAAAATTCCTCTGTGCCTTTGACCTCAACCACTTCATACATTTTTCATCTTAGAAGCACAGTCCATCACATTTTGTGGGTTTAGCTGGAAATTGGGTTGCTATAATAACTCGTGGCTCAGTGGTAGAAGAGTGAGTATAAAAATAGTGAAGCTATTGCTGATTTCTTCAAAGACAGATGGAGATGGTGCATGAAGACAAATGTAAGGTTTCACGTAGCCTAAACCAATTTTTTGTCTGCTTATCTTCCACACCCTTCACTCCTCTCTGCCTTTAGAAACACGGGATATTAAACTCGTGTTGGTGGCTAATCTTGTGGAAAAGTGGATCTGCAGTCCTTAACCTGAATTGGCTTCTGCTCAGAAGGAGCAGTGCCATCCTCTGAGGCTCAAGGACAGGACTAGGATGTGGATCACTTACCAGAGAGTTTTGGGGGTGCTCCTGAAAGGGATGAAATGGCTTTGAGGAAGATTAAGATATCATTGGAAATAAATTGATGATGTAGTTAACAAACGGGAGGAATTTCCTAATGTCAAAAGCAGTGGAGGGAAAAGTGATTTTCCTACTGAGTGTTGACATTTTGGCACCTCAGTGTATTATCAGGCCTGGATAGCACTTCTGACAACACAACTCATCCCCCACACCCAGAATTGCTGCACCGTTCAGCCCTACCTGTGGTCTCAAAGGCTGTAGCAGAAATCCAGCAAGTGAGAAACATCACAAATCAGAAGTTTGTTCTCCTTTTAGTGTCTTCCACAAAGTGCAGTTGTATTTCCTGTGCACGATCTCTAAGGGGAGAACAGTTGTCCCTGAAAGTCAGACAGTTCTGATCCAGTGGTCCAATTCTGATCTGAATTGGGAACTGCGCTAAAGATAGAGATGCACTGAATGAAAAAATAAACTCGGAGCTTTTTGGTTGCTGGAGTGCATTTTTTTTTTCACGAGGTCCAGTTTTGCTGCTTCAGTCTGGGCTGTGTTTTGGCCAGAGCAGGTGCCTGGCTCTGTCCCAGTCCTTAGCCTAGAGCTGACTCTACCACCTAGAGGGGAAATTCAGCCTTTGTTTCCTGACACACGTCGTGCAATGCAGACATTTCACAGTAACAGAGCTTGTTGAGATCTTGGGGTGAGATGTACTGAAGAATGGTAGATGATATTTTTTGTACTTCATATTTTAGAGACATTAGAATATCTCAGTCAGCCTTTCCTGGATTCGCCATCCAGAGTACTGTGTTCATTTCCCATGAAACACCCACTGCACAATTTAGCAGACTTTGTGCTTGCATTTGTAATATTTCAGACTCAAGGGATTCTTTTGTGTTCTAGAAATTTAGACTTGCTGCCAAAGGTATTTTGCTGTTTAGGTAATATTTAGGTACCTTGGTTGTTAGATAATATTTTTCTAGCTCTGCTTTCCAATCAGTTTTTGTTTTCAATTCCTTCTTGTTACTTTTTCTCTCTTTAGCAGAAGGCCATCATATTCTGTATTTAGACAAACAGTGTCTAAAGTCTTTTTAGAAGAATACTTTTGTGTTCCTGTGCAGAGGATCTTTATGCTCTGATAAACAAGGTGAAGTCCTTTTCGGGTTATGTTAATCCTTGTTAGGGAGAGGAGCAATTCTTTGCTGAGAGAATCTTTTACAGATTTCTGGATTAAATGTGGGTATTGCTGCAGTTTTGGAGCTGTAGAAATAGGTGCCACGAGGCTTGGGGTGTAGCCCAGCTGTGCGTGCTGCAGGGCAGTATTGACCAGGGGGCTGCAGTGCTGCCTGTCTGACGAGTGAACCCAGAGCAAAACTAGCGACCCATCCAGCAGCCCCGAAAATGCTTCTCCAGTCTTTTCTCCCATTCGTTTCTATAAGGGTTTGGGATTTTTCTGCTGCAAAGAATGCTTTGTTGTGCTGCTATAGAAGTCCCGTCGGTGAATTCTGCCTTCTTTAATATCATTCCTTAAAAGGATGCCTTCCCCTCAGAAGGACACGTGGCTGGAGCCAGCAAAGAGAAGGAAACAGGCTCCAGTGTGTTTACGTTTACAAAGATATTTTACAAATTATTTGTGTGTCTTGTGTCAGTGCAATATCTAATATGAGTGGGGAAAAAAATCTGACCAAATCTAAAACCAAAATGTGACTTTTTTTGTTGTTGTTTTTACTGGCTTATAAATTTTGCCTTTGGAGTTCTGAATATTTGCATTAAGGAAAAGTGAAACTGCCATTTATTTTTTTTGTTTGCAATTTCTGGTTCTTGAAGTTTAATCATATTTCAGTTTTAAAGTAATATTAAAAGAAATAATTAAAAAATATATTCTTTTGAGGAGTCTGTATGTTGGATCTTTGTTTTCAAGAGGAAAACATTTATAGATAGTTGCATTATATTACCATCCAGGCAAAATGCCTTTAGGTCTCTAATGATAACTATTTATGTTTTGTTACATTCTAATTATTGCAAATTAAGTTTTATTACAAAATGGTGTTCAAGGTGCTAATTACTTAACATTAGAAGGGCGACCAGCCTAGTGGAAATAGATTAGAAGTTATTTATAAACGGAAAACATAAAAAAGCTTTTGGAAAGTAACCCTGGTTATAAATGTGCAGCAGCAAATAAAGTCCAGGCCTGTAAATATTCATCCCCCAGGAATAAATCAGGACAAGAGGCAGCTAATTGGGAGGATTTCTAAGGTGTGCTGGTGGAAGAGAATTTTCATTGCTTTATAGATGAAATTCAAATACTGTTGACAGAAACTTCAGTTATTGACTTGCAGCTAATTAGCAGCTGGCAGCCTAGACAATTAGTCGGAATACAGCGGAGGCTGAGAAAAAATTAAAAGTTTGTAGCACTCATTAAAAGCAACTTTCAGTTTCTAGAAACACACCAGCTTGAGAGAGACTTTAAATGGCAGTGTTAATAATAGCTAAAATAAATCCATAATAAATAAATCCATAACACACTCCCTCTCTGCTATTAAAGCGAACGCAGTTAACAATGGCATCTATGCCCCATGTGGCACCAGGAAGACAAGTGGGCAGAAGATGTCAATAAATGTAAACTCTTCCTGATCTGTGCAACGAAGCCCGTCCATGAAAATAGCTGTAGGATCAGTGAAAAAAATAGTACGAAATAATAATTACACTCTGTGAAAATGAGCCTTTACTTGCATGTTGATGGGAAAATGGAAGGAGACCCAGAAAGCAAAGACAGCTCCAAGAAAATGCAGGAGGAATTTAGTATCGTGGTAAAGGTTGTCATAGCTCTAGTGTCTGTTTTCTTTTGCAATAGTGTCATTTGCGTGACCACTTAATTCAGTTGTGTTTTGGGGTGGTTTTTTTGGCATGTGTTTGCTCAAAAAGATTGCTAATTTAGGTTAGCAGCAGCTACATTTTGACCTTTGAAAAGTTCGTATCTGACTACGGGGAATAAACAATCCTAATTGTTTTAATAACATAATTTACTCTGAGCATGAGCCAGAGTGTGCCCAGGTGGCCAAAAAGGCCAGTGGAATCCTGGCCTGTATTAGACACAGTGTGGTCTCCTCTCTGGTGACAAGAGACAGGAGAAGAGGAAACGGCCTCAAGTTGCACCAAGGGAGGTTTAGATTGGATGGTAGGAAACGTTTCTTCATGGAAAGGGTGGTCAGTCTTTGCAACAGTCTGCCCAGGACAGTGGCAGAGTCCCCATCCCTGGAGGGATTTAATTGACCTGTAAATGTGGCACTTGGGGGCATGGTTTGGGGTTGGCAGTGCTGGTTAATGGTTGGACTTGATAGTCTTAGAGGTCCTTTCCAACCTGAATGATTCTATGATAGTACTTATGATTTCACGGGAAAGCAACAGAAATAAACAGTAACAGTACTGATCCATAGATAGGTGTGCATTGTGTATCTGTTGTCTTTTCACTCCTCTTTGTGAGCAGTGGCAGGGTTTGTCTGCGGTCATCAAGAGGGCCTTGTGCCATGAAATCCATACCTGTGTAAGCTTGGGAAAGGTGTAGAAACACGGGAGTCGAATTGTCTACCCTGAATCTGAATTTGTGGCTATTGAATACTTTCAATATGCACCCATCATGGAAGCTAAATGGAAAGGCAAGAGGAATCCAGTTCAGATGCATCATAAAATTTATCTGTATTCCTGGTGAAGATATTCTGTTTCTTAACATCTGCCAGTGAGTTTGTAAAGCCTTGGTGGAGATCCAAGCTGGCAGCGTAATATGGAGTGAACTAATGCTCATTTAAAGAAGTTCTGGCATAGTAGGAAAAATAGGACTTTTCAGCACAAAAAGAAAGATTTAATAGGAGGCAAACACAGACTCCCAAGAGTGCAAAGAAAAAATAAATAATCTAGTAATCTTTATTCTTTCCTGCCAGCTTTGAAAACAAAAGTGCTTGGAGAGAAAAACAGACTCCTCTTGTGATGCACATTACTCAAATGTAACCTGATGGACACAATTCCTGTGGTTTTCACTCTAAAGCTAAAAATATACTGACTTCAGGTAATGCTGGTGATGTGCTTATAATCTGCAAATACGATAGAAGGGAACTAACAATTGTCCAACCCAGAGATGGTGTGGGACCCGATGTGCCTCCTGCCCACTTGCTGAGTGCAGGACTGTCCTTGGAGTAGGTACTGAGAAATGATTATAATAATCCTGTGCCTGTTCCTCTCACTGGCAGCCCACAGTGCTCCAGGACACACTCTTTCCTGAAAGTCCTGCTGTGTGAGAAGAATGAGGAAAACCAATTTTCTCATGAAATGAACTGATGGAAAAAGTGGTTTTTGTTTTTCTGTAGGAAACTTTGTCATTTCTTTTCATCCCTCAGAACAACAGTTCTGAGTGGTGGTAGTGGGGTTGTTTTTAATATTTTTGCTTCAAGTGATTCCCAAACGAAGTGCTCTGTGTATCTCTGTGTATCTCTGTGTCAGGGAGCGCTTGCATGGTTGTGCCTCCTGCCCTTCAGCTCCGTGGGCCACGCTCTGGAACGTTTGTGGTGCTGCCTCAAAGACAGCCCAGTGTCTCTCCTGGGAGCTGGGGTTCTGCTGGGCAGAAATCAGGTTGTGGAGTTTTTGTTGTATCCAAATCAATTCCATGGGCTCAACTTAAATGGAAGTTACAGCGAAATGACTTAGTTCTTCACTGACTTGCCCTTCGTGTTTCCATTTGAGTAACTCTCTCCCCAGTCAGAAATCTGTATTGCATAAGTCATGTTTTACGTTAACTTTGCGCAGATAGAAGCGATTACAGCAGAAATGAAGTTGCTTGTCATACCTGCCACTGCCTAGAAAATAACACTAATTGCTTCATATCACACTGGTTTTCTCACATCTGTGTGTCTGGTGGTGTCAGCAGAGTATTTGAGTGTATTATTTTCTTTTTTGTTTCCCCTGCCTTTTATTCCACAGTGCCATCTTCCCTTTCTTTGTACTGTTAGCAGTGAAAAATGAAGTTGAGAACTAAACATTGCCTAAAAAATCTGTATCTTTTTATTCCTCCGAGTTAGTTACCTTCAGACTAGAAGCTGTGTATGATCATAGGACTCATGTCAGGAAAATTCTTTTCCCTGTCTTTTGTTGTGCAGATCACAAGCTGATAATTGTTTGCCATTTGCTTAATTTCAAGGCATTATTTGATGTTGTTTTGTTTCCCCTCTATTTAAAGCTGTGGAGCAGCCAACATTTACAATGCTTGCAGCACTCCTACACGCAGAGCAGGAAAATTCAGAAGCAACACAAGTATTCTTTGGGTGGCAAGAATGCAGGCAGTGCCAGAAAAGGTTATCCTGGTTAGAACAGATTAGATAGCTCTTAAATGATTAGGACAGAACCAATTAGTAATATATTTCCAGGGAGGTTGTGACTGTGTCCAGTGTGTGTAATGTTATGAAATGTAGAGAGCTTTTGTCATGTTTCTTAATCATAAGCGTGATTTAAGGTTCAAAAAACACTGTAAGGACTTGTATATTTTAAAAGTCATGCCATTACAAAGGATCTCTTTCCAAGTTCCCACAAAGTCTACAAGTCTGCCTGCTAGAAGTGAGAAACAGGCTTTTTTTTTTTTCTATTTTATTATACTTGGATGCAAAACATGTTGTTTTGTTACACTTACAGCTTCCTGGAGTTACAAAACAAACATTTTAAAGACTACATTTCTCAGAGAGCTGCTACCAGAACTGTGCATTAATAAGCATCTAAATTACATCGCTTGCCATGTAGAACAAATTAGATTTCTTTTCATTAATATCAAGGAAGCAGAAAACAAGCTGACTCCCAAGTGAATTGAATGAACATAATTATTTGCCATTTCTTTTGCTGCTATAAACTAGTCTTTATTCAATTAAACAACTCATAATCGTGTCCCCACTTTTTCAGTGGAGTATCAAAATGAAGGAGTTTTCTTACACTTTGTATCCAGTAGCTTCGACTGTGTATTGCTCCAATCGTGTGGCAAGTGTTCTAGTCCTCCTTTTTAAGGCTGAGCAAAGCAACAAAACTGCAAGTTGTTCTTCAAAGTTTTCCTCCTACACCAGTCTTGGAAATGCTGTGGTAAAAAATCTTTAAAACATGAATTGTTTCTATGTTTTGTTGAACTCCATTCCAGCTGCTGATTAGCCTGCTAGGAAATAGTCTTAAATTATTTTCTCCTGGTTTTGTTTGTTTGTTTGAGGAGCTTGCTGGAGAATAAAATCTCCTAATCCCCCAAATCCTTAATTACGAACTGTGCCACTGTTTCATTCAGAGGTTTATTACTCCTGTGGTGTCTTTACTGGTCTATTCAGAGCTGAAATGGTGAGATATTTTCTGAAAGGCAGAGCAGAAACACTAAAACTTAATCCTCAGAGGTGTTTTTTCCCCTCCTTCCAATGATATGCTTCTAAATGGGGCAAGTTCTGTTTTATGGGAGACCAGAGAAAAACCTCTCATTTCTGCCATTTCAATGAGTATAAATGAATTTGTTAATTTTTTTGAGACTGTTCTCCCAGAACTACTCATTTTTGCCTCATACCTAAACGTTTCTGGCTGGTGGTTGTTTGCTCCTTTCAGTATCACTCTGGAGATCCTCAGTGGATTAGAACTTCAGTGCAAAACATTAACATAAGAAGGTAATTCTCATAATGATACACCAGAAAGTGCCCTGAGGTGATTAAAGGAGCTTTCCCTTAATGTTGTTCTATGCAGAGACAATTTGCGTTGTGGCTTTTGGAACACACGTTCTGCTACCTGTGCTGCAGAATCAGAGTTCGTTTGAGAAGGGCAGATCCAGAAAGGGAGTGTTTTAGCCAGGAGATGCAGGAGATGAGAAATCTCTCCAGAACTTGGAGCCCTCCTGAACAGCTGAGGAGCCAACTCAGCGAGATCCAAGAAATATTGCCATTCCCTACAGGGGTAAAGGGAGAACTTCTCATTCTCGGGTTGCTCAGAATGGAGAGAGGAAAAGTGGCTTGATCCTCCTAAATCAGAGCAAATGCCTGGAGAATGCAGCATTTGGATGAAATGTAATTCCTGTTTCGTTACACGGACTATTGTGTAAAACATTATTGTTGTGGAGATGTTGTTCATTGCTCTTCCAACCTAGATTATTGTCTCCACAACTGAATTGATGGAGTAGTTTGTTTGGATATTCTTAGACTCCTGCACAGACCAGGGATCTTTTGCTGTTTGTTTTTGTTTGGTTGGTTTTTGTTGGGGTTTTTTTGTTTGTTTGTTTTTTCTGGTTTTTTTTTTTCCTTTTGAAGCTGTTTTTATTTAAAAAGGAGCTGCATGTCAAAGATTATGGTCTAATATACTTCAGTGATGGTGACCTGGAAAGGACACTTGCAAAATATGAATTATATCTGTACTTAGACCAGTTCATTAAAATCCAAGCCTGAACAAGCTTGGGTTCCACAGTAAGCCAGAAACTGAGCTAGATTTTAACTTTTCAGTTCACATAGTCTGCTTTATTGCCATCTGTTCTAGCTCTTTCTTAAAATATCTTCTTTGGGTTTGTTTTTCTACTGCTCTGGCTTCCAGTTAGGTTCAGAAACAAAGCATCCCGGGGCATGTGCCATCATCAATTTTTACCATCTACTATAAATTATCTCTTTCTGAGATTTAATACGGTGTCATATAATGAAGATTCTTTTTATGTGTGAAAGGATCATTAACTCTTGACTTCAGCTGTTTTCTTACATGGGCAAAAATAGAATACAGAAGCCATCACTGTAGACCAGTTGTCTGCTTTTGAGTTCTGCATTTTCCATATGGGAAACGCATATTATTTTTTAAGATGAAAGATAAAATAACCTGAAACTGAGTGTGCAGCATTCTAGCATTTGATGTTTGTTGCAGACAAGTGCTTCTGGGATACACTTGTTTAATTTACAAGTAAAGCACTTCAGGATTTCTTGTTATTGTTGTTTTGTCAGTGCTACAGGCTCAGCTTGAGATGTAGATGTTCATTCTGGTTCATTTCTTGGCACCGTTGCCAAGAAACTGATTTTGGAACTGAAACTTCTCTGGCATCTCCTGGTTGGTTGGAGGTGGAATCCAGCTCGCATTTCCATAATGGTCCTGGTTCTTCGGAGATCTTGCAATAAATAGTAAAGATGCGTTTTTGCTGGTGGTGCAAATGGCTCTTGAAAACGCTGAGTTGGGACACTGAGCCCAAGAGTCCCCCAAAGGCCGTGGGGCCGTGTCCTTCTGGCCTCCCCGCTGCCAGCACTCGGCCCAGGGCTCTCGGGGGGCACAGCTCCAGCTCCGGCGCTGCTCCTGCAGGAGGAGCCTCCTCCGGACCTGGCACTGGTGGCTCTGGGGCAGCACAGCAAGTCCAGCATCGCTGCTTGGTGGGGTCTGTACCTGCGGTTACCCTCTAAAGTTAGTTGATAATGTCCTTGTCATAAACGATGGCAGTGTTTGGGCAGATCTTCAAGGCTTGTGGCGTCAAATCATTTCTAGTGAACTCTGAAAGAGACCCTGAATTTTCATGGAATTTATCCCATCACAACAGTGGTTTTTGTTAAATAAAAAAAATAATAAAATGTGTATGTTAAATAAAGGAAATAAAACATTAATTTATTTAAAATAGTACATTTAATGAAATTAATGGTTTTATGAAAGTATTTTATCAATAGCATATGAAGTATATATTTTATTAACCAGAATAAACTAGTTTCTCATGCCAGTGCCTTTGTGAAGGCACTAACACAGCGTGTAGGAACCTCAGCCTTAAACAGCCTTTTGATTTCTGATTTTTAAAATACCCATAATTATATCTTTTTTGATTGTTCATAAATTCAAAACTGTTTTAAAATCTAAGTCTAAGTACTTGCATAAAGCTGAAACCCCTTTTTTTTTAAGCCTGTCTCTGTGTTGGGTGAATGAATACGGCACCGTACCATTTTTCCATGCTTGGTAATAATTTTCTCCTATTTAAATTTCCTCCAGCGACACCCTACAATTTTCTTTGTTGTATGAAATTAAGATGCCACTCAACCATCCTCTGAGTGCCGTTTGATTGAGTGATGCTGTAAATCAGCATCAGCAATGTTTTGTATCAGGCAAACTGAGCCATACTTACCTGGAGGCAGTTACGTTGTATGTCATGCACAGACACTGGGCCGAAATAGCTGAAACAGAGTGAAGTTGATGGGGAGCGATGGCGAGTGGAAAGTTTTTTCTCCCCTAAATAGAACTTAAAAGAGTAATTGAAACCTTGGATATTACTGCTAATCTTGTATCCTCACGCTCAAAGGGCATCGAAAGCATAAAATCAGTCCCTCTTATGGGACACATCTTTTATGTTCCCTACAAATAAGAATGAATTCTCTCAGTACTCAAGACCAAAAGTATTGGTGCAGAGGGCCATGATCTCTCGTGGAATAGATGCATGTCAGTAGTATGTTGTCAGTTGCTGTGCTTACTTTAATTCCCGGGGGTGACTGCAGTATTTTGGGCTGTTGGGACGGATGTTCCTCGCTTCAGCAGTACCCTGTGACCAGCAGCAACCCCCAGCTGCCCCGACTTGAGCCTGTTGCTCTGGTGGAGTTTGATCCCACAAGGACACAGAGAGTTGTAATCGTTTGTCTCTTGGCTGAACTCTACTAATTTGAAGACCATGACTGAAACTTTGCAGGGATGTTTGATTGGTTGTCCTAAGCTCTGCAAACCTCTATTCATGTGCCAGGCAGGCTGATAAATGCCCTCTCCATCCAAAGTGCTGCCGTCTCCAAACCTGGTTCACTTGTGGTTGCAGAATCACACTCCTAAGTAATAGCCTGTCAAAAGAGGTTAATTTTCAGATCTGATGCTCCTGACTAGACTGTATAGCATCAATTTAAATGTCCAAACATGTAAAACAGTTTGCCCTAGAAATTAAAATTAGCATGTAAGCTGATAGAATGTGTGCTGACATCTAATTATGGTTCATAATAGAGTTTTGTTCTACTGTGCTAACACCTCTCTTTATTTTTATTTTTTTTCTAATCTTATTAATCTGGGCACAAGCTTTTTTCTCTTTTCGTCTCTGATTTGCTAAGATTATAATTCTGCTTCAAAATCCTGTTATGGTTGATTAGCAATTTTTTCCTAAAAATAGTTTTCTAGTAGATTAAGAATGTTATCCAGATTCTGTGTTATGTTCAGTTAAACACGGAAGCCTAAGGAGAATTAAGAAGACAGTCCTCTTTGACATATCCTGTTCTGTGCCTCTTTAGCTGCCCCTTTATTTTGTGTTAATGTGCTTTCAGTAATCAGAGCCTCAGTGTGTCATCTTTTGGTTCTGTTCTTTTTTGTACTTCTGATTGATGGCATTTGTAGGAGTATTGATTTCATTTAGCAGGACATGTGCCGTGACGTGGGAGCGTGGGGTGCAGCTTCATTTTCACTCACTGCTGGGGAGTGTCTGAGCCTTGGCGACAGAGGTTACGTGTCGGAGCTCCCCAGTGTGCGCCTGCTGCAGAAGCAGAGAAATGCTGTGGAGAGCTTTTGATGGGAGAGAAGGGGTGCTGTGCACTCAGGGGCGGTGCCGGGGCTGAACTGATGTTGTTTGCCTTCTGCCATCCTTGGCTGTAAGAAATGTTTTGATGGACACATATACAGACTACCAGACTTGTCATGGTCCTAAGGACAGAGCAGGGTGACGTCAGAGTGTTGGAAGGTGAACACCAGTGCTTCTGCTGACATCTCTGTGACTTTTCTTACTCATTTCAAAGGAAGGAGAGTTTAATGCCTGGTGGGACGTATTGCTTGGTGAGTGTGGCTTGAAAATTGGAGGAGACTGAGTAGGAAGACCAAGAACATCATACAGTTTGGGAATTAAAATCTCAGAGAAGCAGTCTGGGCAGGAAGGCATCTGAGAGCTGAATTTCATAAATTAAAAAAAGCAAGGCCAATTCAGATGTGAAGGATTTGGTTGACATTTTGAAAGTGACTCCAACAAAGTTAACCAGAGTTTGGTAGGGTTGGCCAACTTGGTCAGAAGATCCTATTGGACTTGTCATGTGAAATAGGCACAAGTTTCAGGTGTGATTTCCTGTGCTCAAAAGTGAGTAAACATGAGGTTAACAACTGTAGTTCAGGAGTTGTGATGTCTGTGGTTAGCACAAGAAATGCAGTTTTACCAAACTGATTTGAACATCAGTATTTAGATAGTAACCTACCTTTATGAATGACATCATTTATTAATTAGGTTCGCAGATATTTTCCTGTAAAATTAAGGAGTTTATTGTGGTCTAAAATAGTGAATTGAATTTCCACACTTTCTGTTGTTCTTAGATAAAGGTGGGCACTGCTGACTTGTCATCGTGTTAGCTGAAATACTTACAGTAAATATACACAATACTGTTAGACAGTGCCTGGGGCAAAATAAGGTAGAAAATAGTAAAGAAAAACCCAACCAGCATTTCAAAGACTCTTCAGTTCCTGTAGAGGGAAGTTCTCATTTACATATTTTCCCTGAAAAAGTGTATGTTGATACAGGGCAATGTTTTCACACGTGTCTCCAAAGCTTACGGATCTGCACAGGCTTAAATGTTGCGTTAGAGACGTTTCTGTTCCGTTGGATACTTCCCACCATTGATTGCGTTCCAGCCCGTCTGTAGCTGATACCTTGGTGGGGAATTCAAGGTTTTTAATGTGTCTGAGGAGCCGCACCCAGTTACATCCTCTAAGGAGCGCTGCGGGTCGGTTGATAGTTGAAGCGAGTCTTGTGCAGCCACTGTGTCCCAAGTGACTGGTTATGGCTTTCGTTTGCGTTTGTAATCCACCTGACCCCCATGCAACAGCACCAGCCGAAAGCTCCACGAACTCTTCAGCGTCATCCCGTCACTTATCAGTGCAGCTTCCTCATGCGGGTCTGTGAAATTGCAGTCATGGAACCGCAGGTTGCGTTTTGACCTCGGTCAGTCTCTTGTTTATTTCTATTCTTGTTCAGTTTCTCCTAAGAAAACATTATTAACAGCCTTTTTTTGTATTCTGTTGTTTCCAGGGTAGTGTCTTAAATGCAGATTAGGTGACAATATTTACAGTGTCTTGTGAGGGTTCTAAAGCTGAGGTTTGTCATCTTTTATTAAGACTTCTGTTTATCTATCAAACTGGGAAGAAAAGGGGGAAAAATAGAAAACTTTCTTGCCAGAATCTCAGCTATGGTCTCTGAATTCAGTTTCCTTTATGCTGTTTTTAGCTGCCAACATTTACACTTTTAACTCACTTGAAAAACACTTTTTTTCTCAGGAGTTTATAGATCAGTGATTTGAAAAAGGTCTGTGTTTTGTAGGAAGGTTGTTACTGGGTTTACATGGGGGTTTTATGTGGTCTGGTTCAAAATAAGTGACAGGGAGACTAATGGTTGTCCAAATCTTTTTTGTTGGTACAGAATTTTCTCATCTTCCTTAGAAAAATTAATGTGTAGACCCAAGTATCAATTGAAAATGAATATACATAGCCATATATTCTCTTATTTTCTTAATGTAATAGGCTTAGATGTTTTTCTGTGTTTCATTTGATACTGCATTTCCCTCTAATCTGTTGCATTCACAAAGGAAGCGCAGCACAGATGTGATCTGGGTGTGTATAAAAGGGGATTTAGACATTGGCAAAATAAATGAGAGGAAATGAAAAGGCAGGAGTTGAATTGTTACCTTCTGAGGGATGCCTGGAAAGCAGGCTCAGTGCGAGTAACTGTTTGCTGTGGGAAACTTCTGCTGTAATTATCCTTAATCTTCACTGTGTGGCCTTTTCCTGTTCTGAACTGGCCCCTGACAGACCTGACTATTCCAGTTTTTATTGTCTATTTTTAGCTTTATTTGGTTTAGTTAATTTTCATTGTCAAGGCATTTTACCAGTTGTTTGCCAAATGCTTAATGTTTGAAATATTAAAAAATGCTTAATGTATAAAAATGGACATTAAATTTATTTTTTTTAAATTATCCTGCTCTGCCTTTCCTCTGGAAACAATTTAGAGCATAGAGTCCAGGTGTAGAACTGGATATTTCAGTACTTACACATAAATTGAGAATAGATGAAGATGTGCATGCATTTAGAATTTTTACACAAGGCAAAATTGGTAGAAATAGAATATTCTTTCAGTACCTGTGAGAGCAGGTGCCTTCTGTGCCATTAGAGGGGACAGGTAGCCTGTGTCTCCCTCGTCAGTCAGATTTCGATGGATATAGTTATGTAAAAGCAGAGCAATGCAGTTTATTGAAGGCTGCAGAGTTTTCCAGGCTATGGGATGAGTCCAAAGCCCAATCCATCTAATTATTTAATCTAATTATTCAGTAGCTCTGGATTATTTTATGCAGATTCATTCTGTAATGGAAATTTTCTACTTTAAACTGAAGGGCTTCCTCAGTCTTGAGTTGTCCTCCCTGGTCACAGGAGGGCAAAGGGATCTGAGCACGAAGGATCAGGCTGGGATGAGCACACGGGGTGGGCAGGCAGGAGCTCGGGAGGCTTCCTGCTTGGAGAGCACGTCAAGATCCAAAACAGGTGCACTGATTCATGAAGTGGTTTCTTGCACTTGCTCCCCTTGCTGCATTTTCTAGAAAGAGTGAAATATGGAACAGGAAACTGAGCCTTCCTTTCCTTTATCCCAAGCAAGTGTCCTCACCAGTGGACTGTAGTGTGTCTTTCTCCTCAGAATTAACCAAATTACACCATTTTTAGCAAAAGAATTGATAAGAAAAAGACACTTGCAGAGAGACTTCACTTGAAGTGCAGGACACAGAGTTTAAAGTGTCTCAATCTGAATTCAGAGATGAAATTTGAGATTGAATTATTTATGTCTGCAGTTAATATGATGGTTCT